>NW_019774000.1:0-28142 GCF_001039355.2 Lingula anatina
TCATGGTACACCGGGCCTCTGAGGCCCGGTTTCAGGGTTTACGTAGGGTTCCATTTCCTTGTGGATGAGGGTTAATCTGTCATCAGTAACATTCATCATTACTAGACACACTTCTTTCAGTGCCATTATCAAAGGAACCTTCAAAAGAACAACCAGTCAGTCCTGACGTTCCAATAGAGCCTTTGCTGGATATGGACAGCATTATTATTGAAGACCAGGTTGGTAATATCATGTTTGTCCCAGATCAGTGGCCCTGTAAAACACTTTGCTAAGCTTGGGGGGTTGGGTAGTGAGATACTCGTTGCTTGGGTGAGGATTGGTGGTAAAAAATAGTCATATTTTAATGAATATTTTAGTTCTTGATTATTTTAGGTATGTCCTTAGTTCTTTAGCGACCTTTATTCTGTTCCTTAGCAAACTGAAAAGTTTGAGGCAACCAGTTTGCAGGAGTTTGTGAGAAAAATTTTTATTGCTGCTAATTTGCAAGGAGTTGCCTTTTGCAACAAATTTGCAACAGGCCTGATATTTTGCTAAGGGGTCTTATATCAGATATTATATATATTTAAGAATTTTTCAATTATTTTATAAATTTGACACTCATGTGTGTGTTTCTTTCCTCGTTTTAATATTTTGGCTATAGTTTAAAAAAATTTATCTTATTAAGACACAGAAGGAATGGCTTTTATCCTAGTTACTCTGGTTTCATGAAGTGTTCTTTGTCTTGCAGGTGTTTGAAGCATACACTGACCCAAGTGAGGTAGAAGATAGTGATTTTGGGCATGAACTGTTGTTGTCTGCAGAAGAAAAGGTAAACAGGAGACATAAGTTTATCAAAAGTGTATATTTTGATCCATTCATCAAATGAAGATGAATATTAAATCTCATACTGGACAAATGTACAAGCTCTATCATTTTGTGCATATCCATAGAACTTATTGTCACTCTTGCCTGTGTTTACGTCAGAATCAGGCAACCATTCCTCAGTAATTCTTGGTGTAGCCCTTCTCTTCTGGCTGTCTGGTTATAGATCCTACTGAAACTGAGAATTAATAAAGGGCATCAGCTTATACCCTTCATTGCAGCTACAGTATACATAAGTGGTGCACTATTACAGTGCATTGTTCTTTATTGATTTTTGACGTCTTTATTTTCTGCTGTAGGCAAAAAGGAAGCGCGAGAAACAAGAAGCTGTGCGTCTGCTGAATGAGCTGAAATCTGTCATTGGAATCCGTGCCAAAAAGTGGGAAGAAAGAGAAAGAAAACTTATGAAAAAGATCCATGCAGGCAAAGTTCCAAACAAAGAGGAGGATGAATCTGAGGAAACCAAATCTGAAGTTGCAGTATGTGCAGGGAGTGAAAATGATCTTTCTGGATCAGAAAAATCTGCTGCAATTAAGTCTGATGAATTAGAGAATGGTCTGTCATGTGACATTGTTCAAAAAAATTATGCTTCAGATACTAAGCAAACTCATGCAGAAACAGACATCAGTTTGGAGGTAGAATCAGAGACTGAACAAGAAAAAGGAGAAAATAATAAAATAAATAATTTGTGCCAAAGGGTATACAGGCCTGATAGTACCAGAAATAATTCAGATTTAACTATAGATTCTGCTGCTAGAAGAAACCCCCAAGACAGGCTGGACTCGGGTTCATTTAGCTTTGCTGCCAATATTGCCGCCATGGCTGCAGCCAGGTCAAGACAGCAGGTACAACTAAGTGTACAGACCTACCAAGACAGTGATGATTCTGATGATGGAGACTGTATCGTGGATGACTGATACTAAAATAGTATAGACAATAAAAAGATAATAGTGAACACAAAATCATGATTCGCTGCTTCTTTATATCGATAAATTATTTTAAGGAATGTCTCATTTTAATATTTCCAATAACAAAAAGAGGAGATAGCCAACTTTATCCAAGAAAAAACCAAAAACAGACTGGCAGAAATGTCAAAAAAATAAACTGGTAACAATAAAGACCATGTTTTATTACAAATACCTCAAACTTCTTATACTATTCACAAAGTTCACAGTCCATTTAAAATTCTTCTTGGTCGTCTCACTTTGATCACATGAGAGTATAGGGTGTTCAATGCTTTTATGATAATATCTTTGGTACTGTTTCTCATTTGCCTGAGCGAAACTTCTTTTGCTGCCGTTTTTTAAACTGACCGATTCAACATTATGCGTACTTTGTAAGTATTCTTTCTTCTATAAACATTTTAATATATATCCATCTTTCACACATGAAAAACCTTGCGCAAAATTTGAATAAAAATTTGCCTTTTTTATATATTTTGTTTTAATATCAATCTCTGCGATAAAATAGTGCCCACTTAAATCTACAGTATAGAGATCAAAAAGTATCACTCTGTTACTAAAAGCGGTTACTAATTCTTAGAAATTACTGGGATGACTCAAAAATGATTCTAAGAGACTAAAAGCGATGAATGATAAAATGCAGGCAGTCCGGATAGGCGCACAAAGGAGCTGTGCCAAGGAAGTGAAAACACAAGATTTCACGGAGAACTTTTGTAATTTTTGTCGACGCTCACTGAAGTTAATACGGACTCCAAACGACTGCAAAGGCGGGATAATGCTGGATAAATGGGGAAGAGTCCAGCACATGAATACTCTTGAAAGCTCTTCAGAGTAAAATGTTTGTTTTCATCACATTCAAACCAGCGAAAAAACCTAAAAGAACTTCTATTTTCAACCGCAACGGAAATGCGGGCTTTAATGAAAATAAATGAGTAATTATAATTACTGAGCCTTGAAAAATAAGTTGATCTTGCAGCAAATGAAAGTGTTTATATTTGTAATTCCACAACTAATGCAGAAAAGTTATTCATATTCCACTCAATTTATTTGTGCTGGTAATACTGGAGATAACGCGCTCTCATTCAGCATCATTACCTGTAACTGTCTGATAATTGGCGTTTATTCATATAACTGCCAATCAGCCTGTCTGCACTTGACAGCCCTCATAAAAACCGAATGAATTTACCCGACACCTGTCAATCACAGGATGTGAAAGATGGGAGTTTTACATGCCCGGCCATTATAGTTATCAACTGTGTAATAATTATGATTGACGTTTGTTTACATAACTGGCAATCAAAGTTGTGTGCGCTTGACAGCCGCCGTCAAAGTTGAATCAAACTGTATAAATTTAATTGACACCTGTCCACTACAAAACGTTCTGTAACGCTGGGGAGGGGGGGGGGTAGAAATTTTAACAACTTCAGTCTATAGAAGAACGTTTTGAAAGATAAATGCCCCGATGATGAATTGCTCAGAGAATGTAAAGGAGTTTAAAAGGAACACGTAAAGGTGTAAATGCTTGGGTGTCTACTTCTTTCTTGGCTCATAGTTCCACAACTTCAGAAATTTATGACTATCTAGTAGTTGTGTGTTCAGTGTTCCCAATCACTATTGTAAGAATTTCTATAATAAATTAATTAAGTAGATGGTAACCAATAATAAATGTAGGAAATGATTTAAGCGAATGCCAATCATTTATTATTTGAATTTAGATTGTTTGAAATTACAAACCTTACAATTTCAAATAACTTCCAGTATCTTCTGCAAAAATTCATATTTAAGGAAAACTAAAAATAGCGTTCATGAGTACATGTGCCGTGGCATCAACGTGTAGAAATACGTGGGCAGCTTTGATATATCTGTCGCGTTTTTGCCAGCATTATTTTTTACACAGATATTAATTTCTTTTTCCAAATCCGATGGTAGGCTTGATAGAGAGCTGGAAGCAGTGTGACTGTATATAGAAAACTTTCAATACACATCACAAATTACTTTTCGAGCCTCAGTTGGCTGGACACAACAAAGATGTTGAGGCTGTTAGTACAGTCAGGCTATACATGTATAAAAATGTGAAAGCATATGAATATCAGGGCACCGCTTTGATAAAAAAACTGTACATTATGTTTCCGCGCCGATACGTCTCCGCATCGTAGCTCCCCCGCACCTTTACTCCCCGGCACTATAACTCCCTCACATGGTTATTACCTCGCAGAATAGATTCCCTTTGGTTAAATGTAAGATTGAAAAATAAATAAATAAATAAATAAATAAATAAATAAATAAATAAATACATGTGGTCGAGTTTTATTCAATAGCAAAGCGTTATATCTATTACTGTCATGTTTTTAAAGGAAAATGAAATATATACAGTGTATTTAATAAGTGAGCTGTTTATTTACTTGAACAAATTTTCTATGAAAATAAATGGAAAAAAGAATACAGAAAAATGCTAACTAGTTGGGAAAACGTCGCCAACACGTAAGAGCACTGGCAGGAGTGCTCTTTCGAGAAATCGGCGCAATAGACTTTTTTGTTGTTGTTTATTTTTTTGGCTCGAGGTCTTTGAAACCAATTGCAACTAGACTAATATTTATCAATGTTGCAAATTCACGTTCTCCTGAGTAATCCATTGTCACCGATGTTCTCTTATTCATCTTGTCGCACTTGTGGGTGTACTCTATTGCTTCGGCGTCCACCAAAACAAGATGAAGATCTAACAGCATTCAAAAACCCATTCCAACATCTTCTCAGTCTAGAAGGGACTTTGGTCTCTTCGAACACGTCCCGTTGAATGGGATATTTCTGAAAGAAACCACAGAAGACGAGCATTGACTATTTAATTATTAGATAAGTGTCAAAATAGAGGGCTAATGTTCCCCATGTTAAATTTGTTACACTTTCCAAAGAAACATACAGTTTAGCCAACACCCTCTTACGTTTTGTTTCTACAAAATATAATAATAGTATTGCAAACCTTTTGGTTTTCCTCACATTCCTTTTCGCACTTTTGTTCAAACAGAATTCTCTCTTTAGCAGAAGCGTCATCTTCAGCTCTAATTTTGGGGCTCTTCAAATTTTCCTAAACACAAAATGTTTTTAAATAGAACTTACTTGTAAAGGCAATTGAGATATGTTGCTACGAGTGCTCCATTTGAAACGGAATGAGCCTTTTTACAACTGTTTTGTGATATTTGGAAAATGCAGCTCTTTCCTCAATAACATTAATTTGATATGCTAAAACATCGATTAGCTGCTCTACAAAAACCGCTAAACGGTACTCGCAAATACCAATGTACCCTCTCCTGCACTCCCAAAAATAAATAGACAATAAATAATTTAAATAAAATGAAAAAGATTAAGTATACATATAACGGAACATCTCTATATTTTACTTGAATGAGCTTTTCCTTGCGTTCTCTAGCCTTCTTTTTCTCTAATTCCATCTGTTCTTTCTTGCATTTTATTTCTTCTAAGCGCTTTGCAATTCTCTTCCGTTTTTCTTCGCCTTTCCTTTCTTTCCTTTCCTTTTCTGTTATTTCCAACTCGAGTTTAGCTTGGTATGCCTGTAAAAGTTACACAAAAAGAATAATGATAAACTGTTTAATTCTCATATATTTAATTTCACCACTTTTCTTTTAATTTTCATTTATTTGATTATCTATATTTTCTGTTTTTCTTAATCCTGGATCAGTCAGACAACCGCTACTTAGTAATTATTAACAGAGGTGGTGAACCAGACAAACTAAGATTAATGTGTTTTTGACGGCTAGAAAATAGCAGTGAAAAAAAGAACGAATGCCATATTTCTGACGAATAACTTACTTTTTCTAACCTAGCGCCCGTGGAGGGGGTTCTGCCTCTGAGCTGTTCATTTCTCAGATTTGTCGCTGCTGTTTGTCTCATGTCCAGTTCAATGGCCAACTCTTCAGGGTCTCTTTGTCTGGTTTGTGAAACTAGTCTACTGGACAAGCGCCTAGGAACTGTCGCTGGGTCCAGCGCAGAGGGGCCGAATGGCGTTATCGGTCTAGATATCTGCTGCGACGAAGGTTCGGATTCGGATTCTGTATCTATCCATAAAGCCAGTTGACGTGGTCTAGGGTCCACATCTTCATCTTTGGTTTGTAATCTTGAGGTAGGATTCTCAATGGTTTTAGCTTTACCAGCCATTTTAGGGAGAAATTTAACTCCGGTCAAATTGACGTGCTGCTCTAAAAGAACTGTTGCCAAGTCTTAATGTTGCCACGGACGTTTACGTCACTTTGCTTGTGACGTTTGTTTTTTATTTGCTGTGTTACGTCGTACGTCAGTTTGTTGATCAAAGCAATACGTCCAGTGAGGTATCACTTAAAAGCTACGTGATCAGTAATTAAATAAAAAAAAGTTGTAAGATCATCAAATTAAACATTTTCAAAATGTCCATTCTTACAAGTCCACCAATAGTTTCTATTCGCTCTTTAAAATCTTCCAAAATGCTTAGGTCTGTTTTCATTCCCATTGAAAATTTTGTTTGCAATATCATAGAAGTCTCGGGTCCCTATTTGATCTCTGTGACAGTAAAAGCATAGTTAAACAACTGAGACATCGTCGACTCGCTACCTAACAAGTGTTTTTACTTGTATCATATAATAACATTACGTTGCACTTAATAACCTTCCACTCACGCTATTTTGTTGTAGGCATGATTAGTGCACAGGAGAATTCAGGGTTTTACTGGGGTAGAGGTGGGTGGGGGTGGATGGGGGCAAAGATTAAAATTTTAGCTCACTTCACTCGGCAAATATTATACAGTAACTGGGAAATTCAATAAAATTTGTTCGCTCTGTATCGTTTTGCTCGTGACATTTTTTTTTTTTTTTTGGGGGGGGGGGGGGGGCTGTGTGCTCGTGCCAAGTTTGTTACCTGTAACTGCCGTGACCTATGCAAACAAGAAATCTCCATTTTTGGAAATAAGCACGTTGGTTATAAACACACATTGGTTTGAATAAATGGAGTCGCACGATGTTCCCCTGCAGTCGAATTCATTCTCATGATGTTTAGCTGTAATTCTAGACCTGCAATAAAATTGTATGAGAAACACTTGACAATCTTTTTTCTTGATAAAAACCGTGTGATAGAGGTATGAACTTTACTATTTCCCATCACTATACCCGCACTTTTGGGACAAAAGTTGGGGATCACGTTATCCTGCCAGTCCGTGCGTCCGTGCGACCGTGAGTCCGTGCGTCTCTGTGTTAGTAATTCCACTTTCTCCTGTCATGAATAATTTCATACTGTTATTGAAGATTATATTTTCATATTGGACTCAGGGATTGCGATATAAATATCAAGAGAATGGGGTCCCTGAGGGTGAGCTACTCTTTACAATGTGGGAGAAGTGCGGGGATGTGCGATGGCTAACCATCGACAACACATGGTTTTTAATGTATCGCCACGAAAAATCATTTGACTCAAATTGATATATATATATATATATATATATATATATATATATATATATTGACTATAACTAATTGTCTAAAATTTGGTGTTTTTAAACGAAAAAAGGTCAGACTCCTGAACAGTACCACAAATGGAAATCATGGGGTGAAAGTTTGAGAAAAATACCCTTTACCCCAGGAAACCTAATAAAATATTGAATTTATTCAAGTCAATGTTATTTTAAATTTAAAGATCATTTTTAAATTAAATAGTGTCTAAAGTTACAACATAATATACGTATTTCCTTTTTGCAATTCACAGACTACCCCGAGTACCGGTGTTAGTAAGATACAGAACACAGTATTGTTTTATATTTAAATCATTGAGTTGCCACTCTACACATATCTAAAAAACGACATCTATTTGTATTTCAGAGCGTCCAATATTTTCTACTCAAAAACCCACTCTTCTTTATAAATTCAATTAATATCAATGCCATCTTTGAACATTGTTTGTTACAAAATTTTCATTATATATCTCATTATTGTGTAAATAAACCATTTAATTTGTTGTTATTTTATCACTGTTTTAATGTCACTGCTTCTAGCAATTTTGGTATTTTTATATCTGTCCATTTGACAGCTTTGCTACCTTTTTTTTCCGAACAATTGCCTCATTCATTGATTCCAGTTCGATAATCAAATTTATCTAGCTAAACAGTTGACATTGAGTATCTTTAACTCGTGCTGTATAGCATTAAACCAACATAGACCCCACGTTAGATATCAAAATTATCTGCCTGCGAAAACAGATGATTGCCCACGGGGGCTAGAACGCCAAACAGGTGTCCGTTTCAGAATAGCGTCACTGGTAGGGCCTATCAGATACCAGGTACTTGAGATGGTAGGTCAAGAAGGAAACTAAGTACTAAAGGTAAAAACGTATTAAAGACACTCCTCTTGTGCAGAAAGAACGTTTCTGATTTGGCTGGTCGGAACTCGGTTGTTTTTTTATTGTCGCTACAGTAATAGGTGGATTTGGATATTGCGGTTTTTGAGAAGATCATATAATCATGCCAGGCTTCATAAACGAAACGCTCGCAAACGACAACTCGACCACTCCGATGTTCATGGGACAGCAATATCCTGGCGTATACAACACAGTGTACTGGGGAGGTGAGATACCGTGACTATAGTATCGGGTGACAAAAACACACCCCTAAATCCAAATGCCAACTTCTCGCGTCTATTTATCAAATAACCTCACAGAAAGTAGTTTAGAAACCATCCAGGCTATATTTCCTCTGGCTGGTAAACGTTTGATGACTATTTTATTTGGTTCAATGAAATACTGTACATAGCGAAATATGCTAGCCCAGAATTAAAGTTGGAGGTTCATCTGAAGGCTATTTGAAAAAGCGACCATTCCGGTTCGACGAACACATTTATGGCGCGGTCGATAGGCGTGTTGTAATCTAGTCTACGACACTTTAAAAGTTATCCTGTATTAGTGAAGACGAAAAAGTAGCCATCCATAACTTAAATCGTGGATCAGTATTTCCAAAGTTACTTTCATGCACATTTGTGAACAATGACGTGTATCAGTACATGTAATTCTAACATGTTGAGGACAGTGACTTTAAAGGTCCAAGTGCTTAATGGCACGAAATTCATGCGCTGGCATTCCTATTGGCGATTCTGATAAAACTGGCTGTGCTAGTGTATATAGGAATCGTCAATAGGAGTTCGTGTTAAGTACATATTAGTATTCTTCCGATGTGATTCCTACCAATGTTTTTGTTTACTTGTTTTACAGCCTCTGCGTCTTCTCTTCTTCTCCTTCTTGCGGTTTGTATATTGCTGCAGATCGTTTTCCACAGAAAGAACAGAAGGTAAAAAAATGCCTGGTTCACAGCTTTTCAATGAAAAATTTACTTTATAAAAATCACAAAAGGAGGCATCGATTCTGTCATTTCTAGATATGTCATTGAGACGTGGAAAAGTACATTCAAAATACTTCAAAAATGTATAAACTGAGTGCTACGTGTGTATTTCGTTATCAAATTAAACGGAGAAGATTAATGTTTTAACATATGAATAATGTAATATGTACTTTTATGCCCGTTTAAAAATCATAATATCTGTCTTTTTTTAACATTTAGTAAAAACATATTATCTGTCTTTTTGAACATTTAGTTCCAAAGTTTCGCCCGTCACAATTTTACAAGTAAAATCTGCATGCCAGGACGACGAAAATACAGTGGATACCAAAATGGATGAAGACACTTGCCATTGGGTCACTCGCATCTTCGTAGACATAGAGCGACCAATACTGATGGACATAATCAAATGGGTTGGTATTGGAATGTTCACTGCTGGACTTTTGTTATCCTCTCCCACAAGATATGCTTTGATCCCACTTATCCTGCATGACGTGGCACAAGTCATCCACACGCACAGACTGTATAATAATGAATTTGTGACCCAAGATATCAAACGTGTACACTTCACGCATGCCTTTCTTGGCGGATTCCCCACTGGAACCACAGCCAAGGTCGTCGGGATTTTCTGGTTGGACGGATTATGGGACAATGGAGATGCCGGTTATGTTATTGCACTTGCACCCCATTCAATCCTTGTCCTTGCGTGTTTCCCGATCATGATTTCTGCTTTCATTTTCATGTGCTGCAAGTGCCGTAAATGTAAACTTTGTGGTGATAGAGGGTTCGTGGTTGTTTGCTGTGTATTTTACGTTGTCTCCAGTATTCTTTGGCTGTTGGGTACATTTCTCTTCATCGCCAGGTCACCGTACGACATGTTTGGCATCACGAAGGCATGTGCTGCCATCTATCCGATCATCAGACAGGGTTTTGATATGGAACCACCTTTTGCACTTGGCTTTGCATTTGTTTTCCTTGTCGTCCTTATATACATTGCCGTCACATACGTGTGCGTTGGCAAAAATGGTATGTCATCAACGAACCTTAAGTTTGTTATGTTTATGAAAACCTTGTGTTTTGCTTATTTTTACCGGTAATATAGAATCTACATTGGAAGTTCCGCACCAGAAATGAAATTATTTCCACCAAATTTTGAGACATTTGTGCTTTCTATTAAATTTTCTTACCAGGATTTGAAACTTAAATTTCACGTGATATATCAATTGTCAAATTAAGTGTGGATTTAGTTCATGTTAATTGCATTTAAGCACCATTGTAGAACTCATAACGTTTATTATTTTTATTTCAGGAAGATTGTTGAAAGTGTTTCCAGAATTCATAGACGCATGGAGTTTTGCTTGGTCGGCTGTCACGCTGGTCTATTTCATGGACAACCCAGGAGCCGCCAGCGCAACCCATATGAAGCTGTACGTGGCGTTGCCATTGCTGATGTCTTGTGTAGTTGGCATTTTCGTTGATGTATTCCGAATTGTACATTTTGCCAAAGAGAGGAGAAAATTACATGCAGAATTCGAAGTTACAGTGCAGCAACTGGGGGAAGCTAGCAAGGTACAGTTGTATCAAGAATAATATTCATCGTTGACGTTTTGTGTAATACGTTTTAATGTCGTGTTAATTTTACAAACAAGAAAGTTTTTAATCGCCTATTGACGAAAATGTTTTCAATAATTTATTTGAATATTAACCGATGAAATTCATCCTGGACTTTTATATATTTTGACAATTACGCGCAATTTTTATACTTCACTATAATTTTTATAATTCAAACTGCAAACAATATTTTCAGAAAACGGTTTTAGAGAAAGAAGAAGATTCTGGAATCGAGTCAGCTCCAGTGCCCGTATGTGGAACGTGAACGTCAACGTGCTAAATATACTGAGACATTCTTTACAATATAAACCTTTGGTTACTTTATGTAATACTACCACTGACGTGTTTCATCACGCCATTATATCTCTATTACCCCAGCATCCTGCCCCTGTACAGTTTATCTCCGTTTATTATCGAAAGACCACATGCAAAAATACTGAGTTCTTCAAATTCATTGCTAAGAAGAGATACCGCAGGCCATTGTTACGCTGACTCGCAGGTAGATGCACTGGGTGTGAAAATGATTTTCTGCCTAAAGTGTACATCTTGCCTACTGCTGCTTTTACTATATTTCACAGGAAATTTGTTGTTTATGGAAATAATAGCTGTGGGCTACCAGGAACAGCTGTTCCAAATATAACAGGACGACATGTTTATATACATGTACTAAGGGTCACCACAGACCAAATGTAGTTACAGTATACAGTGTTTCATGTATATATATTTTGCTATATTAAAAACGCTCTACTATGCTCGATGTCCCAGTCGAATAATAAAAGAGCGAGTCTTACATGGTGTTACATTATTATGAGGCTGTTTCGCAAAAAATGATCATCAGAGGTATACACTGTAAATGATCCAGCTTGGTGAGGAAATGAAAATTGTCAATATTTTTCTAACTTCCAATTGTAATTGGCAATTGTTGACTTGATGACCAAAAACGGATAATATACTCTGAAAAATATGTTGCATATTGTGTTGGTTAAATGGTAGTATATTGTGTTTCGTGTACCGGCCATAAAGAGCGCATTCAGAACATATGATCCGCGGACTAACTGATGCCGCTAATCCCTTGATGGTCTTCTCGCCTCCCCACGCGCCGTCGCTGCCGGTGCCTAGCAATTAAATCTCGGAGCCTTGATTTTATCCGTTTAATGGCGCGTGTGGAGGCGGGGAGACCATCAGAAAATTAGCGGCATCGCTTTTTATGTAGGATCGGCCATATTTAGTCGGCGAATCAGATAGTCCGCGGATAATCTGTTCTGAATGCGCTTAAAAATTCCTACTTGACCCCAGATAGACAAATCCGGTCAGACTGAACGCTTTCCAGGTTGGCCACAATTTGTGTTAATTAGCTGTATATTTGTATCTGTCGATACATATAGTTACTACTGTCAAAGTTTCGGTGTTTCATAGAAACGGATCCCATTACTACAGATGAAAAAAGTAATGGATTTAAACGTCAACATTGGTGAACACAGTACTCAAACACACCTGAAGCAATATATACTGCCCTACCAAAAAGGTGTCACCCTTATTGCAATGTGTAAAATGTTACCGAAAAACAAGTCATGAACCAATGCTTTTTTATTAAACATCCATAAGGATCTTTTTCACAAATATTTACTTATTGTACAACCAATGAGCTATCTGACCATAGTAAAATAGCAAAGTCACACCTTTAAGTGTTTTGTGCAGTTTTTTGGTGGATTGAAGAAAGCAGCTGACACGTCTGAAATTTCTTGAAATTTGCTGAACTTTTTCATGGCTTCTGTTAATCTGCGGTTCATGTGTTCTGAATGCTTTCTTTCTGTACATCGCATTTTCTTGTCGAGCAAACTAAGTTTGACTCGTTAAGGTAAATAGGAAGATAGTATACAAAATCTGATCTAGAGTAATAATATACAGTAATAATCTTGGTAACTCACGTTCAAAACATAGTCAAAAGACACAAAACAACAAGAGCTCCATTTTACTTAAAGTGATAATAACTCTTCGTATCGGCCAAAAAATGAATTTTCCTGGAGTAAACAACAATTTTCCCATACTTACCAATGGTTAATGAATCCATTTTTACATTCAAAGTTAGTCCCTGGTTTTTTTCTAAAAAGTTTGGTTTTTTGTTAAATCCTAAGAGATTTTAACAGAGTATAGCCATCAATGGAGGTCACGTGGTCTAAAGACAAGCTCAGATATCAGAATAATAGCTATAACAGCCGTTTTTGTGGGAAAACAGAATATATTACATTTTTATGAGTCACTCACAATGTTTTTATTGTGAAATACAGATTTCATACGAAGAGTTATTATCCCTTTAAGGAGCAAAAATGCATCAAACGCTAAAAATCGCCAAGGAAAAAAATATTCAATCTTTTTCATTACCTATGTCGATTTATCAAGAACGATGAGGTTTATGACATTTGTCTGCAACTAGAAAACGACGGATACTCAGCACGGAGTGTAAACTGAAGAGAGATTAATTCTCACATATCAGTTGGCTTAAATTGTTTAGTTTGACTCCTTTGATCGTTTAAGTACGTATTTAAACCAAGATAACAATAACGCATTGACACTGATGCAACTCATTAAGCACGCTATTATTCACAAAAATGTTTTAATACCAAGATATTGGCACTCCTGACACTGTCAGGAAAACGCAATCGTCACTGTGGAAAATGATAAATTTGTTAACATAACATTATCAGGTTAATAACCTCGCTGTAACAGCCCAGGGACGTTCAAAGTGGCAGTTCAGAATTTTTGAAATATCAGACAACCCAATTTATTTCATGTGTTCTTATATTCCAGATATTTATATTAATTAATTGCAATTACTATTTCATATGTGTTTTCTAGATGTGTTATGTGAAATTATGCAGCAATGCATGGAGGGCTTTCCCCTTATTCAGCTTGATACAAAACTTAACGTATCGTTTTAAATATACGTTTGTTCATTTATTTATTTATTTATTTATGCTTTAAAGTAAATAAACCATTTTTTGTTATAAATACTTTTTGCTAATGTTAACACATAAACGTCATGAATTAACGCCGTAAAACTTATCTAATTTGTCACCTGCTGCCGAACCATGTCACCTGCCAAACATCTTGACACAGTTTTGAATCGTGCGCAACCTGAAAGTAGGCTATCGATAGTGCTCGAAGTGATGGCGGACGCTAAGGTTAAGGTCTTTTTAATTTCCCCAGATTGTGTCGGGGAAGAAGAATCAAAGATTGTTTAGTCAGAGAAAAGAGTCTCAGGTATGCGCGGAGAAATTTTTCGCTAGGCATCTTTTAGAGAATTTTACAAAATATGGTCTTAAGTAACACCAGACTCCCTACCAGTATATACACAATATTCTAGGCTTACATAGGACCTACCAACTGGCTGATGAGTGGTTAGTAAAGGAAATTGCTGAAGACCTCAAGAAATATAATTGACTGATTAGCCGTTTCCAATACCCTAATTCTTTCGCCGCTCACATGGCATAGTGCCGATAAGCTTTAAGAAACAGTCCTTGCTGCTCGGTTCTCAGGCTGATAGTTGCTACCCAGATAACATAAATTGAAGTGACCAATGTTATTGTTAGTCAGGTTCTTCAAGGGCTCGATTGAGAATTTATTGAATATACTGCATGTTTAAAAGAGAGTATTCATGCTAACACAAAAGGTTAGAAAATTATGGCCTTACTGTTCTAGCTACCGGCATTACCAATCCATAAACTGTCTACACAAAGATTACTACTTACGTATATGTATATCAGTTGCTATATTGACCAATCTATATAAAGTTACTTAATAACATTAATAAAATAAATTATTATTATTATTATTATTATTATTATTATTATTATTATTATACACTAAGCTAATATGGCACATATAATTATGTTGTAGGCTCCTTATACTGCAGCCGATATAAATACAAATAAAAAAGTCAATGCATCCCATTGCAAGTACATCAACAATGTTAAAGTAATTCAAGCCAGGAATCTAAACGCATTCAAAGAGCATTAATAGCTTCTTGTTGAACTTACCGGGGGACAATTAAAACTTTTAAAACAAATTTACTGATAAATGGCCTATATAAAAATCATTATATTCACCGTCCTCTATTGAAACTCGTTAGACAGCCATCTTGACGAACTTGTGCTTTAGCTCGGGTGATTATCTTTCCCTTTTCCGGAAGTATGGCTAGTGTCAGAAAGGAAATATTAAAGGTGGGTTGGTGGGGTAAAATGCCGTTTACCCCAGGAAAATTTGTAAACATGAGTTTTGGAGGGGAAATCCTGCCTTGATAGGCTTTAAAACACACAATAAAGGGCGTATCCTACGGGGAGGGGGGTGACAAAAGTACTGCGCCGTGTGTATAGATAGTCGTCGCAACCAAGTGATAGGGCTTTTGGTGAAATCTGTTTGGCGGTTATTTGTCGCAAGTGATGTGGATTCTTTTATGTGCCACATAAAAGTGGCATCGAATGTGTACATTGTCCCTCTGGCTTTCAGGAGCTCACAAATCAACAAGGTAAAGAGATCGTTTCTCAGTAAGGAGGGCGTTTAGATCCCCCAAATGTAGTGTAGCTGCCAGATATACTGTGTACCTAGACTGTATACAAGGTTTGCAGACGGATGGAGGACACTGGCTATGTCCAAAATTTACCACGAAGTGCCCTTTTCAGGACAAGGAAAATAAAAACTTACTGGAATATTCTTGTTTTTTTAAATGAATAGATAAAGTCCAGAAACGTTCTGACTTAAGAGGTGTTTAACTTTATGACGTCATCCAGATCCTTGCTTGCTTCCTGTGTGACTTCAGCCTTCAAGACGCTATGGAATACCCTGGCTGTGTATACCGCCGATATTGCATAAACTTACATTCAGATGAAATACCAAGTATTATATACCCTGAAATTTTAATCTAAAGAATTAAGACAAGATACCCAGTGCAAACTCTTGGAGCTGAAACTTAAATTACATTTTAGAGGCCTTAAATCGCCACATAACTGCAGCAGTGCTGTGCATAGATAAAGCGCCAATTATAAAGATTGTAAATTGGGGTATTGAGCAGCAGCCCAGGAGAGTAACGAGGTCATATATCATTTAAATGGTCTGACGCTTTTCAAGAAAGTCATTCTATTCTGGAGGCGTGCTGCCGAGAACCTTTGCTGATTTCAACACATATTACAATTTCATTTCCGATGGCATTTGATTTTAAGAAAAGGTATTTTGATGTTTCTACAGAAAAACAAGTGTGCACTTGGATAACAGGAGAAAAGTAAGAGAGAAAGCGTAGATATAGACAATATTAATAAGGAAAACTCTTGGGTGACTCTTAGAAATGGATTACAATTTATTAAGAGAACTATCCCTCCTACTTGACCCCGTTGATCCCCTGGGGAACGACTGGAGAATGATGGCACACACTATGGGGTATTCTTACTCGGAAATAAGAAAACTTGAACGCGAAACGGAACCAACCAAGATGCTCGTGGCGTCTTACGCGGCAAAGACCGGGAAAACAGACACTGCTATTATGTGCGACGTCAAGAGTTTTGCTTTGGAACTAGATCGGGCAGACGTTGTGGATTTGATAGAAAGTGCACTTGATTCGGAATATGTAAGCCAAAGACCAGCAGATGTAGCATGCGTCGTTCTTCAAGAAATAGGTAGGTTCGAAGGCTATACTAGTCGAAAATAGGTTGGCATGATGCACAACTTCAGTTACACTGTTACCTAACATGTAATGTCAAAATAAAAATAACAACTTTATTCCAAAAAAATATGTAGTTGAAGCCCGAATACGTTAAATCTCTATACATTAAGCAATCTCTGTAAATATATGGATCACATAACAAAGAATGTCAGCTTTCCCCTGGTTTAAAATAATTCTTCAATATTAATATTATTTCATATGACACGTTTCTAGTTCAACAAAGGTACCTTGCGTTCGTGTAAATGTCAGCCTCGACATAAAAAATTTACAACCCCCACCACTGTTTCTCTTGTGGTGATCTGTATAATTTAGTAAAAGTGTCTCGCAAATGTAAAGTATTGCTTCCGACTGCGATACTTAAGTAAAGATAACGAGGACGTTGACTTAGGCTTAACATAGCTGTCAGCTGGAAAGCTTACACACGAAAGCTAAAAAGTTGGACTGACACCGATTAGACTGGTATATCTTTCATTGTTAAATGAACAGGAAAGTCAGTTTATGATAGTTTTGTAAATGCATACCAATAGATTTTACAAGGTCATGACCTTAAATTCATATCATATTTACTAAATCTTCTCGCTTGAAAAACGCTGCGACCTTGTAACTGCATGTATATGCCGTGACCTTGACCTGCCTTTGAAAACGCTTGTAAAATTTTGGATATATATTACTTCGCAGGAATTGCTATTTCAGACATGTTCCGGTGATATCATATTGTGTTGCCAAGATATGTACTCCCCTAGCAAAAAAGATGTCACCCTTAGCGCAATGTTTAAACTAATACAGAAACGCATGTCATTAACCAATGTTCTTAATTCAACTTCTAAACAGAATTTTTCTCAAAAATTTACTGATTGTACAACCGATGAATTAGCTAACCACAGTAAAAATAACAAAGCCACATCTTGGTATTTTATGCAGTATCCTCCGGATTGGAGGACGTGCCGTCTGTGCGTGGAGTCAAAAGGTTCTGTAACGTTTGTGCAGTGATGGCGTTCCACACACGTTGCCAAGATAGCATGAGGTCATTTTTTGTTCGCGGTGTTTTTCCCCTCATTTATCCATTTCCGAAGATATCCAACACATTCTTAATGAGGCTCTGATCTAAAGATTGAGCTAGCCATTGGGGGTATGCTGGATCTGAATCGCATATAACCTGCCTAATGTTGAATTGGCTGTAGGTAGAGTAGCACTATCATGCTGAAACATAAATTGGTGGTCATGATCCCCAAAGATATTCACGACAGAATTCTTTTAGTTTCTTGTAAGTACTTGGATGCAAGGGTCTGTGGTAAGGTTCCGTTGACCACTGCCTGCTCGCCTACAACATAGTAGCCATTACACCCCATGCTGTGATTTATGTGGGGTGCGTTTTGTCAAACAGAGGCAAATAATTAGGAAGATACTCCTTACCAGCTATTCTCCAAACCCTTACGCGCCCATATATTCTGACAACGCTTAACTTGATTTCATCTGAGAACAGCATCATTGCCCAGTCATTGGCTGGTGTTCATGCCAGAGTTCAAGTATACCATCTGACTGGACGTAGACGGTTCATGGAAGTGATCACTGGTCTCCTAACAGAAACCCTGTCTAAATAATGGCGATTGTGCTGACGTCTTCTGACGGTAAACCCAGAAACACAGTTTGACCTATTGTTGTTACATGTTGCAGTTAAGTGCCTAAATGTCATGAAGTGTTTTCTAAGAGGAAGGCGAGTTAACATTCTCTTTTCTCTGGGTGTGGTTTCCTACGTTAGGCCTTAACCAGGCAATCTTGTCCACGTGCCTGTTTTGTTATGATGTTGTCGAACACTCTGAATGGTTCTCATGGAACAACCCAACCATCTGGCATTTCGGCGGATCAAAACTCCCTCCTATGTCAACCGCTTGGTTAAAAAATGTATCCTTCTTACTTAGGAGCCGCGTATTGAAAAAAAATAATTGAAGCATTATCCCTATGGGGAGTCTCACTAGATTAATGTCAGCGTGAACCCCCAGGGAGTTGGATCGATCTTAATATCTGGGAATGCACTCTTAGATTGAGTATTTCCATGATTATACTTTGTAGGTCAGTGTTCTGCTACTCACATCCTCGATTTACACTATGTTCGGTTGCCTAGTTGTTATGTAATAGAACAATTAAAACTATGGGTACCCTTTTAGTAAAGTACACCTTGCTCAGCCAGCGTACATAATCCGGGGAGTAACTAAATATAACCTTGTCGCGCAAAGTAAGTGCAGTAAGGGTGACACCTTTTTTGCTAGGGGAGTAAAGACAATATTTTATATCGCTTGGAAAACCTCAAGGAAAACCTTGTAATCTTTTATCAAAACGATATCTAATAGTGTGCACAAGAGGCCTCAAATCTGCAAGAAAACCGACGTTTTTGAACAGGCATTCCATCATAGGCCCAATTCAGCCATTTTTACGCAAAACCATTAGCAGTATTTTTCATACCGCTGGCGATCGATCCTCGCCACATTGTCTTTGCGATTGGTAGCTCTCAGCGTGTGAAGCTAAATAATAAAAAAAAAAGGCCAACCCGGGTGAGAGAGGCGGGGTACCATTTTGTTTTGTTAATGAAGATTAGCCTCACGACCTGTCTTTGTAATATAACTTGCCTATTTTTTGCAGACACAATGAAAACGGAAGAGATGTGCCGACGTGCTATCCAAGAGTGCTGCAAATGCTTACGTCGATACCTTACAGAGGAAATAGTTCGTGAAGATTCTAGTCTTCGGAAATTATTATCGATGAGAAAGATTCGTGCAAAATTCACAACTTTATTAGAAAATGATATGCTGACGCCGGCACAGTTTGCCTCATTGTACCCCGAGCACAAGGATGATTTAGACATTAAGCTTTTTGATTTTGACTTTTTATTTTTACTCATTCGGAATCTCAACCCTCCTACTAGCGTGAACTGGAGCTCGTGCCCAGGTCAAGACGAGACGGAGCCATTACATGATATTATAAGACTTCGGGAATTTTACAAGAAGGTGACAGAGATATCTCAAAGCACTGAGAGCATGATGGCATTGGTAAAAGCAATGGAGCTTCCAATTAGAAGACTTTTTGGCGATCCGATATATATTCTTTCAGGAGAACGACAGTTTGCCCCAGAAACGACCTCTGTAAAGTCGGAAAATCCAAGAAGCAAGAAATTTATCTTCACTGCTGTTCTGGCTGTAGTATTTACAACGTCAGCCGTTTCGTTTGCTGTTAGTTGGNNNNCTGGGAATGCACTCTTAGATTGAGTATTTCGATGATTATACTTTGTAGGTCAGTGTTCTGCTACTCACATCCTCGATTTACACTATGTTCGGTTGCCTAGTTGTTATGTAATAGAACAATTAAAACTATGGGTACCCTTTTAGTAAAGTACACCTTGCTCAGCCAGCGTACATAATCCGGGGAGTAACTAAATATAACCTTGTCGCGCGAAGTAAGTGCAGTAAGGGTGACACCTTTTTTGCTAGGGGAGTAAAGACAATATTTTATATCGCTTGGAAAACCTCAAGGAAAACCTTGTAATCTTTTATCAAAACGATATCTAATAGTGTGCACAAGAGGCCTCAAATCTGCAAGAAAACCGACGTTTTTGAACAGGCATTCCATTATAGGCCCAATTCAGCCATTTTTACGCAAAACCATTAGCAGTATTTTTCATACCGCTGGCGATCGATCCTCGCCACATTGTCTTTGCGATTGGTAGCTCTCAGCGTGTGAAGCTAAATAATAAAAAAAGGCCAACCCGGGTGAGAGAGGCGGGGTACCATTTTGTTTTGTTAATGAAGATTAGCCTCACGACCCGTCTTTGTAATATAACTTGCCTATTTTTTGCAGACACAATGAAAACGGAAGAGATGTGCCGACGTGCTATCCAAGAGTGCTGCAAATGCTTACGTCGATACCTTACAGAGGAAATAGTTCATGAAGATTCTAGTCTTCGGAAATTATTATCGATGAGAAAGATTCGTGCAAAATTCACAACTTTATTAGAAAATGATATGCTGACGCCGGCACAGTTTGCCTCATTGTACCCCGAGCACAAGGATGATTTAGACATTAAGCTTTTTGATTTTGACTTTTTATTTCTACTCATTCGGAATCTCAACCCTCCTACTAGCGTGAACTGGAGCTCGTGCCCAGGTCAAGACGAGACGGAGCCATTACATGATATTATAAGACTTCGGGAATTTTACAAGAAGGTGACAGAGATATCTCAAAGCACTGAGAGCATGATGGCATTGGTAAAAGCAATGGAGCTTCCAATTAGAAGACTTTTTGGCGATCCGATATATATTCTTTCAGGAGAACGACAGTTTGCCCCAGAAACGACCTCTGTAAAGTCGGAAAATCCAAGAAGCAAGAAATTTATCTTCACTGCTGTTCTGGCTGTAGTATTTACAACGTCAGCCGTTTCGTTTGCTGTTAGTTGGCTGTTAGTTAATCCGTGTGATCATCCAACTACAGAAGAAATTTCTGTCCATTTCAATGGTAGGTACCTTTGACCGAATGCACTCCATAAATCTTCCACACTCTACCCCTTGTATAACCGTAATATATGAAATGAATTTAGAATAATTTTGTTTTTTGTTTGGATAAACAAACACTTTTCTGTAAATTTATTTTCAGTAATCTAATCTCTATAGAGAGACTAATGTCTAATCTAAACTCTAGAGACTAAACTAGATACAAAACTGATTACAATTGAAAAATATGACACCCAAATACGCTATGCCAATGCTATTACTTGTACCATTTACGAGCTAAAGTAACTAACTGAATGTCTTTTTTATATAAAGGCTCCCAAAGATACGTACATTACGTCAGTCGAAGACACTGGGGTGCAATGCTAGGCCGTGACACGCCTAACGAGTTCCTCACGCACCCCGTGAAAAATGTCATCATCATTACACGTAATCTGTACAGGTTTTGTAACACAAGCACCGAATGCTGCCAAAAAGTACAGTTATTGCAAAAGGAAGACATGTCGGAAAAATTCAGCAAGTATTTTGTCAAATAATTTTACGCACCACGTTGATTGTGTTGTTAATAGTAACCTTTAATGGTGTGATTGTAGGAAAATAATGAAATGCAAATAGCTTTTGACTTTACTTGTCAATTTGGATTTTGGTTCTATTCTATTTGGTTTTATTCTGGCGAAAAAAATACTAGACAAAAAAGAACACACTGTCTATAATTCTTTAGAAATTTATAGCAATCATTTGTCTCATTAAATGGTCGGCATTTATTTTGGATTTAGCCATGCCAGCACTGCCCCGACCTAACCAAATACGCGTTATTCTAAGGGGAAAAGAATGCACTGTATCTGGCATATCATCTTGATGAATGCCACGCAAGAAGGTCGACAGAGTGATAAAAATACATTACCCTGCTTTGGGGTGTATGTGTTCGTCTTTTCTTACTTCCCTGGTCAGTGTGTACTTCCTAGAGATGAGAAGAGGGAAAACTTGATACAGGCTGGCGGTTTAAACAATAATCATGAAAGGCTGAATAAGGCGATTTAATTCTGATGTGTGTAGAGTGCAACGCGGGTAAATAAGGTGATTAGATATAGATAACTATACTCAAATTGAACTCACACGTATACAGTTAAAAATGTACACGAGGCAGTGCTTTCTTTTATTTCTCAAACAGATTACAATGACATCGCGTACAACTTTGTGGTCGGATATGATGGTGTTGTCTACGAAGGAACGGGATGGGACATACAAGGGGCTCACAGTTTAAGGTGAGACACTTTCGTGAACATATCAAAAGGAACGGACTTGTGCAAAACATATAATTAAGTGTAATTTCACTTACCTCAACCAGATTTAAGTTCTTATTCAAAATTTAGGAATTGGAAGTGTTAATGCCGAGCAGGTTTTTTGATCAGATTATTTTGAAATCATTATTATTCGGGAAACTGTGGAAGACTGAGATGGCTTTTAAAGGCATACAGTGCGCGTTACACTTTTATGAAGTTTTGAAATTTCCAGTAAAATGTTAATCTTACAGTTTTATTCAGTAAAGATCAAAATCTCATTTTGTGCCTTCAGCGTTGGAGGGAGGAGTGTTAAGTAGTCTTTTGTGCCGTTTTTCATAAGTAGTTTTTGTCATAGAAAATAAGCCGTTTGAGCAAAGCGTCATATTTTGTCTTCCTGGACATAATTTGGCATGATCTGTGTCTAGTACATTTACTCAGTGGAAATACTGTTTGATTATATTGAAGATTGACAATTCCCAAATTTTTATCATTTTGCAATCACCATTTGAAAAAAAACGAACCATTCATTGCCTCCAATCTGCTATTTGTTTAGAAATTAATCGCATTTGCTCGTATCTAAATCTCGAATGTTACAAACCACCGCTGATTTTGTTTTGAACCTCTTTAATGAAGTCCGCACTTTATGCTTTAGATGGAACGAAAAAAGCATAGGAGTTGCTTTTCTTGGGATGGAACAGCTCAAACCGTCTCCAATTGCACTTGAGGCAGCGCAGACTTTACTCCATTACGGCGTACAGATCGGAAAGTTGGATAACAACTATTCTCTATATGCCCATTGCCAGGTGACAAACGCCGATAAAAGTCCCGGTGTTGAAGTCTTGCAGCAGATGAGGGAATGGGATCCTCCTTTAGTAGGTCTAATAGTTATTAAAATAGCAGATATATAGCTGGCTTTTATACGGTAGTTTTTCTTTATTATAACGCCATTTTTGGATTGTTTGGATTGCTTGCAGACGGGGGAAAGAGAGAGGGATTCAGATTTTGTGTTCTTTTTCATATCGAGGCCAATGGAGTATTTTTCACCGTGTGCATTTCTGCATCATAATTTACATATATGGGATTAATTTTGATAACCTGTTGTAGAAGAAACTATAAACTGTGGGTTTCACGTTTGGAGGCTATTCTACTTAAAATGGCAATGTAACATTTTTTTTTGAGAAAATCAACTACAGAGGGTGACAAAGTATTGCACCATCTGCTTGAATTGTGCGCATTGTGACCGGGGGGGGGGGGGGGGGGTCGTTTGTAAAAAGAGATCTGTGACGTATTTTCATCCATGTGCACTATAAAGAATGCCATTAAAGGTGTAACCCCCATTTGGATGTCAGTTAAGTTTCTATCATGGTGCAGGTTTTGGAGCTCCCAAATGAAAGAAGATAAGAAATTGTTTCTCTGAGGGACAAGGGAATAAATGTCCCCCAAGTAGTCGCCAGATATGGTGTTTCTGCATGGTCAGCCTGTATAAAGGGATTGCAGAAGGATGGGGTACACTGATGCCACCCGAAGAACACTAGTGCCAGAGACGACAGGTGTCTTTTTATGCTGTCAATTAAGGCTAAGGAGATCTGTGTCATGCCGCGAATAAGCTTTGCAGTAGTCGCTCAATTTGCAAGTTATGGCTAGCAAAAGTAATGTCCAAAGAAGGCTCCATGCTAAAGGAATTCACACCAGGGTAGAAAAGAGGAAACCAACCATCACCTTGGTAAACAGACGAAAGAGAGTGGCATGGGATAAAAGAACCGTTGCATGGACCGTAGGTCAGAACTGGCGCCTTTTTGTAATGTATAAAAATCGTCATCCAATTATGCCTGCCTGCTAGGCAGTCCACTTCAGTAATGGTTCGGGGATGCATTGCTTTCTAAGAAATTGGTGAACTGAGGTTAGTGCATCGAAACCTGAACCACAAGCGTCACACTGAATTTCTAGATCAGCACCTTTTACCATCGGTGGAAAACATTTTAGGATAGGAATCATCCGTTCATCTTCCAAGCTTTTAACGCTACACCCAACAGGCCCATGCAGGGCTATACAAGAGTGACTTTACCAGCCTGGCATCAATAGGGTGGATTGGCCTGCCCAATCACCACACACAAACCTCATTGAAAACCTCTTGAATGAGATTGTAAGTAAATTGACATAGCACAAACGCTCTTACCCATAGTTTCTTATAACAGCTTAGGCAAACAGCCCCCAGAAGATTACTGAACCGTTATTAGGCTACACCCAGAAGGATAGTAGTATATTGAGAACACGAAGGTACACTGTATCCTTCAGAATATTAATACTGACATAATAGCATGGGTATGTAAGTGCAAATTACTGGTCTATAAATCTGGAGTAAAGATACTCATATAACCGGTTTTCAATAAAACACTAATTGAAAAACCTAACAAATTCAGCTGTTGTTTCCCATTAAGCAACTGGTGCTATGCTTTTGTCACCCCTCTGTACTTTTACAGACACATTTAATAGGTTCGTGGGATGTGCAGTAGTGGGGCAGGTGAGGGTGGGGGGGGAGGGGAGGCCGTGTCCAGATTAGTAACGCAGTCGGCAAAAATAACCTGCTTATTTGTATTAAAGGTCTGTTCCCCGAGATTTTCTCAGCCCACAGATTGGAATATATAGGAACTGCACACTAAAATTACGTCAGACATTAGGAAACGCTTTACTTATTGAAAAATTAAAATATATGTTTTCTGTGTATATTGAGAGTTAACCTTGCCTGGTTTACACCTAATTCAGCTTATGTAATCTGCAAAGTTGCATACATGTGTTCTGCACGCCCAGGGTTCCTTTCAATTGGTTTTTAACATTTGGTTTGATTCGCCCCTTTAAAGGTTTTACTTTTTAGATTAAAATTTTTCCCTGGTTCAAATCTATTTTCAAACAGCCAAGAAAAAGAACATAACAATAAAGTCAAATTATCATATCTGTCCATTCAGAGACATTCAATTCATTATCTTCCGATTGAAGCTGCAAGAAGAAAATAGGAAAATAGTAACGGTTCAAAAAATGTTCAGTTCAAGCAAGTTTTAGTTTCACAAAGGACGCAAAACACCGGCTGATCCAAAATCAGTGTTGATTCTGTGTTGCTTGTTAATTGTGTTGATTGTATGTTTTAGCCAAAATTTCATGAAATATCCTTATACCCGTATCTCACCCACACACAGCATACCACTAGTTTAAATGTCATTAATGAAGAAAATACTGGTTTCTTTTTTCTCTAGGAAAAACGTCTTATTTCCATTGAAGATCAAGCGACCAGGAGGCGCATTCGAGAAAAGAAAGGCTTTTGGTGCTGTTTGGAATTCGAGCATGACCAAACGAATAAATCCTTTGAGCTTCCGTGTGGAGATGGTTTTGACGAACTGTAATCTGCCTCTATAACCCAAGGTGGACTTCATTATCTCATTTCACCGCTGTTCAGCTACCCGTGCTTTTCTGTTCTACAATTTTGACATCAGTTACGAACCTCTGGGTTATATTACTGAATAACGACTTGACAACATCCTTGATAAACTATAAGCAATCGCTACGTCTTTCAACTATACAACCGCATTGAAATATATAATATGAAAGTAAAAGATACTATTGTGAAAAAATCTTCGTTCATTTGTGACATTTTTTATGGTTCAATCTCCAGAATTTAAATTATTTTTTGGTCATGGAACTGTCATTAAATAAATATATAATTTATTCTATTCTTTTAAAAATTGTCATGTTAATCTCATACCCAGTATTTTATGTTCGTAATGTTACCGGACCACGTGATCAACAGTTTTAAAACGCAGAAGATATTTATATCGTCAAATTCTCCCGATTCTCCGATTTAAAATTTGTAACGTTTTACATATTTCTTATAACCTTAGAGTACATGTGATATCGTAAATTCAGGAACAATGTATTCCCATGGTTTAAGAGACAGATCTTGTCACTAAGACGGGGCCAACTTACCCAGGGTTCCAACTAGCCCCGGTCTCCCCTACAGCCGGAGTTGAAGTGAGCTAGGCGGCTACTAATCTTTTCAGTTGAATGCGGTATAAAGTACAGGATAAATGTTTTGTTGTTATAGAACCTAGGTCTAGGAGAGAGAGTATTGGAAATGTCTGATGTACATGTGCTATGTTACACAGCATCATAATCAGGCTCAGTGGCAATAAGACGCCTTTTCCCGAGCTGTCCGAGATCAATCCGCTACTTAGATTCATTACTGTTTTGTAGTCTTCAGATAAGAATACTGGTAAGTCGGAACTTTTTTTATTCATAAAGATAAAACATATCAACAAAACACGGGGGGCATTGCACCGGTGGTTTTAACAAAAAAGAACCCTCGTCGGGATCATGTCGATACTCCCCCGCACCGATACTCCCCCTAGTAGTATGCACATCGATAAAACCCACACCGATATCCCAGCATCGATTCGTCCCTGTAAAATTACCGTTATACGCACACCTTTACCCCCCTCCCCTAATCGACATCCCCCCCCCCCCCCCGCATCGTTGCTTCCCCGCATCGTTACTCCCCTGATGCAATTTTCATATAACCGACATTGTTACACATCGATATTATAGATTATATCAAAAATAACCATATAAATTTGATGAGTTGGCCAACTAGCCAGGAGCGAGGCCTACCCTAAGGAGGATTTTTTTTCAAATGGAAAGATGCATTGGGTAGGCCCATTGGTGTGTTATGTGGAAAATTTACAATTGACTGCAGGGAAACCCTTGATGACGTTGCTTTTATGCTTTTTAATCACCTACACTTTGGACTTGATATACCCCTTTGAATAAACAATATTTCTTTTAAATTCCAAGCCCAACGGACAATAGAATTTAGTTGCTATGCTCATTAACCGTATTTGAAATAAAAAAATTGGGGTCCGCCATATAGATAAACGTCCCAATAAAATATTCGTCCCGATAGATACGTCTCTATACATACACGTTTCAATAGATTTACGTCTCGTTAAATTTACGTTCCGATAGATCCACCAACAGATTCCTATAAACCCACGTATCTTTAGATCCAGGTACCGCTAGATCCATCTATCTGACATCGTAATCGGCTAAAAGGCCGATATCAACTTGTGATACAGGTATGAGGCTTTCGAGTGATAGTCTGGCTGCGAATACTGATCCACTTAGTGATCTGACTTAATTACAACCTGATATTTATTATTTATTCATTTATTTATGTATTTATATATTTATTAGGTGTTCAAACAAGACATACATGTACGTTCGCGTCTACACGTGTATCACTCAAGTTCGGGAACGCGTCGTAAACATGAAACAGAACACATTTTAAGTGTGCAAATATTACATTTTGAGAACGCTTTAAACAGTGTTCTGGCACCAGAACACTGAGCGTTGTGAAATATAGAACACATTTTTATGTTCTTTTTTTTGTTTTGTTTTGTTTAGAACACGTGCATTAACATGAAAATTCAGAACACTTTTTACGTGTTCGAATGTTACATTTTGAGAACGCATTAAACAGTGTTCTGACGCTAGAACAGTAAGCGTTGTGAAATATAGAACACATTTTTTTTCTTTTTGTGTTCTTTCACTGAGTATTGTGTGAAAACGATCTAGTAGAATAATATATATCTGAAAGGATTAATATGTGTACTGTCGTTTTAAAGAAGTGCATTTTATGTATTATGTAGTAGTATACCAACCATTTTCAGGGCCGTAGCCTGAGAAAAATGCCAGGGGGGGCAGTAAGCGGACACGAGGGGGGTGGGTGTAATATTTAGTCACTTTCCACGGTGTGGAAAAATTTTAAAAACTGTATGTATAATACTGCATTCTGGTGTCAGAAATTGTGGG
>NW_019774002.1:0-11252 GCF_001039355.2 Lingula anatina
TTGAGCATGACGATAGAAATCTCTTGCAATATAAATGGAAAGTCATGACAGTGTCATGGAGGCTGCATTACAGATGCTGTAAGACTGAGTGATAAAATGGGATTTTCAATTTTCCTATCATTTCCTTACAAATCTTGGTGTGTGATTTTTTTTCTTTTTGAACAGATATGTTTATATCAAGGAAATATAATTGAATTTTATTGATTTTATAATTATCGAGCATGAACACCAAACATTGTACTTCTTCCATCAGAAAATACTGGATATTTTAGTCACTTTCCTTTTTTTTCTTGTGCAAAAAATAAATAATAATAATAAAATAAAGATTAATGATAACAATTTTCATAGGTATTTTTTCTTTTGTTTTCAAGTAGCCACAAGATATTAGTTGGTAAAAGTGTATTTATGTTTTTTTAGCAATGAAGAAGTACAAACCTACAGATGCAACAACCAATCCTTCCTTGATCCTGGCTGCTGCAAAGATGGAGCAGTATCAACACCTCATAGATGATGCAGTTCAGTATGCCAAAGTAAAGGGAGGGTATGTCAGTTCTTTTCCTTTTCTTTGGCCAATCTGAATAGATAATACCAAGACAGATTTCACAAGGAATAGACATGAAAACATAAATAAATCACTGTAATTGGTGCTCAAGTGTGTTTAAAAAAAATTAAAAAAATATATTGCTTCTTTGTTGATTTGAATATGGTCTGATATCTCTTTATATACTGGTCAGTGACAAAATTACGTTTTATTTTAGCTCTTTTGATGATCAGTTGGACTGGGCCATGGACAGATTGTTTGTTAACTTTGGATCAGAAATCCTGAAGATTATCCCTGGAAGAGTTTCCACAGAAGTTGATGCAAGGTGTGCCATACCTTTTCAAATATAATACATAAAAAAAATCTGCTTTAGTGTTTGGAATCTATTTGGATATTTGACCATTATCCACTGTCATGTTTCAACATGTTTGCCATGACCTCAGTAAAGGATTGCAATTGCATAACTTTTCCATTTACAAGTGGGTTTTAAATCATTTAACATATTGCCCATCATACTTAGAAATACATGCTCATGGAGAATCACAATTATGCTGTAATGGCATATTAGTCACATAAGCAGTATATGTTATACAAAAAACATTTCAGATTGTCTTTTGACAAGGAGGCTTCCATCTCAAAAGCCAGAAGGATCATCGATTTATACACAGAGAAAGGGATTGACAAGGAAAGGATTCTCATCAAACTTGCAACTACCTGGGAGGGTATTGAGGCAGCCAGGTGATTTCTGTTCCTTACTTAATCATAGTGCTTTTCTTTGTGCTCCTTAAATTGAAGGAAAATAATGTACCAGTAATATACAAGCATAAATCTTACACTTATTTATCATGTTTTTAAAAAACATTCAAATTGGGTAAGTTGCATTAAAAGTATAAGAATTTAAGATCATGCACAGAAAACCTGTATATTAAATTAAGAACAAATCTAAAAAAACCTGAAATAATTGTTTTTACCAATTACATTTGCTTGTATTGAAAGGATGACTGATCATGATGAATAGCTCCCATTGAAAGGGGCCTATTTTGTAATAACTTGTTAAAATGTGTTTACAGCTGTTTTTGTATAGGTAGGCTCTGTCCTGCCCTGCAGATGAAGATTTTTTAAAATTTATTTATTTATTTATTTATTGTTGATGACTATTTAAATGTTTAAATAATATTTCTCTTTTAAATTTCTTGCCTCCAGAACCCTGGAACAGGAATATGGAATTCACTGCAACTTGACTTTGTTGTTTTCATTTGCACAGGTACTACATACTTCAATTTTTTTATACACACTTATGCTCTACTGTCTGATTCATAATGGTTGGTTTTGTTTAAACCTGCCATATTATAATAACATCTTTAAATTGCACTGCATATGGATTTTAGGATATGAAGCATTTTACCAAATTTTTGCAATTTAATTTTTGTTTTACAAGGTTCTACTGTCTGAAGTTGCAAAAAATATTTTTTGCAGGCTGTTGCATGTGCAGAGGCTGGGGTGACACTCATTTCACCTTTTGTGGGCAGAATCTTTGATTGGTATGTGAAAAACACAGACAAAAAGAAGTTTGAGCCATTGGAAGATCCAGGTTGGTTTTGTTATGATGATAAGAATTAAATCATTGTAATGACAACTGTTACTAAATTAAAAAATCTTGGGCTGATAGCATTGTATAAACATTTAACTTCTTATGTTTTACTAAAGAAAAAACATGTATTGGGAATTATACAAATAGTGCAAGCTTGGACTGTAGTGCATCCTCTATATCAAATACCTATTATATCTTTTACAGCTGTCATAAATTCAGAGTTCTCATTTTAAGCCAGTGCATATTCTAATCTTTCTAAAAGAAAATCATTTTAATTATCTGTAAACACAAATGCTTTATTTGTGAAATGTCTTAAGTAACATATATGCCAATTTTACAGGTGTTCAAAGTGTCACTAGGATCTACAATTACTACAAAAAGTTTGGATACCAGACTGTCGTCATGGGAGCCTCTTTCAGAAATACAGAACAGATAACAGCACTTACTGGATGTGACCTCCTCACTATCAGGTACCTAAAAAACCATGAAATTAAACTTTTCTATGTACACTCATTAGTATCTGTACATATTGCCATAAGCAAGTCCTCAATGATTATGAAACCATGTGAATTATCAGGAGTTTTTAAATTGAAATGGGAAACTGAACATGATGACAATTGGCTTTTCCATTGCCTGTTTCCATTTCAAATATTCATTTCTTGTTTTCTAGCCCATCACTTTTGGAAAAGCTTTCCAGCAGCAATGAGAAAGTTACTGTGTACCTTTCAGAGAAACAAGGTATGCTCACTGTACCTACAGTTAAGTGTAAGCTTACATAAAGAAAATTAAAAATAAGTATGAAGCAAGCGCGGATTCCCTATATTGCATATAAACCACTAAAAAAATTTATACTAAAAAAAAAATTGTATGAACCATAAACCACTATTTTTAGTTTCTTATAAAACTCAAACTAAGATGACATGCCAAGGGATAAACCAAATATTAATCACTTGGTCAGCCAAAAATAGCTAAAAAACTGTACCTTCTTCAAATTTCTGGTTGTAAACTCGACCTAATTATTCATCCCTCCAGTTTGTAAAAGTCTTCAGAATGATGTAGTATTGTATGACCCATTAATTTTGTGCCTGCAATAGCATAATTATTCAAATTAGGTGTGGCAAAAATGACCATAGGTTATACATAGCACAGAAGGCAGCAGAATATACTGGTTCAGATATCATTTTTTAGGAGATGTGAAACGATACCCTTGGGTGTTTCTTAATTTATGCTGTTCGAAACTATATGGTGGCATTTGGTCAGGTTTTAACTAAATTTGTTGGCAATTCTTAATTTGGAGCAGCCGAATTTGTTTAACATTGTATCCAAACTCTGTGAAATAATTATGGAATGAAAACCGAGTCATACACATGTATCATGTTCCTTTGATGTGCAATTGTTTGGTAAAATGCCTTCAAGATTGTTGACTAAATATTCATCTGTAGCATTTTTCTTTTTTTGCAAAATTAGTAAATGGCATAATTATGGTTTTGTTGAAAATGAATGCCCAATGTTTGCAACAAATTTACAAGTTCCTAAATAATTATCCAATAATTTTCTTGTCTTTCAATTCTTAGCAAAACAGAGTGAACTGACAAAGATTAACATGGATGAGAAGACCTTCAGGTGGATGCTAAATGAAGATGAAATGGCAACGGACAAGTTGGCTGAGGGAATAAGGAAATTTGCTGCGGATGCTATTAAACTGGAGAACGTGATGAAGGAGAGGCTTTCAAAGGCTTAGGAATACGACAGTCATTAAAAAAACTAAGTGGTCATTCTTTTTTAATGGAAATTGGTGACTTTTATCTTGTTAAAATTATTTGCTTCCACATTATAGCAATCTTTGTTGAACAAAGATTTATATCAAAACTTTAAAAATTTTGCTTTATATCCGTGATGCATATTTTCTAAAACACAATGCTTTGACAGCATGTTGAAGAAGGCTTTCACATTCAAGTTTCCTATACTACTACTACAGTTCAGATGAATTGTTCATGGATCTTTTTCCACAACTGTACAATTCAACTTAAATCAGTTCAACTTAAATCAGTTATTAACAGCACTGCCAGTATAAACAAGTTATTTTTGAAAGTGACACTTTTGCAACATAAATTAGAACAAAATTTGTACTGATTTTAGAATATTATGAAGATTGTTTTTGTTTGCAAAAAATTATAACTATACTATAATAGTATAATATAACTTTATTGAAGTAGAAAAATAACAATCCATGTACTGTTTGTTTACAGTAAGATGAAAGATATTACTCTAGAACTTTTCAAGAAAATAAAAAGCAATTAAAAATTTTTTGACTTATTCTTTTTAACTTGGGTGAATACCCCAGAGCTGTAGGCAGTGAAAAATGGATGAGATGGGGGAGGAGGGCTGTTGAAGGCCCACAATGTAAACACAGTTAGTATTCCTATCACTGCAGTACTCCTCTAGATGTTGGCTAACGATAATCCAAAAGTAGACTCTTGATAGTCTGGGAGAAAGGAAAAGGCTAAACCATTAACAATAAAAATGACATTTTGAAAAAATCACTGAAGGAGGGATTTGTCCTAGCCCAAATTCCTCAGCCAATGGCCCTATGCACAGAAATAACTTTGTATGCTTGGCCATTTAGCAATTAGATTAATTGGTGTTTTTTACATAAGGTAACTACATGAAAATCTGGAAAATTTCTATTACCACTATCAACTGAAAGATCTGCCAAAAAAAATAAAAAGAGTACTAAGTATCTCATTCCATATAATAAGCACTGACTTTGGAATAAAAACACGCAAAACTGCTGACAAAGCTTTGAAATATAAGGTACAAAATTTAAACAACACAAATCTCAGCACCCACAAATTTGTTGCTTATCCATATTTTGTAATATGTAGTTACAATAAATCTGTTAGAAAGTTATTGGACTTAAGCAAAGAGTGCGTATTATTGCACACTGGCACCACATTATGACATTTACACTGTACAGATTGATAAAAATTTACACAACCGTTAAATGCATGATGTCATGCAGTTTGTAAACAAGTGTCTGTCATACAGCTCAACTTCTCTCATATCCACATGAACTGTTGTTTTGGATCCACAAAAACTTGGATCTGTATGTCACTTCATCCTACATGCCACTGTAAAAAAATGACTCATTGAAAATTTTAATATGAAAATATTGCAGTGAATTGAATTACAGTAATATTTATATATAAATAGAGTGTTTTCCATGAAATCGTGTGCATGCGCAGTTCGTGCCATTTTGTGCGGGACTGTTTCTCAGGGGGCAAGAGTAGAAGGGGCCTTCATGGACGACCGTCTCGATGTAAAGTAGATCTCCCGCTCTTTGCATTTATCGGTAATGGGTGGTCATGACAACTGTCTGTGGTGTGTATAACTGCAGCCACCGGAGAGGTAGAATAGACAATGTTTTTTTTTTTTTTTTTGTATTTCCAAAGGTCAGGCGTCCGAAATTGCTATGGATTAGTGCCACTGGTCGTTCGAACATTTTATTGAAAGATATAACTGACAACTTCAAAGTCTGTGGCTGTCACTTCCAATCCGGGAAGCCAAACAGGAAAGAAAGTATGACTATTGATGCAGTACCATCAGCTGATTTACCAAAGTCACGCAAAACGGCTAAACAGTATTTAAAGTGCGACATGGGCCGAAGCGACGGAGAGGAGTAGAAAAATTATATTGAAGAAGCTAATCACAGCAAATTTACTTTCTTTCATCGTTTTATTTAGAAAAGTAAAACTGCGTAAAAAAATATAATCACAAAGATATTTGATTTGTTCACTGCTGAGCTGTTGCATGTCCAAGTCTGCAAATAAATTACTGTACTAGTACCGGTAAATGCACTAGCATCGTGCCATCTTCCAATTAAAATTAATCTAAAAAAGCTGCACATTAACACCTGAGTAAAATTAAACCAACCTACATGGGAAATGTTAATTTAAAGCACCATCATCTGAGACCAAGTTATAATTAAAAACATTACTATATCACAATGTAATTAAATACAAAAAAGAAAACATATTTTTTCAAAAAAAAAAAAAAGACTATTATCATGCAAGGATTATTATAACAGCATGAAAATAAAACACTAAAGATTTTCACAACCCAAGATCACAATGCAGAATAATATTGCACATATTCTCAGTTTGGTATTAAATGCATGTACATAATAAAGCTACAGTACAGAATAAAGCTAATGTACAGAATAAATTTTTGAATGAAAAAAAAAATGTTTAATAGTAGCGTACACCAACTCTGTCAAAATGAATGTCTTGTAAAAACTGGTCAGTTTAGGAACCACAGGTGCCCAATGAACAGCATCAAACAGAACAGATTCAATGAAGAGATCCTTCTCTGTGCACAAAACAAAATCATACACATGAATGTTGTACACAGCCATTTGACCCTGGACTTGATTGAAGTAGGCTAGCTAGGCTGTTTCTGATTCAAATATGGCCTGTTGTTTTCGTCTAGCTTTAAACATGGCAGTTTTCTGGTGACACAGAGTGGTCCACTAAATATGTTGTGTAGATTTTCTGCACATATCCATCTTGGATAATAAGCTTTCAGACTTTTGAATGTCCGCACAAATTTCTTATCGTATGTCATATCCTTGCTGTCTATGAGATACGTTTTCAGTTCTTTCTTGGAAAAGTCATCAGGTATCTCCGTTAAATTTCTATTCCAAGTACTCGCATGAATGTGTTTTCGAAAAAATTCAGGTGTTATCATGTTACAAATCCTTGAAAATTCAGATCAAAACAAGCACTCGTCGATATGGCATCCGTCATGTACACTCCACACTTGCCCCTTGAAACTTCAAATCCCGCAAAATCTCGTGTTCTCACGGAGAATTTAGCGGAAGTCACGTGACCGTGGAAAACACTGTATTTAACAGCTTGTACTTGTTTACAGATATAAAAATAAGTTGAAACAGGTTAGTTGTTTACTTACGACAAGGCACCATTCCCATGAAAAATCCAAATTTCAAAAATTCCATTGGCGGTATCTAGTGATCACGGTCTGTGCCCTGAATACCCTGTGACGTAATTAACTAGCAGTGCGAGCGAGTTACTCCCAAAGCTGTAATTAAATCTCGGTTGCGCTTGGAGGAGATTCTGACACCTGGCCGCATGCGCAGTAATAAGTTAGAGAGAAAGAAAATGACGGTCGCGGCTGCTTTGAAAAATGTGTTTGTTGATTTTGTGCAACAACAAGATGAAGAAGATGATGTCCATATACACACGACAGATATGAGTGCAAACTGATGAAATCCACAGTTTAGAGATACTACTGTGCATGCGTCCAGGCATCAGAATCTCCTCCGTGTGCAGCCGAGAATCAATTACAGCTTTGCAAACGACGCGCTCGCACTGCTAGTTATAATTACACCGCAGGGTATTCGGGGCCCAGATCACTAGATACTGCCAATGGCTTTTTGGATTTTTGGAATTTGGATTTTTCATGTGAACAGTGCCAAATTTTCCATTTTGAAATATTGAAGAAAATCTGCCTTTCCAGTAAGAACATATTCTACATTACCTTCAGACCTTGGGCATTATCTGGCATTTTGTTTAACTTTTCTTCAGTTTCTTGCTGCCTTTGTCTTTTTCTTTTCACAGCCTCTGGGTCTCTTATTCCCCTACTTTCATCCATTTTAATCCTCTTCTCAGCTGCTTCTGCCTGACGTTTCCTTTTTGTTTCCTGGTTAGCAAATCAATGGAAAATACATAATTTATCCTTTCTTTGGCTTTTAAACCCAAACTTCTATACTTACTAAATTCGACCCTTTTAAAGTTACAATTAGAAAATAATATTCATGTAAGAGTAATCCGGCACTGGTGTAAGTTCATTTCAGTTAACCGCTACAGTGACGCTTTAAAAAATATTTACAGTATAAGATATTAATATCTGGTATTTTTGTATCAAAGCTAGTTTTCTTTGAGAAAAATCCTACTACTCACGAACTTTCACATAAAGGGGTTTAATATTTGTTCAATTGGGAAAAAATAAAAGGGAGTGTAGTCTGTAGACAAAAAAAATCCCAAAGCGTACACACTGCAGCAAAATTCTGGAATATTTTGCAATGCAGAAAGCAGTGTTCTGAAAATATTGAATAACTCACTGGAGAGGGTTCATTTAGATCATCACTATAACCTTGTAAACACGAGGTGCACATCCCCATAGTCAGGGTTAAGACAGATGGAAGCTAGCACTGTGATCTTTCCCTTCTGTTTTCCTCCGGATGTTGATTTCTGATACTCGTTAAAGGCCCCAAAGGTGACTCTGGTAAACAAGATAGACTTCCACGTCACATAGAATTCCTGTCCTGATTTGAATGCAATATCTCAAAAATTATGATTACCGCAAAATATGTGTCGCACTAAAATACGCACCCGTTGCACGGTTCAAACTTAGTGAAAATGTGTAAAGTGTTGTCTTGTCACAACGAAAAGTAGCATCGGTGCATAGCAGACAAGGGCTGAATTGCGCAATACACCGCAACACACTTGAAAAAAAAAAACAGTTGAAAGCAAACACAGGGAAGGGTAATTTCAAACAAAATAAAATGTAACTTACGTGCAGAGAGGTCTTTGAAGCAAGCAAGCGAATTGTAAGCTTCTGTTTACGGCTTCAAGGGAACGATTTAGGGTACTTTTGTACCCCCCCCCGTAACTTTCTGTAACTTTCACTTTTCAAACAGTTTTTTTACATTTCCTTGTTCATCTATGTCAAAGCTGTTGAAATAAAATGCTTTTGTAATTACCTGTGGACTTTTTATTAGTTTTAATAACGTTTAATCCAGCCCATTGAAATACAATGTTAGAATCTTCAATTTACACCCGCAGACAATAACTTGCCGCGTTTTCGTTGGCTAACTCTAAGGTAATTTCAAGTGAACAAGCAGTAGCTCATAATAATTTCACAGAGGAAGTCCAAGTATACAATGTATCAATCCTATGTTCACATAAAATAAGGTAGAGTTAGCCAACGAAAACGCGGCAAGTTATTGACTGCGGGTACACTGTAAATTTTCACATTGTATTTCAATGGGGTGGATTAAATGTGATTAAAACTAATAAAAAGACCACAGGTAATAACAAAAACATTTCATTTCAACAGTTTTGACATAGGTGAAAAAGACAATGTAAAAAAAAAGTTTGAAAAATGAAAGTTTCAGGAAGTTTCAGGGGGGGGGGGGGGGTATTCTACAAAAGTACCCGATTTAGATCAGTAGGCTACGTGTCAAATTAAATGAATTAGAACTTTCAACCCCTGAAATGTTGCATTCGTTCATTAGATCTAAGGTTTATCTGAAAATGGTCCCATTCAGAATAGGGGACTAACTTGTCCGAGGTCGAAATATGGTCGACCCACTTGAATACTTCCACACGGGATATCTATTCACAGGGGCGAATCAAGGCTTCTTTGAAGGGGGGTTCCGCGGTGCGAAGCCGACCCTCCCCCCACTCCCCCCCCCCCCCCCCCCACCCCTGGTGTGCGTGAAGGGAGAACGGTGCCATTTGGTATGATTCAAAACTATGATTTAACTAGTCAAAATTCTAATTTCAAGAGGGAAATATTAGTGTGATTTTATTCAGAAATCTAAAAGGGGGGGGGGGGGGGGGGGTCAGGACCCCCCTGACCCTTCTCCAAATCCGCCACTGCGAACATTGATGATATGGCTTTGTTTACAATATCTTTATTTTTTGTTTTTAAATCATTTTGTTTTAATTAATTTTTTTTATTCATTATCTTTATTTGGTTTTTAATTTTAATGATCTTTTATTCAATTTTTGTGACAACTTGGCACTTGCAATACTAGCGCTGTGGTGGTAATTGGAAAATTTATATACCGATCTATACCGGCACATAACGATTCATTCTTACCGATGCCTCTCATGCGAGGTCCTTTATGGCATGGTACGTGTTACGATATTCAATAAATAGATTTTTCATTCAATTTTTGTAATGCAATGTTTCATATTTTCATGCACTATTATACGCCTTTTTTTTTTTTTTTTTTTTGTTCAATGTTATTGTTGTAAAGCAAATTACTTGCACTTTCAGTAGTTGCAGATAACAATTAAAACGGAATCAAAAGAGTAAAAGGACAGAGAGTTATTGAGTGTAAGTTAAGTTTCTCCAAGAGTCAACAAGTGTAGAACATGTTTTTAGTGTCAGAAAAAGATGGAAAAGGTCAAAGTCAGTAACAGTTAATGTGATTTTTTAATTTCATAACATATTTTAATTTTGATCATCTTTTTATCACATGATAACTGAGTTTTGGATAAGGCCCAAGTATGAGTAATCCAAATAATATTTTAGATATCTTTAATTGAAAACAAGTCTCTTCGGGATTACCTAATAAGGAAATGTTGCATGGTGACATGCAACATGCGAATGGAAAATATTTTGTAATCACGCAAAGACAATGGAAAAGAAAACAAGAAAATGCGTGATCAGTACTGAGAAATTGAGTATAAATATTTGTGAAGTTGTATGAAGCGAGAGTCGGTGAATAAACGTTCGAAAGCTCCAGACTGCTGTCGTCATTCCTCACTATAATATTATTTCAAATTTTAAGGGAGTTTTATTTTTTTCCATTCAGTCTTATTTCTAATTTTCATGCAATATTCTTTTTTCATTTAATGTTGTTTCAAATTTAATGCAATATTTTTTTTCATTTGATGTTTTCGAAAACTGAATAGTGGATAGACTTAGATTTTGCAATGGATCGATACTTACCGGCAATTTCGTTGTAATGGAATCTTTTGACATATAAAATGCCTGTCTGTGAAAGATGAGATTTCGATTTAACATGTGAACGAGTATGCTTGACCAGGCTTTTTTTTAATAGGACTCCGCCTCAGGTCGGGAGGGGGGAGGGGGGAGGAGAGTCGTAGCGGAAACACGTACGCTAGCTCCAACCCCCACCGTCCCCACCTCGCCTCCATATAATATGGTACAATTAAAGCAGTGATTTTGCATGTACATGTATATCTTTACATATTGATTTAATCAATATTAATTACACTAGTACAATGCAGGGGCGGATCCAGGATTATTTGAAAGGGGGAGTCCGCGGATGCGAAGCCCCCCCCC
>NW_019774002.1:11277-27946 GCF_001039355.2 Lingula anatina
CCCCCCGCCCCCCCCCCCCCCCCAAACCCGCCATTGATTGCAGGCTTTCGTACAGAAAAAAACAGATAAAAGGTGTTAAAATGGCCATGTAATCGTTGTTGTCTCCTTTGGAAATCACACAAATCTGAAACTCCATATACTAATGCATTGAAAATATTTCTTTCAACGAACCTCTCTCCTTTAAAGCCTACATAATATTTAGAAAGAATGGTATCAAAGTAAAAATAAATTCATGTGTGACCAATACAACTTTGCTCGGGATGACAATGTTAGCGAGCAGTTAGACCTATATAGAAAGGACCCATTTGTCCTACCCATATTAAACTATTTCTACTGATTGGCTTCATTATACAAAATACTGTGGATCTTGGGTTTTAAGATATAGACAGAGTCATAAAAACGCTTTATTCGATTATGATTTTTAAAAGTAATTTTTGTATTTAAGCAGTGTATTTTAACAACAAGTGGACTTCAGTTGTATCAAAAATGTACTGTTAATATTTGACAGTGAACATTTGTGAGCAGTGTTAGCCAAAACCTCTCACCCAAAATGGGCCAAATCTGTTGTAATTTGCATAACAATAAGTTGCCCGTCGAAGTGCAAGCTGAATACTCACTCTGCAATTGGGCACAGTTGAGTGAAGTTGCAACATTATGTGTGGTGAATTCACAAGTTCATGCTTTTATAAGACGTAGAAGCAAGTATATGGTAAGTAGCACTACTTCTTCAATAACCTCCCTCAATAAAACAAGTGCAACCGAATGAGAGAAAATTTATTGTAGATATTAGTAGCGCGATTTGTTGTATTATGCCCATTGTTACTTGTACGTATTCACTCACAATGTCAGAATATGTTGGTTACAATGCTTTGGGACTACAAACGTACAGGAGAAATGGTGCTATCAGCTGACCATTGATGAAACAATAAGTTTGCTTGAAATCTGTCAAACTAGCTATATTTACTTCTGCACGTGTAAAATTTTTTGTATGACCCCCTGGCAATTTAAAGCGCATTTGTGACTTAAATTAAAATGTTTTCGTGTAAATATAAACATAGCTGCACAAAAAAGACCGATTCATTTAGATAATATTAACCTTATTGTCATAGTTCTGAGTTTTGGATACAAGAAGCCTGCCCTGGCAACAATTTTAAAGTCAAATTTAATTAACATTTCAACCGTCACTTTTGAAGACAATTACGATGGCTTTAACGATTTCTTTTAGGTTATATTTATGTACTGTAATGTATTGATCATTTCACCCGGGAAAAATAAGCAATTTTTAGAATGAATCAATTTATCATTATTATTATTATTATTACTACTACAAGAAGGGTCCACATAGCTATTAACGTTCTCTTACTTGTTTCAGATTAGACCTTGGCAATCCATTCATGCTGTCAAAGATCTTTTTGTAAGGTAAGTGTTTTTAATATAATACAACACACGTTCACGCACATGTCAATTGCTAATAAAGCGATGGTTTACACATGAAAGTTTTACGCCGGTTGACTACCGTCTCCAGTGTGCCGTATTCTGTTCCTCCATTACACGACCAACTACATGTATATTAAAACTTGATTAAAACTTTCATCCATGTTATGTGTAATTTATTTCATATATGTTTAAAAGAAAATGTTCAAATAAGATCTTATGCGCTTCTCGAGAATAAGTCAAAATGATCTCAATCTGTCAGTTGAATCAAAATTTGTATGCGTTGTTTTGTTATTTCAGAAGCCCACGGAGAAACTGCAACACGGGCCTGCAACAACAAGGTCTTTGGTTGACATATATCATGCTCAATTTCATTTATTTCTTATATCAAACCCGAATAAATATTTCTATAATTCCTTGTTATTTTTTCATATTGATAGAAAATACACAGTACAGCAATATTTAAATGGGAAAGGGAAGATATTATAGAGTTGTGATAACAGTTTCGCTTTCAATCGAGAAAAGTGTGTAATTTTCTTTGGGGAATGACGGTTTTCTATGAAACCTGAAATTTAAAATTGAAATGGTTTAAAGGGTTGTAATTATGCACAGTATTTTGTAAATATAAACTTGGACATTAAAGGTCTGACCTGCTGAAAGAATATCTAAATTTCAATATTAAGTATAAATTTTCAATCTTGCAATCTATACATAAGATTTAAATTTGTTTATAGAAACAGGCATGTCACCCCCCAAATGAAATGGGGTAATCCCACCTGTCAAAACTCAAATGGAATGGAATGGCCTCACCTGCCACCCCTCAAATGAAGTAAACTCGTCCCACCTGTCACCCCTAAAATGGAATGGAATCGTCCTACCTGTCACCCCTCAAATCAAGTGAACTCGCCCCGGCTGTCTCCCCTCAAATGGAATGAATTCGCCCCACCTGTCACCCTTTAAATGGAATGAACTTGCCCCACCCGACTCCCCTCAAAATGGAATGGAATCGCCCCACCTCCCACCCCTCAAATGGAATGAACTCGCCCCACCTGTCACCCCTCAAATAAAGTGAACTCGCCCCACCTGTCACCCCTCAAATGGAATGGACTCGCCCCACCCGTCACCCCTCAAATGGAAAGGAAACGCCCCAANTGGAATGAACTCGCCCCACCTGTCACCCATAAAATGGAATGGAATCTCTCCACCTGTCACCCCTCAAATGGAATGAAATCGCCCCACCTGTCACCCCTAAAATAGAGTGAACTCGCCCCATCTGACACCCCTGAAATCGAATGGACTTGTTCCACCTTTCACCCCTCACATTTGATAGACTCGCCCAAAGACAAGACGGCTTTTTCTCTCACTCATATCATTCATTTCAATCTACAAGCAAAGACCAAATTTTCAATGTATTATTTATTATATGGCATCTTTAATGACAGAAAACCACGAACAAACAAATGTTTACTGGAGGACTCATGTGCTCAAATAATATTAGATAATGAGGAAATAGAACAGTCTTTTAACAGAACTGGATTCATTGGACAAAGAATAGGCCGACAGCCGATATTTAACCGGAAATGATAAATCTGAAAATTGGCACCTTCATAATTTACTCAAATTAATAATTCGTGCCATTATAATGAAACTGCTTTGTGTTAATTTCAAATTTTTCATCAATTTTAAAATTTAAAAGCACTTTTAGATTTAATCTGGAGAACAAAAATTCATTCAAGTAGGGAATAGTACAGGTTCAAAAATCCAGTACATACCAATTTTACTATAATTCTGTGTATTTTAGACTGAGCAAAAACTACCCCCAAAAAGCGCATTTATTTTCATAAATTGCTTGTCATTCACAAGTGTAAATATTAACAATAAAAATTGACTTATACAATGTAAATTATAATAATATGATAAGGTAGTTGATTGGCTAAATAAACAATCTTACCCGAACTTCAACATCGTAATAATTGCACTTTTACTCTCAACTTTGAAATGTGTGATTTAATTGCAAACACTGAAAATCTAAAAAGAACATGATCGATCTTAGAGCACCGTTTCAATATGTTGTTATGTGTTTTAAAATCACAGAGAGAGAGAGAGACCATGTACAATTTTCAACATATAACATCTGCGGTGCGAATGAATCTGGATCTGCGGCAGCTTTTAAAATACGTCTCGGAGACCAGGAAAGCCTAATAGTCAGGCGCACGTGCACTCTGCAGAAACTCGGCAAAGGCGTTTGCGGTTCTGAAATATCAAAATGACATTTAAATGGTGATATTTCAGTCTTCGAAAGCAGAGAATCCGAATGAAGATTAGTTTAACTGAAAATGGAAAAACCTCTGCCCATGCCGAAAAAAATCACATTGAGGCTAACTGAAAACCAAATTTAAAAAACGGGTTTTGTATATAAGATTAAATAATTTTGATATTTCACCATGGGAAGAATCACAAGAAATTATGCCGCCAATACTTTTGGAAAGCGTTTACAAGGTAAAGGGACCGTTTCCAGACCCTACTGTACTAACTGTGGATCGATCCATCTCCGAGGGATTTCTCGCTAAATTGCAATCTACTTAAGCGGCTTAGATGTCTATCACGCCTAGTGAAGCTGCTAAGGTGTAATGAATTATTGTTTAGCAACTTCAGTACGCGTACGACATCTAAGCCGCTTAAGTTGAAAGCAATTTAGCGAGAAAACCCTCGGAGATGGATCGATCCTGTTAGATTGATCTAGGTATAGAAACCCAGTCAAAGACTAAGGAATTAAGGATATTGTCACCCTTCGCCCAAAACCCCTTATTTACTGCCTTACATACATTCTTTTGGGTAATTAATATATCTTGTGTGTTTAGTGACGTAATTAATTAACATTTACACATACGCCATCTTACGGGTGACGTCATAATAAGATTTTGGGGTAAAAGCTGAAAAATCGGTTTCTCAAATTTCTCTTTAACTTGAGCACTCACGATTCACACTAATATATCAAGTACATGTACTATGAAAGTGTTAAAAATACGAAACGTGTTCAGGTGGCCTAATTACGAACAGTGAGTGACATTGAAGTGGCAGCATCTGGGCACCAAAATCAAACTATCTAATATAACTTTCTTCATGTTATATTTGTGTTTTTACTGGCAGCATGTGCTTTTCAAGATTTTTAAAAATATCACTATGCAACATTTCTCAAATCCAGTCAACTACTTAGGCCAACTTGAAGTTCAGAACGAATAAAATAATAAGAATTTATTTTCTGGTAGTTTGAACTCGTAAAAAACACGAAAAGCTTTTACTCACATGACAAATTTGGTACAATTTTCTAAGCTGAATGAAAATTTCGACCCTGCCGCAGTGCGACTTCATCACACATATCAGCGTCCTGTCCTCATAGTGTGCAGCTGTCAAGTGACCAGTCAAGAAGATACGAGTAGTGCGTACTGCGCTGAGCGACTTACTGTTATGCAAATTACAACAGGTTCGGCACATTTTGATTGAGGGGTTGCTGTTAAAATTATTTTCATTTGAATTACAGTCTGGTTTATTTGGAGGCACAATAAGTCTCCATCTCGAAAGAGGATTAGGCAGGGTCTAATTTCAAGAAGGAAAGATTGGTGTGATATATTTTGCAGAAACCGAAGGGGGAGTCAGGACCCCCCCTGACCCCCCTCTAAATCCGGCACTGATTATACCCCTCGCTTTCTCTCTCTCTCTCTCTCTCTTTCTCTCTCTCTCTCTCTCTAACACACACACACACACACACACACTTTCTCTTTCTCTCTCTCTCGTCTTTCAACAGACTATCTGCTTTAATTCATAAATTATTTAATTGCTCTATAAAATGATATAATAAAAAAGAACAAAACAAATCAATTTTGTTGGGTGTTTTAAAAACATAATCTCAAGGAGACTATATATGTGGTTTGTAAATGCTTGGATAGACGGTCGTCTATCCTAAGTAAAAAGAAAAAAAAAAGATTCCCTGCCCGCCGTGACGTTTTCTCCCAAATGTAACATATTCCATATGTTGAGAGCGAGCGCAGGAGTTGTAAAATATTATAACCCCCCTCCCCGCTTCTCTCTCTCTCTCTCTCTCTCTCTCTCTTCAGGATTGAATCTGACAAAATAAACATTATTGCAAAATAAACAATAAAAAATTTATCATAATTTTAAATAATCAACTATCAAAGTTGTTAAGATTCAGAAAAGAAACGTCAAAAGAACACATATGTAAGTGGTTAGTTCAACAATGAGACCTTTAACATGCCTAAAAACGAGTCTGAGGAAAATTCATTTAAAAAAGGCACAACTTTATCAAAATTAAAACGATCAAGATGGTTTTCGAACTTGATCTGCAAGCAAAACAGTAGGAATGGATTTGTTTAACCATTATGTTTTAATTAATTTGTAACTTAAAGTGTTTATCAAATTTTGTCTACTTTTCATTTTCATCTTAATCTGCCAATAATTCGTAAATCGATATCTCCAGGGGCGGATCCAGGATTCTTTGAATGGGCCATTATAAAGGGCTTGTCACTCTTCACATCTGTTTCCATTATGTTTACTCAGAGCATGAGAAGGAAACAGCATCAACGGCCAGTAAATATTTACCATTTTTAAGAAACTTATTTAGTATCAACAAAACATACAGAAACTGTTTACTCCTTACAATCCTCTTATTTTTCACTTATTTTTGAAAAGAGATCTAAACCATGGCAAAAATTCAAAATAACGTTTCTTTTTTCCAAATTCATTTTTATACATTTCTCTTTCAGCCGATATAATCAAGGAGAAAAAATTACCAAAACTTTGTAGGTAAAAAAGAAAAAATAAATATATTAACACATAATCCATAAAAAATACAATTGTAAACCTTGTCAAAGGTGATCTTTCTTCTTTGCACAATGCCCTCTAAAAACTACTCGCTGCGCCATCTATTAACAACTGGCCTGTGTTGCGGTTACCACCATTTTCCACCGTTTCATGCGCCGAACTGTAATTTGACGCTGATTCTCTATCAAAATTAACACAAGAATTTTACCTAGAAATATCCCCATCATAGTAAATATATATATATATAATGAGGTAGGAACTAGCCGAATATAACAGTACAGGTGAATAACAACGGATCATTCACGGAATGGCTCATACACGCGTCTGCTGCGTGTAGGCTACAATCGGTCAAGACGGATGATTCACGCGAAACGGACCGTACACGTCACACCGAATTTAGGTGTGGTGTACCGAATTTAGGTGTGGTGTGTAACCTCACGAAGTATTTTCGGCAAATGGTTTTAAAATGGGAAGAAAAGTGATAGTTGCAACATGTTCTTTAAATCAGTGGGCTATGGATTTTGAGGGAAATATGCAGAGAATCCTTCAGAGTAAGTTATCTGTGACAAGACGGTGTAGCATAGAATAGAAAGTAGCGGTCAAAGTAGAATGTTCAGAGTAAGTTATCGATGACAAGACGGCGTAGAATTGAATAGAAAGTGTAGAATGTCTATCTCCAAAACTCCATCCAAATGTAGTTGAATTGCGCAACACAGCGTAATACACTGGAATAAAACCAGTCTAATAGCAATTAGGGGAGACCGGGGCTAGTTGGTCCAGTTTGACATTTTTGACCTTGTGAAGCCAACTGTAAACGAGTTGAAGCAACAAAACCGGTTTCAAAGTAAGCCACATGAACTTGGCTACGTATGCGATGTCATTATTTGTCAAATATAGGCCAAAAGTCAGATGGCTAACAATTTGACAAAAAACGCAATTGACGTTAGGGGGGCCCACTTGCCCTGCCACGGGGCAAGTTGCCCCAGGGTCGGGGCAAGATGGCTCCCCAAACGAAAATGCAGTAAGTATCCCCTGTTAACGCGGGGGCGTCTCGATAGTCCGAAGGTTAATTGGTCCGAAGGTTCATTGGTCCGATAAGTCCGAAAGTTCGATAGTCCGAAACATTTTAAGACGTTCATCAATCTGAAGAATTTTAATTACATACGGCATCTAAGGATGCGTTCCCACGAAACTATCGTTTTACGTAGATTGATCCAACTCCACCGGGACTCTCACTGAATGCAATCAGATTAGCAATCCTCGAGCTGCTAAAGGGTGATAAACTTTCGTGCGAACTCGGCTTTTAGAATCTTTATCACTAAGTTTTGAGTGCTACCGAACGCACATGGAAGTTATCCATATATGTTTTATAGTGAAGAATAACGACGATTTGAAGCTTTCAAACGTTTATTTACCGAATGTCTTTTTCATACAATTTCACAAGTATTTATACTCTATTTCTCCGTACTGATCATGCATTTTCTTGTTCTCTTTCCATTGTCTTTGCGTGATAACAAGGAATTTTCCATTCTCATGTTGCAAACTGCCATTCAATATTTCCTTATTAGGTAATTTCTAAGAGACTTGTTTACAATTTTAATTAAAAAGAAATATTATTTGAATTACTCATGCTTGGACCTTTTCCATCCTTAGTTTGCATATGTTTTACACGTGTCCGAAACTTGCAAATTTATTGAAAATTAACCAATCAAATCGAACTATACTACTACGAGAACAATTTCTACGCTTGTTGACTCTTATAGAATTTTAACTTGCACTCAATAACTCCCATCCCGACCCATGGACACCATGCATTATTAATATGAATTAAAGATAGAATAAAGGTTGGGACGCATAAAATGAGGGAACGCCTTTGATGTCATTTAATTGAATGACCTTAGTGCTATTAAATTAGAATCGTATAAGAAACTGGTAGAAGTTGTTTCACGCTCCATCAATTCAAATGTACCTTTAAGCGCACGCCAAATGTTAAAAAAGGGCGTTTCAATTACGACATTTTTGATTGCGGGAGAGTCCTGTTTTTCTAAAGGCCGATAACGGTCCACGTCCATCCTGTACTCATGATTACCAAGTCAACAGTTTCGTGAAAAGACACAGTGATAATCGACTTTTCAAGACTGGATGAATAGTTCGGAGCAAGAAAGCCAGTTAACAGACAACTCCACCCTCCAACGACCAATCATCGTACCACCAGCATGAGCGTGGCGGTATACATGGTTTTAGTTCCGACCCGTCTCGTACGGCCTCCGCCGGTTCCGCGTCATGGCGGATACAAGTAACCGTTACCGCTTGAACTTGATATACTACAGACACAACCCCCCTGGCCCCTCCTCTAAATCCGGCACTGCTTGCGATGCCACCACGTGCCCGTATACTACGCGTATATTCCTTTTTGTGAAAATTCCTTGCAGAGGAAGGCGATCTGTTAGCGTCCAAATTTTGTGCAGAATCTCACGTGCCACGCAAGTCCTTCTTGCGAAATTGTGAGTTTGCACACAGCCCTCAAGCACGTACGGATGATGTTGGAGATGTCCAACAAATTACGAATTCTCGGCAAACAGCGAAGCCGCAAATTGCCCTTGCGAGGAGTTTGCCAGGAGTTCGCAAGTATGACGTACGATTTTAAGGTACCGTGGAAACAAATGTGATTTAAGACGCACATCGCAAGCAAGGAACAAGTGTCCCTTGCGTGTTAAGTACGGCGCACGCCCTGACAACCAACCTACGAACAAAATCGAACGCACGGCGGGATTGCATCACACATGCGTCACCCCCCCCCCTCCCCCCGCGTCAGGAGTATAGAGTGCGTGCTCAAGGCGCACGCTGGCGTTCAGCCAGTTTGCAAAAATTTGGACGCAAACAGGCCGTAAGAATCCGTAAGAACGGTTGTGACCAAGGCTTTTCCTCTACCTCTACGACTTTCGCGGCCTCCGCTACAACCAAAACTCGAAGGGGATGTACCCTCTACCAGGTCGACAGATTGATTTTTCACAAGATATTCAAGGATGTGTCTTTAGACAAATAGATAGTCATATCATTCTCTGCATTTTTCCATTTTCCTATATAATCTGTCTCCCTGGTAGAGGCTACAGGAAACGTACGGTCCTAAAATTCGTGCGTCCGGTTGTGACCGAGGCTACAGTTCCCTTACGGGCATTGTGCGGTGAATCTGCAATGATCGTGACGATGATTGAACTTGTTGTTGGTCTTTCTTTTCCCCATTTGATGGTTTTAGGAGGAATAAAAATGGGGAAGACGTTTAAAAAACATAGAAAAGGCCTACTCTACCCCCTACCAAGGTTACAGATTACGGCCCTGGCCTACTCCCCGCATTTTCATTTCTGTCTAATGTGGCTACGCACGCGTCTGTCATGAACTTTATTTACTTTCTTACTAGTAGGCCTACACTATAAAATTACAAGTAAATTGAAATTTAAAAAAATTACAACATTTGCAAGGTTTTTGCTCCATGAGCAATTTTATTTCTAGGCCTACTAGCGCATTTTCCTTCCACATTTTTAAAGTAAGTGCATATCGTAGTCTTTATTGGAACTTATTTTATCGTTTTGATCTCAAATTAATGAAATATCCACGCTATTCAAAATAATGACAGAAGTGTGAGAACTGCTCAAAATTTTCCCACCACACCTTGTCATGTACTCCCCCGCTTTGTCTCGTTTTGGGTGAGTTGTTTAGATTTGCAGTTTATTCCGTAAACGAGGCTACACTGCAGATAAACTCATTGCATCCGCCACGACTTGATGTAAATAATAAAAAAAATAGAATTACCAGTAACGGCAGTGTCAAATAATAATAATAATAATAATAATAATAATAAAACAAGTACGTATCATAGACATGTATTACACAAAACACTGAAAACGGGCCACTGAAACTGGTCAAAAGGGGAGCAGCCGAAACTGGTTGTGGTTGAGTACCAGTGATACCTCCTGACACTTATTTAATACCAGCTTCCAACAAACGTGGTATAAGGACCAAATCATTCACTGACTTTGACACTGAAAACGTTATTGATAGTACCAAACAACAGTCGCTGTTACCGTTTGCAACACGCCAGTTAGAAAAAAAATTCTTTCTTTATCAAAAGAGTCTCCAAGTGGAACGAACGGAGTGACCAACAAATTACTGCAGAAACTGAGACGAAACTGTGGAAGGCTTCAGATCATGCCTACAGCGTGACTAAGATTCCCATGCGCTCTCTCTTCCCGCCTATTACAATACCAGTAGTGATTCTACACACAGACGTATACTGACAGATACAAATACACGACGGGCCGCGCACGGACGTCTAAGAACACCTAACAACACGTGCTGGATAAAGAAATACGGCTTCAGTCGGGCCGCATCTGTATCTGTCCATATACGGCTAGAGACACCAATACTGGTATGAAGTAGACGGGTAGAAGAGAGCGCATGAGAAACTTACACCCCATTCTCATAGATTAGATCGACCTACATTGGATCGACCTAACTCCCTGGGGGTTCACGCTAAATAGCTGTCAGCCGGGCGGACACGAAAGTTAATTACCCCTTAAAGCTTGTAGTAGGCGGGGACGGACACTTAAGGGGGATTATCTGACAGTAATCTAGTGAGACTCCCCGCGGTGATAGATCGATCTAAAAGTTGTGAGAACAGAGCCTTAGTCAAATAGTAGTCCTGATCTAAAGCTTTCAACAGTTTCAGCTTTTACTTGTTGGTCACTGAGTCCATTCCAATCGGAAACTGTTCTGACGAAGAAAGAGTTTTTTCTGACGAGTGTTTTACAACGTTGTAAGCGAAAGCAGCGACTGTTATTAGTACTATTCACAATGTTTTCAGAGTCAAAGTCAGTGAAAGATTTAGCCCTTATGCGGCGTTCGTTAGAGACTGGTACGAAGTAAGTGTCGGGGGGTATCGCTGGAACTAACCCCTCAACCACCTTGAAGAGAAAAGTTAGCCGCAGTTCCTTCCTCCGGTGCTGCAGTAGTGGTATCTCTAGTGATTTCAGCATGGAGGTGACACTACCTGGGGATTGAGACTTGTAATCCCCAGTGATGAACCGTGCAGCTTTTCTTGGAATTTTTTCCATTTTATCGATGTCTGTTTTTACATAGGGGTCCCATATTCTAGAGTGGAACGGACAAGAGCTATGTAGGCAGATTTCCGTGTGATAACTGGACTATGGTATAAATTCCTTCTAATGAATCCTAGTAGGCAACTGGCCTTTTTACATAAGTTGTTTATGTGAGTTGACCATTTAAGGTCGGAAGAAAGCATGACTCCTAGGTATGGGTTGGTCTGAACATTTTTAAGCATCTAAACATTTAAGCATTGTTATCCAGTTGGTAAAAGAAAGAAGATTTCTGGCAAACACTAAGAATAACATTTGGAAGCGTTGAAACGCATGCCCCATTTCATAGCCCAGTTTTCTAGGCTTGCGAGGTCTTGTTGAAGAATAATATGGTCTTTTTGCGAAGATATTTCCCTGTATAGTAAGCAATCATCAGCGAAAGGCGTACTTTGGATTTTACAGAGTCCGGTAGGTCGTTTATGTGGCAAAGGAAGAGAAGAGGGCCTAGTACTGTCCCTTGTGGTACTCCAGACATGACATTCACTCCTCTTGAACTCTCGCCTTCAACAACTACCTTCATTTGACGATTACACAAGAAAGATGCAATCCACCGGTGTATTAATTGTCTCGTATCCCATAGGCATGTAACTTATGAAGTAGTTTGTTATGAGGTACCGTGTCGAACGCATGTTGAGTAAACAATAAGTGGAAAACAGAAATATTCATTTTTGTTACAGGGCCGTAGCCTGAGCAAAATCCCAGGGGGGGGGGGGGGGCAGTAAGCGGACATATATTACAAGATAAGTTTTTTCTGACGAGTGTTTTACAACGTTGTAAGCGAAAGCCCCTCCCACGGTATGGAAAATTTTTAAAAACTGTATGTATAATACTGCATTCTGGTGCATTTTAACTGTTATTTATTGCTCAATCAGAAGTAAGAAATTGTGGGTTCATTTTGCCATAAGTACAGTCATTTTTTCAACACAACACGCCCATTGGACTTCATTTCGTAGATTGTCTCAGGATTAGGAATAACGTTTCTTCCTCTGTGGACNCCCCCCCCCCCCCCCCCGGAGGCTACGGCCCTGTGTTATATAGATAAGTGCTCTTAACTAAATTCCATCGGACATTTGTCGTAATATTGCACCTTCGGTGGTGCTGCATGTCTCAAAATGAGGGAAAACATAGTTTTCAATGCGGGAATTACGCAAGGGCACAGTTGTGCAAGTGGAAATTAGCTGGGGACAGGTGAAATTTGTTAGGAGTAAGCCCGACCGGACAGGTGACCTGACAAATAAGTCTCGAGCCCTACAGCAGTATAATAATCACAGATAATTAATGGATATAAATTCATCAATAGATATGCCAACTCATTTCTATAATGTTATGTACCGTTGTTGCTTGCTAGATTTTACATAAATATAGATGTATCATTGTATGTAAGATGCACTTCTCTCAGCATAGATTACTGCTTAATTATTTTCAGGTTAAAAACTGAATACAAATTCTTTTCAAAGCAATATTTTTCACAATAAACATGGAATTGCCAACCAATTTCTGTTCAGTTATATCAACCATATTAATTATCTTGTAATATAGTTTGATTTTATATCTTCCTACTTTGTTGGGAATATCTGTTTCTTTTGTGGATTTGGTACAGGACTTGTTTTTTCCAGTGTATTGTGCCGTGTTGTGCTGTACTGCACTACATATTCAACTGTGTTAATTATTCACTTCAGGTATTCATGAAGCCAAATCAAAAGGAGCTACTTACAGACTTGGACCAGAGCTTGATATTCCGTAAATTACATTTCTTTCCATGAATTCAAGTACTATTAAACAAAACATCACAAATTCTTAAATTCTCTGACCTTATAAGAATATATATAGTGCAAGATGGGTCAACTCTTGTGATTATTGTTATGAAATAGTGATTGGTGCCCCATGGTATTATAAAGGCATGAGAAAATATAAAAACAATTCTGCTAATTGCAGGTTTTTCATTGACAAGTGCGGGTACTTTACTGGTATCATTTTTTCAGAGGTTATGGATGCCAAGATCATTTCCTTGAAAGTGATACATTTCTTCACTCATTCCAAGTGCTTGCTCAGTTGCTGAAGTCTCCCATATGTCAGGATATTATCTGTGATGTGGGCATGTGAGTGTTCCTAATTTTTTATAAATAAATATAAATGTAATACATCCATATCTAACAGTCTGTAGGGTCTTAGTTTCAGTGACACTGGCTTGTCTGACTTTTGAAAAAATTTTTTTTACCAACTTACCATTGCATTGCCAGAAATTGATCACTGTGTTAATTTAGTCATTTACTAAAGCAAGACTAATATCAGTGGCAGGGTTAGGAAAATAGTATTTGCATACATTATAGAATATATATATGAAAATGTGTCTTAAAATGTCTTTTTAAAAAAAGCAACTCTGTATCTTTGTATGTTCTGGATATATATTGCTGAATCCAATTTGCTTTTTTATTGCCTTAGTGTGTATTTATTGCCTTCTTTTTACTGTGGGTACTTCAGTGCTTGATTTTTTAACTGTTTGGTTACTTAGTATAAATACATGTTGGTATATTTGTTATTTCAGGCCTGTCAAGCATAAAAATGTGGCTTACAACTGCAGAGTACTTTTTCTTAACAGGTCAGTTTTAAAGGAATGTTTTTATAGATCAAATTACCACAAGTAGTTGTATTGATTGTAGTTGAATTGATCTAGGATGCTGTCTGTACCTCAACTAGGATGCAAACTATACCTTAGGTGACAACTTAACTTTTCAGCTATAGTCATTATTTGAGTTTCAACTACAGTGTATTGGTGAAATTTTACATCATATACTTAGTTTTATATATTTCGTCCCAACACTTAGAAAGTTCTTGTTGATCAAACCCACTTGGTAGTTAACTAAGCAACAAATACAAGAATCATTTTATGCACTTCACCTGCTGGACTTATGACCTTGTAACACATACCAGATACTCCTGGCTAGTATATTCCATACCTAAAATATTGTCACAGCTCATTTTACTGATTTGCATTAGATCACATGATTAGCACCACCAGCGTGTACACTGGTGGTACTCATGGTTTTAGTGCTGACCTGTCCTGTAGGGCTCCCCTGGCTATGCAGGGTAGCGTGGGATACAAGTCACTGTTGCTGCTTCTCCTCCTAGATTGAAGGACCTGTATCCCCATCTCTTGGATTTAGGTCACATATAATCTCAACTTGAACCCCCTGTTTTTTTTTTTTTTTTTTTTTTTTTTTTTGTCTCAGTTGGTGCATTGGCCTGGTCGTAAGGCTCATTGAAATGCACCTTGTCAATATTTTTTAAAATTCAGTGCTAAATATCTCCCAAATTGAAGGAATTATGGGAAAAAACAGAAATCTGACTGAAAGTCATATGTGGAGATTCCAAATTACCCTGAGTGTCAGAGCAACGTAAAAGCTAGCTTGTTAAATATATACCTTGTGATGGAGTCGCTTTTACGGTATTGTTGATATGGGTTATATATGAAAACAAGATCGAGCTGGCAATACCGGAATCTAGAACCTAGGGTATTCCAAATATGCCCTTGGATTTGATCTTTGACCTTTATTTCACAGTCAAACAGGCCAAAATTTTCTAAAAATGGGAATTTTCTGCAAAAATTTTTTGTTTGTGCCAATTTTCAGAAAGTACAAAGACCTAAGCTCTCATATTATAGTGAGGGGTTACAAGTAAGGACACCTTTGATCTTTGGAAGTTTGGGGTCAATCAGTGCATTTTCATGGGAGAAGCAGCCATTAGATGCGTTAACTAAAAACTCCGATTCTTGAACCGTAATTAAATGCCAGAGACTTCTAATTTTTTGCATTTTATAGAGCTTGTCAAGCGCAATACTGAAGGTGGTGTCCATTTTTTGTTTACGATACGGTTTTGGAGTTGTGCCATATCAAAAAGTACAATGTCACAATATTCAGTGGTGAAAATAAAATGTGAAATACTCCAAAATTAGCAGAGATACGCCCATAGTTACTATTGAACTTGAATAAGAAATTATATATCGATGCTGGCAATCTAACCGTGACCTTGAAATTGGCCTGTGACCTACCAGTACTTTTTTTTTCTGGTGAGTTTTTTTTATTGACATCACAAAACAAAACATACATTTTTCTCACTATTCACATATTACAACATATATACAACAGACACAAACTAGCATACAGTAGTCTCATTGGACGTTAACAGCACTAATAAAGGGGAGTGGCAGAATACGTTGCACAAAATAACGGTAGTAATAGTATATAATACCTGAATAAAGTCGCACATAATGCAAAATGATTAACATATATCGTAACATATAAACAAACAAACCAGCTAATAGGCATGTATGAGTCATACCAAATTCTATACATTACAAAACTAACATTTATAATATACCATAGTCAAATTGGACACTTAACTCAGCATTCATTATTATGCCAATAGTCGGGACTAACAGAAAGCATTACTTACATTGTCACACAGAAGAAGTTACTACACATCACAAACCAACATATAAACGTATAATAGTCTCCATAAATAATATGGTACAACACACAAGACTGACAGTTGGGACTATCGAGATATATCTCAGATTCATATAAAAGCTGTGAACTTACGTACACAAAGATGTTAGATGCTCTAATTGACTATGTCCCCAAGGCATAAGGGATTGTCATACTATTAGTATTACATTCGGCATGTATTATATCATAAATTGTGCAAGCATACGTACATACGCCTTATGATGGCCCAAATTCTGTTTTGAGTCCAGATATTCTTTAGCAAATTCAACAAAAGAAATAAGTAACAATTGCTTGTTTCTGCACCTTAAGCTGTAGATATAATATTTGATTAACATATTTAAGATATTATACACTTCTTTATTACTTTCCTTTTTGTCAAGAATTCCAAACATAAATGTTTTTTTCCCTAAAGTCATTCTCAGCTTATCTTTGATTACTTTTTAAAAGATTTCTCTTATGGAACAGTCCCATAGTACATGAATAATTGTCTCCGTCTCTTTCTCTCACCTTTCACAAAGGGTTTTTTTTTACCAAACCAGTTTTAGCAAGATAACTATTTGTCGGTAGTATATGTTGGTTTATTTTATACCGGAACCATTTAAATTAAGGACTGATAGGAAGGTTGAAGGGCAGTTTACTGCAGTATTTATTATTGTACCACCAGCGTAGGCGCTGGCGGTACCCATGGTTTTAGTCCCGACCCGTATGTTCCGCCGGCTCCTGCGGCCCCGCCGGCTC
>NW_019774003.1:0-158373 GCF_001039355.2 Lingula anatina
ACAAATTATTCTTCTCTCTCTCTCTCTCTCTCTCTCTCTCTCTCTATCTCTCTCTCTCTCTCTCTCTCTATATATATATATATATATATATATATATATATATATATAACAGTTCCATCACTTACCTGCACAACCTATGCCCCAAGACGTGATACCTTGTAGCTCAAATTTCTCGCCTGACTTGCACACCATGGGCCCACCACTGTCGCCCTTCAAATATAAATTCAATGATCATAAGTTGAATTCGAAATTATTTTTTCTTTTTGCTCGCTTTCTGTCTGTTTATCTCTCTCTCTCTCTCTTTCGCGCGCACGCGCTTGATTGTTGAGTGTTGATTTTTGCTTAATTTTTCAGTTAAATTTCAGTGAAAGGTGACTTAGTTCGCCCAAAGTTATAAGTGAAATCGATTTCACATACGGTATTCGCTTCTCTACAAGCTATCGTGTAACAGTGCCTCAACATAACTAATACGTTTTTTTCATCCACAGTCAGCCTTGATATTCTAAAATCAGCCAGCCCATTCCTCAAACACACAAACACGTGCGATCCAAAACACGCATTTACACACAAACACACACACGTAAATTTCTTCTACGATACACATCCATATGTATATATGGCAACGCATGCGCTAATATATCACAGAATCTCACAACGGCAAACGCACATGCACACACGCTAGCGCAAACAACTTACCTGGCAAGCATCATGGCCGCCAGCTTCGTAACCAGCGCAGATCATATTGCCGGTGATGTCGCCGTAATACCAGCTGTTACACGTTTGCCTGTTAACAATGGGTACCGCTGCTTGCTTCAAGACACCAGAGTTTCCAGTACCTGAATTAAAGCACACAGATATGGATAATTACACATGCGGAAAACTATGCAGAGGGATGTGGATAAGAACACAGGCAGATGTGGATATGTGGCTCTAAGGCTCTATTCCCAGATTTTAGATCGATCTATCCCCGCGGGGAGTCTCACTAGATTACTGTCAGATAAACCGGCTTAAATGTCCGTCCCGCCTACTACAAGCTGTAAGGGGGTACTTAACTTTCGTGTCCGCCCGGGTGACAGCTATTTAGCGTGAACCCCCAGGGAGCTAGGCCGATCTAAAGTAGGTCGATCTAATCTATGGAAATGGGGTGTTAGGGTGCTTTCCCAGAGATTTAGATCGATCTAAAGATTAAGTTTAAGATCGACCTAACTCCCTGGGGGTTCACGCTAAATTGCAGTCAGCCGAGCGGGCACCATAGTTAATTACCCCCTTACAGCTAGGCAGGGCAGACGCTTAAGCCGGCCAAGCTGACAGTAATCTAGTGAGACTCCCCACAGGGATAGACCGATCTAAAAATCTATGGAAATGGGGTGTAAGACGTATATGGGTACATTAGAAAGACGGATTTGGATGTTTATGCAGGCAGATACATTCGCAGAAGAAATTGAAAATCACGCACACGTGTATGGATAAATACGCAGACGTGTGTGGATAATGCATCAATCGCATAATCAAAGTAAATACCTTTAGTATGTTCTGATTTTTAAAAAAATCTTAATTAATGGCAGCATAATAGGTATATGAACCTACTAAAACTAGATAGTAAACCCAAACTCGATGCATGACTTGCATGAAAAGTTTCTGGACATTTTAACAATTGTATTTTCAATTTTCAATTGTATTTGAGATTATCTTGGGCCAAAGTTAATAATACAAAATTTCGTCCATATGTTCAGACCAACTTTGTGTCTACTTTTCTTAATTTAATATAATTATATTACCTTGCACGGCTCCCCAGCCTGACACGTAACACACAGTGTTATCAGAGACCATGGTCGTGGGCAGACAGACGGGGTGGACACGGTCAGAGAGAGTGACCGGCTTGGCCAGCTTGAAGAGAGTGATGTCATTGTCCGTGGTGGCGTCGTCGTAATTCTCATGGGGGATCAGCGTCTGAACCTGGACAACCTCCTCGTCAGGATCGTTGTACTTTCTGTGTTTTCCGGCGGAGATGGACCAGTACCTCGGACTCAAGCTCCTGAAACAATTCAATGATATGATGAACAACAGTCAGGATATAACCACAGAGAAGAAATGTCCAAGATTATACATGTACTGGTACATTTAGATGCAACTGTGTTTAGCATTGGTTTCGCTTCCCTTACTGATGATTAATGGGACCGTATTTAGATTGAAGTTGTGTTTTATTCGGTCAAAAAACTGTTTCGAAAATATTTTCCATCCGCGAGCAATGATTATTGTGTTCCTGCATGCATGTGCGTCAAATGTATGTGTAACAGAATATATATAAAAAAAAACGCGTAGTGACCGACTGTTATACCAAAGGAAAAAAAATAAGTGCTTACGAATCTTCCAAACAATGAGCGGCAGTAGCGACCCACTGGTCAGAGATCAGACTTCCACCACAGATGTGCGAGCCTCTGTAACGCACGGACACCTGCCATGGCCAACTGCCTGAATTGGCCTCGGTTCCACCCACGATACGGTTGTTTCCAAGCTTAGCGTCTATAGCAGGAGTGCCACAGCTTCCTTTGTTTACTATAAATGTCGAAGAGCTCACATTTTAATGACGCTGACAATATGTCATTCAAGGTGTCACAAATAGTCAAATACCAACGCATTTTAATGAAAAGAAAAACGGAATGTTTTGGTGTATACCCTAGCTTATGGTTAAACAAAATTTTCAAAGTTTGTACTTAATACGACTGATGACTACCCATCTTAAGATTTATTCACTCACCACCTCTCTCTCTTTCTCTCTCTCTCTCTCTCTCTCTCTCTCTCTCTCTCTCACACACACACACACACACACAAACACACACACACACACACAATTTGTGCGCTTGTCCTTACCGCACACCTCGTCACTTCCGTCTCCGCAGTCGTCTTTGCCGTCACATTTGAGGGAGCTTGAGATGCAGTTCCCGTTAGTGCAGGTGAATTGGCTGGGTGAGCAAGTCTCTGAAAGACAATAACACAGCCATTTGCTTTCCATGAATAATCATAACGATGCTGATATCTTCTAAAATATTGCCTTCGCATAAAAATAAATTCTGACGTTCTGAAATAGTCAAATACCAAAGCAATTTAATGAAAAGAAAATCCGAATGTTTAAATGATGTCTATCTGACGTCGAATTTGCTTTACCGTGTAAATTTCCCTTTCCGTTATGTCTAATGAATTTTAAGTTAAGTTAATGACTTTCAGTTTAAAATGCAAATGAAGATCAAGGTTCAGCGAATGAAGTCACACACTCTTCTAAATTTTGTATGGTGCTATAGGTGAAATATTCCCGCCAAGAGCTCAAGTTTCACTCTTCAAGTCCATTACAAAAAGTAATTTCATTTAGACTCCCGTCGGGACAGCTTATCTGTTCACTTACTTGGTGGATCCACAACAGTGTATCTGATAGAGAAGCCACTTTCCTCCACCGCCTCGTCACTGGTGAATGTCAGATAGAGGGCGTTGCCTGTGGACGAGATCTCGTTCTGAGTACCCTTCCCGCAGTAATTCTTGATGAGTCTGGCGCTGGTGGAACTGCCGTCGTAGACAGAGAGTTTGTCGTACTGGCAGCTGGTGCCGCCCTCTTCTACAGCAAAGGCCAGGAAAGTAAGCTTGATGATCTTGCCGGCTGGGGCGGTGATTTTCCAGTTACAGTTAGCACTGGTAAAAAAAGAAGAACAATATCAACTGCCTGCTTATACTTTTCCATAAGTCCAGGTATAGTTTCGCAACTATGGTTTTTAAAAAAAATGTCTTGTACTCGTTTCATAAAAACAACTTGTACTCATGAACGAAATATACAAGCATGGAAATATGCAAGCATGGACTGCCATTCTCTTTTTTATAGCCATAGTTCCATCTCATTTGCTAGGCTAGTTTCAGAACCAAAGCGGGACAGCTTCTTAACTTTCAATTTTCCTTACATCCCAACCTCCTGCGTAGGAACGTTTGCGGCGTTTTGCTTAAAGTTTTTCGCGCTAAGCACTTATGCTAGATAGCTTTCTACGGAGCAACAAAATCTGGATGAGTGGATGCGCGGTAAATTTCATGCTAATTTGGCGCATAGGGTAAGAGTCCGAGAAGTATGCATATATACAGGAGGTAGGCAGATCTTAAAATATACACTCCTGTACCACGCACTGGGTGCTCAGAGTACTCACTATCAACCTGATACTTACTTGTTGTTGTAATTACCAGTTCCGTAATTGAGAGATTTGATGAGTCCAGTTGTACCTGTGAGGTCACGGTTCCCACCACACCCAGACTGGATGGACGTGGGTCTGGCAGTAGTGATTACGCGTTGGGTGGTGGGTCTGCGGGTGGTAGGGGGGACGGTGGGGCGCGCAGTACTGGCTGCTGTATGGATTATTTGAACAATACTTTAAAAACGTGCATTATATATTTTATTTAAAGGATTGCATATTTGACGAATGTCAACTGTATAGTGATGAAAACAGTTGTAAACAAATTTTATAGACATGCTAAGTATACCCATCAAAAACTGTCAAGAAAATAGATAAACATATACATAAAATCAATCTTTAATACCGATTTGGAGGTCCATTTTTATCGTCAAGTGTGAAATCCATATATTTCTATTCTGTAATCTATCTCATCATTTCAATAAAATTTCCGTTTTTTTAAACATATCATTGTCTTATCATCATTATCAACTATATGAGTCCCATTTACCTGATGCTCCTACAGCTGACCAAGTCATCTTAAAGCCGGTCTTCTTCACGGAGTCGTCGCTGTTGAAGACGACCACCACCTTATTACCGGAGGAGTACACTGGGGCGGGGGCAGTCTCTCCACACAGACGTGCTGAAATACAGCGAATCAAATGGCAAGGTATGAATACACAGAGTAATAACAAAACACAAACGTAATCTGTAATCTCATCACATTCGATTTTCTTTTGTGCGAATTCAAGACAAATAGATATGTCAAGGCACACACATGCTTTCTTTATTTCCCCCAGTTGTCACTTATTTTCTCCAAATACTGTCAGACTTACTGATCTGATTCGAAGGACTCTGCGGGTAGTCGAAGATTGTGAGAGTGTCGTAGTTACAATTACCGCCGGCGTAACCTTCTATGTTGAATGTGGAAGCGAATTCCATTTTGATTCTCTGAAATGATTAGTTCCAATATCTACTTCGACTTTTTTAAATATTGACAAAGTATGGAATTTGCAACGGCAATTGGACTTCTATCTTAACTTTTCTTGTAAATGTGATTTTCAATAAACAACTATACGAGCTTTTCAAGGAATGGGTTTTGCAATTAAATGTTGCCCAATACTTCCCACGTCTCTTTCTCGTAGTCTGCAAATGAAATTCAATGTTTGCAGAACATTGTCTAACTATCACCTGCAGTTTTTTAATCAAAGCGTTTTTTCACATTTTCTGTAACATCATACTAACAGTTTTGTATTTCGAAGTACAGCATGGATGTATCACACTCAACCTGGAACTTTGTCATTGTCATATTTTCTATTGTCACATTAGTAATATCACATGATTGCTCACACGAAGCGTAAAAGCAAAATACACTTCCACCAAACTGTATGTGTATGTATATGTATTGCAGTGTTTCATGTCTTATATGTACAGTACATAAGGAAAATTTAGAAATTAATGAAATTATTAAGAACGCTCACTGAAAAACACAACCCCAAATGTCTTACCATTCCGCTGGGAACGGTGATGGTCCATCTGCAGTTGAGATCGTTAACGTAGCGGCTCGGGTAGTTAAGACTGTTGATGGACCCGGTGGTCCCACTCTGGTCGCGGGGACTTCCGCAACCTGAGTCAACGGCCAAAGGTCCTGCGGTAGGTTTGACGGTTGTAACAACGGGAGCAGCAGTCGTAGCTGTGAAGAGATGTGATGCTTTTTTTAGACAATTACCGCCTTCGTGACTATGAAGAAACAGAAAGGGGGACCTCGTATGTAGATTTATGGTGTAACGGATGGTGTTCGCCATTTTCTTGAAATTACCAAACATCACTACATGTACTTAGTGCTCGTTTATCTACTTTCAGATATTGTGCACAGGAACTTTTATCGTATGAAAGCAATACAACACCGATGCTTCACACACTACTTACTATCTCTTGCTCTCCAGGACAAGCTGAATCCAGCCTCGTGAACGCTCCTGTCAGACACAAATTTCACAATGACCTTGTTGTGGAGAATACCAATGGAGTTGGGGGCTGTCTCTCCGCAGTATCTGCCTAAAAAGTGGCACAGAATAACATCCCTCATACATTGTAGTTCAGTTTTACAAAATCTAACGTTACTTATTCAAACAGTGTAGAACATGTTTTCATACACTGTAGATTTTAAATATAAAGGTACATGTGCCGGTATATCGTTTGATAGAGTATGAGATTGTTGTTTTCACTACAAACAAACACATGATCTCAACGATAAAACGATGAAACACATCCGGTACGTGAACTTAATTCCGAGCACATGGTTAGCTTACCGATTTCTGTTCCAGTAGATACCGATCCAAGATAGATGGCCACATAATCGTACTTGCAGTCTCCGCCACTGTACCCCTCAATGTTGAATCGGGAATCAAAGGAAATTACCATTGTCTAAAAGAGCAACGGAAACAGACTGAAAGTAAATACCTTTTGTTACCTAAATGTATAACGCACGCTTTTACGCAAGATGCTAAAATCAAAAAGTAGTGCCTACCAATTTGTCAATTTGCCTCTTTTAAAATTTGCCTTTTAAAACCATCGTGATTCACGTTAAATAATCTGCTATTTGCAGTGAATTTAAAAATATGCAATTCCCAATTTTCTGGACGTAATTTATTTATTTATTTATTTATTTATTTATTATTATTTTTTTGTAACAAGTATACAACATGTGGGCCTAGTCGCAGAGTCCTTAATTGTCCCTCCCAATCAGAGATTTCCAGTCACTATGAGCTGTTAGTCCTGATCCTAAGCTATCAGAATGCCATTAAACAAGGGGCAATGCCATTAAACAAGGGGCGGGTGGGGCGTATACCTTCCCAGCTGGCACTGTTATCTCCCACTGGCAGTCGGCGAGGTCGTCGTAGGCGTTAGGGTAGTTGGAACTGGTAATGGTTCCCGTGAGACCAGTCTGGTACTTGGCACTGCCGCATCCAGAGCTCACCACCGGGGAGGCTGAACACATTCACAAGTCAAAAATCAATTTAAAAAAGTTATTCCAGAATTAAGAGGAAACTACATGTAGGCCTACCGATCCTTTTTATGGTACAGACAAGATATTTTTTTCTATAGGTTAATTTTTGCGCCAAATATTTTATGCATTATTACACCACATACTGCATGTATTGTTTTTGTATATTATTGTATACCAATGTTCTTTACTTACATGTAACACCTCCACCTACGTAAGTTATGGTCAACTTGAAGCCACTGGCCACGGTGTCGTAGTCAGAGTGAAACTTGATGAAGATGTCGCTCTGGGTGGTGTAGAAGGTGGGAATAGACCCGGTGCCGCAGTAAGTCCCCAGCTCCGTGGCCTTGTCGCTGTCTCCATCGTAGAACGACACGTAGTCGTAATCACAGCTGTAATATTTGACATCTGATCAGACCCATTCTTTTCATATTTTTATGTTGTTATTGTCAAAATATTATTTATCCCATAGCTATGATAAAGGTTACATCTTCCAAATTTATTCTGGTATGTACCAGAGGCAATGCTAATTTTTATTATTATTTTTTTAATTTTTGAAAAATTTAAGGTTCAGTACGTTTTTTTTATCCACCTGATCAAATAGGATGAGTGCATTAAAATTACCGAGCATTTACAAAACTAGTTTTAATGTATTCTTTTTTTTTACATTTAAACATGTTGCCTTTCTTAAAAACCATAGCCCTCACTTTGAATCATCCTCAAGGTCAAAGTTGTTGACCTCGACCTTGATCAAGCCTCCCGAGTAACCTTGTAGATGCCACGTGCAGTCCATGTCGTTGAAGTAGTTTCCTGATCCATACCTAGTGTGTGACACCAAGATGGACTTACCGCCGCTAGAGGTGACACTGCCACACTGCGACGATTGGGCCTGAATACCTATGGAATACAGGTAGAAATAAGGAAGCGGTTTCAAAAAAAAAAAGATACTTCACGGTATATATTACCACTTCATGGGATAAATGCCCTGATTTTACTGACAAATCGACTTCATATAGAGACCTCTACCTTCAGTGGCAAGACATACATTCTTTATACTGTGTACGCGCCACTACTATAAACCTGCTCCGTCAATAAAATTACACATGGTCAGCTATATGTCCTAGTATAAAGGCAGGCAATGTGTTTATTGATAGACTTTGTTTATTTTACTGTACAGGTTCCCGTTAGAGCCAATTATGTGTGTCCCTGACGCTGTTTTATTAAAATTGACACCCCCACTTTAAAATATATTGCCTCCATTCGAGGCACATTTATCTCAGTCCTCAGTGTAACATCATCTACATGTACATATTTTTTGTAAATGTCAGTTAAGGTCAGAAAGTTCCATTAGTGACATTTTTTAAATGACTCTGGTCACCTACAGCTTTCACATACATGTATAACAGTTCCCAGCACATGTCAAAGCAAACACGTGTTCCTGATTCTTTGTACAATAAACATATATACAAGCCCAACACTTCAAAATAAACTTTCGTAGAAGACAGAAGCATTGTTGTTGTCTCTCCCTTGAATTCTACCTCAAACGCCAAGAACTCTAGAGTAACATGAGATGGGGAAGCCCAGCTGCTAGGCAGTGGTGATCCTAGCTATGCTATCCGTAAGACACAATTTCTTTCCTCTCTGTATTTTTTACACTTGTGTGTGGACACCCCTGGTCTCTGAGTCAGTTGCTTTCTTATTTATCTAGTTTTCTATATTGGATTATTATCCTCTTGTATTTTTTAAGTATCCTGTCTATTGTGCATTTTGGAGATTCTTTATTTAACTTCATGTGGACTGTAAACGACGTGTGAAATGGAGGAATCAGGAAAAAACCCAACAGGAGAGTAGAACAATTCTTCAGTGACTGTTATGAACGAATTAAACAGGACTTTTTGAGTAGCCTGCTTGAGAATGTTGAAAACAACAGCTTCAATAAACTCGAACGAGATAAAATACGCACTGTCATGAGAGTGATTAACGTTACTCCCCCCAACAGCAAATATACGTGTCTCTCTCGACATTATTGTCTAGAATGAAACATGATATCGACCTTTTCGCCTAATTTCCACACCCAACCAGAAATGAAACATGTTTTGCTACAAATGTCCCATGAAGTGGTAAATATCGCAAAGTCGCCTGAGGGTCCTTATTTTTTAACCAATGAAGTAGCCTTCTATCATGAAGTAGTAATGCTTATCTTATGAAGTGGTAATATACCATGAAGTACCTTAACAACCGTTTTTAACTGAATGCCATCTGTTTAATCTTTGTTTTTGTTGTCAATGGGGGTATGGATAACGTCGAATAAATTTTCAGTTATAAGCTTTCCAAGGAAACGTTGAACCCAGGAACTCTTGCATGCAAACATGACAACCAATACACGTGTCCTACATAATTAGGGCTGAATTTGTTGTTCTAATACACTCAGCAAGTTATTCGACGTTTGACCTCATGCTGTGTGCGAAAACACGAAATGGTTCATTTGAGGGTTTCCTGCACTGAAGACGCAGTAGTACATCCTGGTGAATCTTTGTCAAGGAAGAGATCTACTTAAAAGTTTTTTTGCAGACCAGATTTTCTTTAACAATTAAAACGTACGAACAATCCATTTGGGTTCTTAAAACGTTTTTTCCATTAGATTTTGGTTATTCGGTGAAAGGCAAAATGACTAATTTCTAGCATAACTAGAATTTATCTTGAAGTGAGACCTAGATGACTCATTTGATGACACAAATATAAGTGCATTCGCTAGCAGTGGCTTGAACCAGGAACTCTTGCTCTAAACAAACTTCAGACTTTAGACCCTGACATCATTTAATATATATTGAAATGTAAACTGTCTAATCTATAAAATATTTTTTGTTTTCAGTGCTTTTCTCTTTCAGGCCCGTAGCCAGGGGGGGTCGGGGGGGGGGGGGTCGAAAGAACCGCCCTTTTTGCTGGGAAAAGGTTCACTCTGGGTAAAATTTGCTCTAGGTACATGATGTTTTTATGGAAAAGGTCCACTTTTTCAGAAAAAGAACCCCCCTTTTGAAATTGCTGGCTACGGGCCTGTCCTTTTTTATTGAATTTATGTTTACAGTGTACATGGAAATAAAATCTCAGCAGAGATGTGAAAATTCATACTATGAAAATAACAAACATACTGACAGTTACCATCAGAATGTTTAACTGGCGCGTCTAATAAAAACTACATGTTGATTTGTGTCAGATTTAATCGAACCATTGTTAGCGAACGTGCATCAATCAGTGCATGAGTACATGTATTAATTTTTATTTTGAAACGCAACGGTCAATAATTTAAAACAATGCCCTACCTGCAAACAATCCAAGCAACCCTAGAACAAATAGAAGACCCATGTTGACGGCGATCGTCCTGTGGGCTCAAACTGAAGTGGTGTATATAACGTGGGGCTGTTTTCTTAACGGCGTAAGCGGCCTCGGCACGAGGGAGTGCCCCTGAAGAGACGCAGATGCCGTGACGTAACGATTGTCTCACGAGAGACTCATGTCATAAAGGTGTGGGTCTGGAATTAAAGGTTATAGGGAACATATCAGTGATCTGATCGATCGCCAAAATATGGCCCAGCGAGTGATATAACTATACTGTATTTCAAAGCTGTCAGCTAGCCCCGCTTTTGATAGCATGTATCCGGTTTGTCATGCAGCTTTTCTTGATATCAAACAGCCTATATTTCCCATGTGTAGGTAGCAAATGTCGGTATTTTGACAAGTGGTTTAAACAGATGCCAACATGACATAATCCACCTTTCAGTGGACGTTTGTTTTGTTTAATGAAGTCTAGCTTTTTAAACATAAGAATGGTTAAATAAGGAAGTATAACACACTATTGGATTTATTGAAGTACAGTTCCCGGTAAGCTTGGTTCAAATTTAGGCGGTGTTGAAAATATCAACCATAATGAATGCAAATGGTGAAGAAATTCAAAATTTCTCTCTCGATAATTCACGTCACACTCTAGAAAAGAAAATTTGCTTCCCGCTGGACACAGTGTAGTCCCCGTGTAATTGTAAGAACTAAAATATTATTTATCAAATTGTTATCGCAGTTTTAGTACAATACTTATAGGTTGTTAGGTCATAGTCATTGTAGAATGTACGTGTACCAAGCAAATAAATAAATAAATAAATAAATAAATGGAGAAAACGTGTATGACAGTCCTCTTCTCCCATGTCTTGAGATAATTCTTAATGGTCACGCAAATGTCTGTGTAATTCTGTAAAAGTCACGAACCTAGACCACAGATAAACTGGACAGGTCAGAAAAGAGACTGGCCTGCCACTGGTCACTTGCGTGGGGTTTAAGGCTCATTCCACATGAAACATTCGTTCTACGTAGATCAATCCAACTCCGCGGGGACTCTCGCTGAATGCAATCAGACGAACACGCCTTCTTTTGTTTTCAACGCACTCGTATGATGACCATCTTTTCTGTATTCTACTCAACGTCAGAAGGATCGATTTACCTAGATAGTTTTTTGGGGAATGGGCCCTTAGAAACCATTAAGTCGATGAACACAAACCTGGGGTCTGGTGGTTGCTAGGTAGCTGGAGTAATATTAGAAGGTGGTGGTTTTCCTGATAGCCCCTGCGTATGTGTCACAGTGTATTATATATATTATACGTTTTCTCTTTGTCTAATGCGTGTAAGCCTTAGAATTTGGTTTAACTCTCTTTTTAGAACTTGACAATCCCCTCTATTAACGCCTCTACATGTATGTAATCCACCCTGAGCTGGACACAAGTTAATATAGTTAATATCTAATGTACCTTTTTACAATTAATTATAAATAATTGTAAACCGCTTGTAAACAGTTAATGTATTTTTTGTTTTACCTCACAAAATAAGCAAACACCAACCAGGTAAATAATGAAAAAACGAAAATTAAAAACTGGGTCATTGAATCAATATATCCACGTGTCTTCAAACCATCACGTGCCAGTTAATTATGATAAAATGTGGATGGAGGGATAGGAAATGAACAGACATCAATAGTACCTAACCAATATATGTTTTACTCTTTTATCTTTTATAGTCAAATAACGCATTTTAGGAATGTTTTTTCTGCACATTTTTACCGCGATTCGTTGCCATCGACAAACGTGAGGAACGTTTAATTTCACCTTGGTCGCAAACCTGTCATACCGTATAGTATTCCAATACAGCTGAAGGTTTTAACAATGGGGAATTCTTGCACTTTCTGGCATTGCAAGGGTTTCGTTGCGTGTAATTTCTAGCTTTTTATATACTACCTAAATGTCCAGGAATCTCTCAGTTTAGAAAAAAATTCGCCCCTAAAATTGCTCCTTCGCAATTTTCTCTTTCCTGATAATCGTCGCCCATTCAATGCGTCGCATAGAGTAGTTATCTAATGTTTAAATATATCCATCATATCTAAATACGATAAAAGCTATTAGACCTGTGAACCCAAGTTCATGAGGCATCGTTTATCGTGATATGCTGCAAGATGGTAGAGCTCACACGCATCTTAGATTGTAACACGTACTGCCAAGCAAACTGGACACCTACAGCTACTATGGAGGACTAAATTAACCGTATGACATTAAAAGACATATATATAGGCCTACTTAACTTTTTACTTTACAGAGCATCCAAAACCCTTCCCAGAAGATGCTTAAGACATGAAGATTTTGTTTTATGAAAGAAATTATTAGAAATATAGAAATATCTGCACCGTTAATCTCTGTCTCCATTCTATTTCAGGTTTTCAAAGACAACTGTTCTTGGAGATCGGGTAATAAATCACACCTAACGCAATTCCGGCTGGAGAAGGCGGCGGAAGATGCGGCGCTGAGAGGTGTGAATTATGCGTAGTCATATGCATGGTGGGTGGTTGTATAATGAACTTCGCGCCGACAGAATTTTCCTACACCTAGAGTTATGAATTATTTATATAATAACTACATGTATACATTTGTTTCATGTGCATTTATTACAATATTGCTATGTAAGTAAACCTACTGTACTTGTAACCCTATGTGGATGCCATTTTACAGAAATTGAGTCTATTTGCATATTAACTTAACTTTAACACCCATCTTTTCTGATGAATCATCTGGCCATAAGTTATATGGTTTCTTATAATCGCTGTTTTCACCCGGGCATCACATAAATCGCCTGGTAAGTGTCAGGATTTCCTACGGCAACGCAAATCCTGAAAGTATGAAACTCATTTATTGGGTAATTGAAAAGTAAACCATAATTCTCTGAAACTTAGTTGACACGTAACACAGTTTCATCGATTTTTCGAGGAATTCATTTGTACAGAAACCTCGACACTATCGGCCATTGGCTTAGGTTTGGTTTCTTATTTTTTCTTTCCACAATGATCACGGAATGACCTAAATGCGACATTATTGAGTACAGCATGAATAGTTGTACAAGTGGTTGTACGACGTGAATAATTGTTCTGAAATTTACATTTTGCACATACACATATCTTTAAAACCTGTGATTTTTGTTTTTGTTCCCACACATTTCATTACAATCGACGAGTTTCAGTTTGACATTATCTAGACTTCGACATTTTTTTTACTTTATAACCTCAAACAAAAAAGGTAAACATTTGCATTAATCTCATTGACTCAAGGCAAATGACAACTCAGCCGTCAGCCGATTTATACAGTGTTTCAAGGCAGTGTGCCTCGTACATGATATATTGTACCACTTAAACCAGTAACTGATGCAATAGACCCATTCTGCCCAGATGACAAAGCTATTAAGCATAAAATTGCATAAGGTTTAAGTGTTTTGTATTTGCTTTTACGTAGAATCTGTCCTCAAGCCGTAGATACGGAGTGCAAATGTCGGTAACATGGGGTGGAATTTTCACCATTTAAAAAGCCACTTAAACACATATTTAGGATACAAACGTAATTTTGCATCATTGCCTTAAGTCTTTATTATTAGCATGTAAATTCATTCTTAATTTAAGGAGCTAATTGTGCTATTGCAAAATCAAATATTATAGGCTCAATCGACTACTTTTAATGGAAGGCATTCCGGAAGATTAATAAATTTTAATAAAGTTTAAACCATATGAGTCTCTCCTCGGCAACCAATTAAAACACACAACAGTCTAAGTTCAGATGATTTTGCATTATATTGCCACAAGTACACGGTAACATGAATCACGGTTCACAAGTATGAGCTCTACAGTGAAACCTATGGCCTACAATTGGCATTACATTGTTGTTTGCTGTCTCAAATACCAATATTTGCTGGCGCAACTCTATTTTGCTTTTGAGTTTGAAAAACTAATGAAATGTACCAATAAAAAACTAGCAGGTTGTGTTTGTCCTGTTAATTAACATGCGAAAGGAAACAGCCTTTCAATTGATGTGGAGAACACAGCTCGGTGAAATGTATTGATCGTTAATGTAACAGCCGTTGGTTAGGAAGCGGATGCAAAACCCTCGTTCTTTGCTTGGTGAGAGTTTGGGTAGAGTTTGGATAGCTTCTAACCTAAGCTGTCATTGCATCAACATAAGTGTAAACGAAGCTGCACTTGAGGACAGAACTCTTGAAGGCATAGCAGAAGCTGGTCTCGATTGGCTGGTCTGAAAGCGTACAAGAATATTGGTTCTTCGGTTTTGTTCGTGAGGACAAAAACGCTCTCAGCAAATTCATTATACCCGGTACGTCTTGCAGCAGCAGCTGTATAACAAACATAACGTAACTCCGCGTCATAATCGAGCTTCTTTGTTCGATATCTTGTGAGGCCACGGAAGTACCACCTTGGTGAACTCAGCGTGTGGCAAAAAATCAAAGTTTCCAAGGAAGAACCTGTCTGCTGCATATCACAACGATAATCACCACTATTCACAGACCTTGGATAAAGATGGAAGACAAAAAATGCAAATATGTCAAACTTGTGCGGGACCAGTGTCTACAAAAGGGTGTTGGCGGCATCAAAGCGCTGTCCGTTGCCTTCCGTCACATGGACGTTGACTATTCCAAAGCCATATGTCTGGAAGAACTTAAAAGAGGACTGCAGCGATACAGAATTAACCTGAAGGACGAGGAGATTGAGACGCTGTTCAGTACGCTAGACAAAGACCAAAGTGGACAGGTAGATTTTGCCGAATTTATGATTGCACTTCGACCCCCCATGCCCCAGGCCCGCATTGACGTCATCAACGAGGTTTTTGATATGCTGGACACTTCAAGAGACGGAAAACTTGAAGTCAGCGATCTCAAAGGTAGGCTAAACGGTGCAATTGGGCGCACTATTCCGCTGGTATTATCTAGAAATCTAGTTGTTGTTTTAATCATATTTTATTCTTTTTACGATCTCGTATCATGGATATGATATTTTTTTGCACCATTGCAATCTAAAAGCATCAGCAGTGCTGTTGTATTGCCCAAGGGATTTATTTTGGTCGGCTGTGAACAGAATCATGATGTATCTAAATCGAATTAGCGTTGATGTACATGTTTATCAGACATTAAGAATCACTTTCCGTCAAAGCCTCATTCACTCCCTTCTGGTCACCTTTGAGAGTCGGAGCCCGTGACATTTATACTGAACAATTTCGAACCTGGATCAATTCCGAACCTGCGGTATAACTTATCACACCTGGGCATTTCGAATTTCTCTCCAGAGAAAAGGCTTACATTGATTACCAGGTACATGTAACAGAAAACCATACGGACTTTCTCGAAGCTGATTCTGTTATGTCTACTTCATGTAGTAACCATCCATACAGAGAGGGATAACTAGGCGCATATGCACATCGTTTTAATCATGACGTCACGCAATGCAAATCCGCCGTGTTTGGTTTTCGCTGCGTTTTCACGTGTATTGTACTGTATGCTTTTTTTTTTTTTTTTTTTTTTTTTTTTTTTTTTTTTTTTTTTTTTTTTTTTTTTTTTTTTTTTTTTTTTTTTTTTTTTTTTTTTTTTTTGGACTGGAACTTCACTGCTTCAAAGTAATTGCCATAACAAGGGTTATAACGTTTTGCACTGTAAGCACCGATGGCATTCCCTATAAATGTACAAAACACGGTGTTGAAGAACAAGCCTACCAGTTTTGCCCGTATTTTTCACATAACAACACGCTGCAATAGCTTTCTTTTTGATAAATTCTACGGGAATATGAATCGATACCAAGAAATACCTGGCGAAAATATTCCCTGATTGTATTGACCAACTTGACTTCAAAACATTGTGGGGTGTTTAATTAAGTGACGTAACAACGTCAGATGCAATGGATTTTACAATTCATAACTGCATTAAAGCGCCCATTAAATTAACACATGACAATTAGTGTTGTAATATGATAATTTACTCGGCATTAGGTGTGATACAAGCTGAATCTAGTCCCATAATGTAAGTGCTCCATGAAGTCAAATATTACTCTTAATTCCAAGACCAAATTTTGGTCTATTTTTTTAATTAAAAATTAGGTTTTTGGGTCTATGAAAAAAAAAAAACACAACACGAAGTGTCTCATCGATAGTTTCCAGATTTTTGAGGGCTAGACAGATTGATTCTAAATCGAAGTCGACTGTATTTTTTTTTATTTCATTTGTACTGTAAAAACAGCTTTTAATTTTAGTTCTTTTATAAACTGGACTTGGACAGCCCACATTTCTTTACTCTTCTTCAAAAACATGGTTCTTTTCGTAGTATTATAGCTGGCAATATTGTTCTTGGCCAGTGTGTTGTCCTGCATTTACTTTCCTCGTTTAAAAAAATATGGACCCAGATAGAAAGACCAATTTTGATACCCACTGATAAAAATGTGTACTCCACATGAAGTTTACACGCACTAATTGTAGAATATGACTGCTATAGAATTTTGATTTTGTACCACCACTTACATGTACAAAGTATTATTGCGGATTATATTTCAATCTTTTGTGCAGTGATAAAAAATGCAAACTGCATCGATCTTTTTTACTTCAAGTCCAGGTAAAAGTTACTTGTTTGTGCAAACTGCATCATAGATGTCTTTGTCATTAACATTTACCTATTGACGTGCTTTGTTGGTAGTCTATTCTTATCCTTAATTAATTGATTTATCACCATTGGTCCGTCTACTGATGGAGGCTCGTCGTTCTGTTTGTATGGCAACTACAAATTAATGTCAGATATAAAAACGACGGTTAATGATGTTGATTGTTCAGATTGTTGTTCTAATTGGTGTTTCTTAAATTAGTGACCACGCTGAGGAAATTAATTGTATAAAATAATAATAACTTGTCTGGATCTTCGATCCTGTTTCCTATAGAGCCTAGTGAGTTAGGATACGAAGTTGCAGACTTATTTTCAAACAACACAACTGTATTGACGCGTAGAACCATGCAATAGCGTACTCGTTGATTTTCACGAAATCGTTTTAATTTGAGCACAGGGACGCAAATACGAAGACTAAAATTCCTAATATCTGTCTGTAATTCGTTTGTGATTTCGAAAATCAGTGCTAACTTCTTGACATCTAAGCCGCTGGAGATTGGATAGAAACAGTTACCTCAAAATTAGCAGAAAATGACTTTTTACATGGTATTCAGTAGGGAACAAAGATGGGGAAAAGATGGGGCTGTTTCTCCATGCGCTACTGCTGAGGGAAAAGGAAAGCGGTGGGTACGCTGTTCCTCCGAATCTAAGGAAAGCTGTGTCTACACTTGGATCCACCATTTAAACATTTAATCCTCTTTGCATTGTACACATTGTACATTGTACACCCTTTTTACAGCGCGTATGATGAACAAATTTACATAGCGAACAGTAAACTTGGCATTTTATACATTCTCCCCTACCATCTCTCTGAAAGGTCTTGCAGCGTACACGGTGGCGTGGGAAGGTTAATCTTTAAGGCGCTATGTCTTGGGTATATAAAAAATGTAACTGACATTTTCAGTGATGTGCTAATACATCACGGACTCTTAAAGAGATAACCTCATCTCAAGACTTGCCAGGTACCAATTACATGTATATATACTCCCCTACCCAAAAGGGGCACCCCTAACGCAATGCGTAAAGTGATACAAAAAATCATGTGATGAATCAATGTTCTTTATTCAGCTTCTAATAAGAATTTTTTTCACAAAACTTTACCGATTGTACTGCCAATGAATGAAATAACAATAGTAAAAAAATCAAAGCCACATTTCAGTAATTTGTGCAGCATCTTCTTCATTGGAGGACGCACCTGTCGTGTCTGTGAGAAGAGTCCAAAAATTTTACATGTTTTTGCAGTGATGGTGTTCCACATACGGAAAGATAGTATGAGATCTCTTTTTTCAGATTAATCCTTCAGTTATCCGTTTCCGAAGATATTTTACACATTCTTAATGAGATTCTGATCAAGGGATCGAGCTGGCCATTGGGTGGGGGTGGCGGTGTGTGTGTGTGTGTGTGTGGGGGGGGTGGGGGGGGGGCTGGATCTGGATATAACCAGCCTATATATGCTGTTCACTGTGTAGGCATAGTCTTATTTTTCCTACATATACATTGCAGTTTACAGTACTAGTACAGTTTGCATGTATATGTACCAGTATGTGTACATGCTGGTATACTGACTACCATATGTATGTGAAATTGTGAACAAAATATTTCTCTTGAATACTGAATACGCCAGCGGTGAGTGGTCAGTTCCGAAGGTACATTTTATACAAGCGTTAACTTGATCCTGTAGCTTGCTTCAGTTTTAAAAGACAAATACAGACATTATTATGGAAGATGACATTTATGGCTTTAGTCTTTAGAATAAATCTGTTATTTGTTGTACTCGACTCACCGGCATGATGTTTTAGGATTATTACATAAGACCGAAATGTACATTTTGTTGTACATGTTACTAGGAAGTCAGATTATATGAGACAAGTTAACACACTTGACGCATGGACGGCAACCTTTTAAAACCACACGTAAAATATCACGTTTAGAGTACGTAAAGTGACAAACCAGAAAATTAAAATTCCAGAGGCACATTAAATAGGAGACGGGTGTCTTCCTTTGCTGTATCTTTATAATTGCTTTAATAAAGACAAGACTCTCTGTAAATTTTCTCATCACAGAATTGATATCTTAAACTAACGTGAAATTTCCGCTACCGTGCCACAAATAATCCACAGGAAGGAAATGGTATTCTTATGTGCGATAACTTAATTTCCCACATGAAATAATCCGTTTTCTTGATTACTTCAGGTGTATATTCCCAGTACGCTCGCAAACACGAGAACTACATTAAGGGAGTATGGACAGAAGACCAGGTGTTACGTCACTTCCTGGATGCGTTTGATTCCCCGGATGAGCCAGACGGTATAGTAACCAGAGAAGAGTTCCTGAATTTTTACGCAGGGGTTTCATCAACCATCGAGGATACATGTTATTTCGACTTCATGATGAGACAGACGTGGGGCTTACCGATGCGGCGAAAGTCAAAAGCAGGGAATGCAACATAAATCATTTATGTTAGATTCTCGCGCGAAAATTTAAAAAGATCCAAATCAGATCTAGAAGCGTTTTTACTGTGAGCACAAGTTTCAAAACATGTGCGTTTATATGCACATGTCATTTTATTCTTAAGCCTTCCCTTCTTATCCACCATTAAATTGTTTATATTTCAAAACTTGGTTGGTAGTATGGGTACTTGAAAGAAAACGGGGGTATATTACGGTCGTTGCAGATAATCCTGCTAATGTGACAAATGTACATAAATCTGTTGGTGATAAAGTTTATTTGATGCTGCTATAAATAACAATACGTCATGGCCCTCTTGTATTACTTTGTATTTATGCAGCCTTTATATCGTTTGGATTATTGTGAGCCCGATGATGTGAGCACTGTCTAAATTATTCAATTGTGCGCACGGATCATTTTACTCCTTGACAATTTCGAAACTCATTGTGATGAATCTTTGAGCACGCTTTTATTTTTTTCCAATTATCTGCAAGACAATATCATATTAGTGTAGCACAAAATTGTTCATATTCTCCTTTTCAGTCATTTTTATTGCAAAATAAGGCATCAGAGGAGCAATTTGTCACATTACATGCTTGAATAAAACTATTGTGATGATAGCATTTCAGTCTGTCATGTTTTAAAAGGAAAAAAAAGAATATAATAACACTGTTGGGGATTCTTCTAATAGCCCTCCATTAACCATGCGCCGTAGAATTATTATAAGAGCAGCTTTATTATCTATTTATGCCTTAATCTCAAAGTAAAAGTGCTACCAGAAAAATCACATTTTATTTAATAAACAACTAAAATTGCTTAAATTAAGGTTATTATTATTTCAAAATTTTCATCTGAAAAAAATTGGACAATTTTGAAAAATGTAAACATAGCAGGCTCAAAGGCTTACAAATGAATGAAGGAAGTTTTGGGTGTTAAGAAAAAGTTGTTAGCACCCACCCACATGTATTTTAATCCAGAAAAGTAATCTTCTTATTCAAAGACACCGTAATAACACTAAGCTTCACCTTTCGTTTCGTGGGTAATGGTGGGTAACAAGTGCCTAACAGTGTGTAACCTGGGTATTTTGAGAAAATTCATCATGGCCGCGCTTCTTGCATTAAAACATACATGTACAATAACGGCTTTTACTTTTACTAATAACGGCGAGTCGCAATGTCCAATATCAAATGAAGTAATTTTCAAGGTTTTCCACATCCTTATTTTTCCCATTATATATATATCTGCTGGGTAAAAAGCGAGTTTCCATGTGCTTTTGGAGAAATTCCAAGATGGCCGCTATTTTCCATATGGTAACATTGGAATAAACTACTTCCAGGGATTTACATTCCCCCTTATCAAATTACTTAAGAGGTATCTAAGGCTCCAGATTGAGTTAGTAAGTAATGTTACAGGACGTCTGTCATATAAACTCATTTTCTCCTCAGTGTTGTTAAGCACTGTGCCTCGGTGCAAGGTCTAAATTATAATAATCACATATCCCAGGTTGAGTCGTAAAAAAACATAAAGCTACCGTATTTATTTATGACATATTATTTAGCATATATATATATATATATATATATATATATAAATATATATGCCTTGAAAAATCTTAACTATCCAATCATTATCGCACATTGACCCTGCACTAGAGTGACGTCATCCACAGCAACCACGCCCTTTCCTGCCTTGCCAACTTCCACTGACATACTTATCTGTAATATATGAAAGAGATAAATGTAAAAACAGCATAATGTGCCCTTGTTCATCATTAAAAATTATTTTCTTCAAATTATGTTAATTATCTACGCCCACACAGGTTGTATAGTTCAGAAAAAGATGAAACAAATTTATCAAATGCATCATAAATAATGAAATATGGTAATGTGTAGAAAATCGTCTTAAAACGTATCCTTACTTCCTTTAAAACACTGGCTTTATTACATAAACAATGACAAAGAAGAAGGCCTACATAAGCTACTGACAGAATAACACAGTACGCTATCTGTCTGCTAGAACTGATGGTCTTCAGTTCGATTACAGTTTATCTATTCAGCTACCTTCTTGTCAAGAAAATAATCGATATACTGCACCAGTGGGTGTATGTTACACGGGCAATCATTAACAGTATCGGCTCTTTTCACTTCAGTGATTATAAACAGTTTCATTATATCGACAGTACCCATATCAGAGTGTTGATGTGTCAAAGTAAAAAGTGAAGTCTGGTACTTAAATATCGCACTCGAGTGTGGTTTACAGTGACAATATGCCGCCATATTTTTTGGTCTTGATTCAGACTGTAACCTTTTATTCTCACCTCCCACGGGAGGATATGGGCTAACATACAAGCATTATCTTTCACTGCCAGACCAGGCACTTTACCCCCCGCTTCAACTTATAAGTGCAAAATACCAAGCACGGGCAGACAGCAGATACCGCATGTCCCCGGACGGGGTCGGACGCACGTCCCGCCGCAGTGCAGCGCATATGCAATGTAATTGATTCGACTTTTATAATAAGACCTTTGAATAGTAAAACTGTTTCTGTAGCGCTCGTAAGAGAAACGTATTTTATTTTTTCCCTCTTGTAGCGACAATGCGCAATCTATTGATCTTCCACATTTCTTTTTTCATTTCCTTTTTCGTCTTCATTCCATTCTATTAATCAATTTTTTAACTATTTGCGTTTCATTATCAACAGCACTCGTTATATTGAGAGACCGCCGTTCATTGACCATGATCAATGCCAGCATAGCGACAATTTGGCTTACCTTAAAGGGTTCTTTGCTCGTCAACTGAACCCCTGCCTCTCGCCAGTTGGTCGATGATGTTCCCTTGGTCTTCCACAGCGTGGTCTCCGGACTGGTATTAGTATTCACCAGCACACTCAGGGCACCAACATTTGCGCCGTCCGTATAGTACCAGAAATGAAAGCAGAAATCGGTCTGGTTCACAGGCAGCATTGGGGAGGATATTCTTGCCAATGTGCTCGGTTTCATCCCGTATGTGTTAACGTAAGCATAATACCCTGTAAAAAGACATGAATTTGGTGACGATTATCGCCACGTCTATTATAAAATAACCGATAAGAACTTTAAATATGAAATAAAACAATACTTCATATGCAATGAACATTGACTTATTAAAAACAATATAAGTGACGGCATTCCTTATTCAGAAAGAATATTGTTATTTAAACGTAAGTAAAAAAATATAAGCAGATGAGACTCGCTATGATTGCTGTCTAACTGCCTTGTCACTTATTATTAAGAACTTTACGTGGAAAAACATAAATGCAAGCAACGTTTAGTCTTCAATTATACCATTCCTGCGACTTAAAATGACACTAAACAACGAAGAACATTCCATAATTCTCCTACCTTTCCCCGTAGTCTTGTCAACCATTGGACCGCCATATTTAATTCCTGTCAACGCGCCGCGCGTCCTGCTCCAATCCACAGTATTCTGGGAAGCCTGAACCCAGCTACAGAAGTCAGTCTCGAAATCGCAGTCCACTTTGGTCTGAGTGGCCTTTGCTATGTTCGTAAAAAAAAGTGTCTGCTATACTCTTAGTGTTATTCTACCGTATTACAAGCAATTTTTATCGTATGTGCTGATAGAAGAGTTCAAAAGAAGATCATTTCCCTACAAAACCAACACAGATACCAACGCTGTGATAATGGTTTTGTAAGAGGGCAAATTTGTTTTCAACCTTCTGAAAAAAGGACCAATTGCTTTTAGACAGTCTGGAAAGTGCATATGCATTACCTTGATTCGTGGAGTCTGAACACTCTCCGTCGGAGAGAGTGACGTCATCAACTGCAATATCTCCTCGGTAACTATCGCCGCGGACTCCTTCAAACACCAACTATCAAAGGATAATAGTACATGTAGTTGTAGATATATCATTTCTTTATTCGTCATAATTTACAAAATTCATCAACTAACAAGAGAGAACAAAATCAGCTCCTCTCCATTATACACGTACGGAAGGGGTATTCGATAAAATAAAATACGTACAATTACTTCAAATGTCATGTCAGGTATTTCCACAGAACAAGATTGAATTTTATTTTAGGTTTCCTGATTAACTTTATAAGCTGTTGCCAGAAATACCAGAAGTACTCAAAGGTATGTGAAGCTTTCTCTTTGAACAGAATGTATAAAATAAGGAGGAATAACACGACGTCACACAGTAGATAGCACCTACATGTGCGACTATACGTGACACATGTAGACAAAAAAGTAATCAGTTATTTAATATAGAATATATCTTCGCAAACTAATAAGGCATTTATTTCAAATGATTGTGAGGTATAAAATATGCCAATCCATTCAGTCAAATGTATCATATGCGGTTTATATTTTGAAATTAATTTTCAGTGGACTCTTAATATAAATTCTCTAAACGTAATTTACCTGAAACACTTTAGCGGGCGTGAGTTGTAAGTTAGCCTTCTTCCAACCTTGACCTTGGTCACCTTTCTTTGACCAGACGATTCTCGGTTTCCCGCCGAATTCTTGTAAAATCAGGTTCAAGGAGCCCATGCCATCTCCATACATGTTGTAGTAAAAGCTGAAACACTTTTTGCTGGTTCCCTGCAAAAAAGTTTTGCTTTCTGAAAGTCGTGTTTTATTCCTTTTCTCCGTTAATATAAACATTTGATACATGTTTATTAGCAGAACAATAAGTTAGTATTCTAAGATGGTAGAGGCTTATAGAGGTTTAAGATATACAAATCAAAGACGAAAGCAACGTGCATAAAATCCCAAGGATGACAAACGCAGGATATGTGACGAACACCTTTAATGAATTGCACTGAGGTTATAATTGAACGATCCCCCTGACAATCACGTCATTGTTATTATCCAAGCTGTAATTAAGGTTCCAGATTAGGTAAGGTGGTATTATTGGAAAACACTAAAAAACTCACTTCAAAGTACGGCGAGGCAACCTGGGCAGTGTCTCCACGGACACGAGGACTGGAGGTTTCGATATAGATGTATTGGCCTATGAATATTACATGAAACAGGAGTCAGTTTTGGCAAATATTTTTGACCAGAAGTTGGTCTTAATTAATTCTAACACCAGTAATTATTATCTATTTTCATCAGTGGTGTTCCAGTAGAATTAAATATTTCACATATTCTAATTTAGATACAAAAAAAGCTTGTGCCCGAGATCTATACGATTTGGCACTCAACGAGCTAAAGGTTTTAATTTTTTTCATAGGTACATTTGGATGAAAAAACAATTTACAGTGGGATACGTCTTGTTCAATTCTTTACAATATGACTTGCTTCGGCAACCTGTCGAATTCACCTGAAAATACTAAATTTTAGTACAGCGATATAATTAAAACATGGATTAATATATATTCTGCGTCTTACCTTTCTTGCAATCTCTCCTGTCACACTGTGGACCTGTTGCTGAAGACCCCGTAGTTCCCCGGATCAGCGTCCAGTCAAATGTGTCGTCTGCTGCTTGGGTCCAGCCACACATGTCCTTATTGAAGTCACAAGTGTGGATCGTTTGTAGTATTATACCTTAGTAGGTAGGTAGGAAAATAATAAAGATGTGGAATCTAGGATTTGGGTTTAGGCAGACAGTTCTGTCCACATAAGTCATGAGAATTTGGTTTTTTTCTTTTTTTTTAATTTTTAAATCTGTTTTTTTCAGCAAATGTCAGTTGAGAAGAAGCTGAATTATAATACATGTGATTTGATTTGTGAGCCATAAAAACAACGACTGCTCGAATTATTGTATGAAAATATTTCAGTTACATGCAGGAGTGCGGTATGAGCATAGGGCAATTATTGGTATAACCTACCAGCGTTCCATTTGCCTTTGTTTCCAGTCAATGTTTTCGGGAAGAACAGCTGCTTTAGAACATCGGTTTCACTTTCGATATTGATACAGCTGGTCAATAACACATCGTCTAAGGCGATATCACTTTTAAAGCTCATACCCCGAACAGCTTCGAGGACAATCTGCAAACAAGAGAAACAGTTGAGTCCGTATGGCAAATCATATCAAACTGACCCCCCCTCCCTTCGATTTCTGAAATTAGAATTTTGAAAAGCTGAATCAAAGTTCTAAACCGTACCAAATGGCACCGTCCGCCCTCTTAAAAATACCTTGAACGTTTCCCGTGGTTTTAAGCGTATAATAGTCGTTTTCCAGCCTGGACCCTGGTCTCCAGTTATGGTCTGTAGTGTTTCGTTGCTGGCGCCCTCTATCATGTACGTGATCACTTCCCCAGCCTCGCTTCCGTACATGGAATACGCAAACCTGGAAAAACACGAGCGATGTCAATAAACCCTCCCAAAGTGTATAAAGATGATATTATTAATTGTTATACATGTAACACTGCAACAGCGAAGATCAGAATTATATGCGCTCCAATATCCATGTGTCTAGGATAATTTAAATTGTACTTTTTTCAATTTTTTCTAATCTTAAAATAGTTGCCAAGTTGCACATTAGTGTTTACTTATTTAATTTCGATTGTTTGATTACATGGGCTCTTTATACATGTATCAGTTACATGTATGACATTGGTCTACGTATATTTATGTATGTACGCACATGACAAAGTCATCAGCAAATGTAAGTCAACCCCTAAGATATGTTCCATATGAATTGCAAAACTCACCAAATTGACTTGCGTCACCCTAAATCTTATTACCTAAGACAAATGTCCTGGGCGCCCAGCGGCTTGTGAACCAGTGGCGAGGTCAGTCTGGCTCGATGACCACGTGCGGACGGCTCGGATGCCTCCAAGTACAGGTAGTGACCTAAACATATAGTACGTCAAGTTTCCGTGAAAAAATGTATGGAGCATACAAGTACGTTACGTATTGCAACCATGTGTAAAGCAACCATGTGTAACCATGTGTAACTTAGATTTGTCATTTTATTTTGACTTGAAAGTGGTAGGACTTCATGTGTGTGTGTGTGTGTGTGTGTGTATGTGTGTTTGTGTGTGTAGTTAAAATTAGATACAAGGGCAGGTTTCAATATACAAAAGTATTTTCGGATGAAAATGTTATCTTTACTTCAACTGAGGATAAATCTGTAGTAGTCCTCTGACATAAATGAAATACTGGTCTAAAATCTCTTTCGCTTAATGATATTCCTCTTAATTCGATTACTACCGTAAAAACTAGGATGAAATACGGTTACGAGTATATTGACATTTTCAGTGTGGTTTTAATAGGACCCCACATTTACCTTCTGATGTCTGCAGAGTATGGTCAAAGTCCGGGCCTGTGTTGGCGCTCGGTGTCGCCCCCTGTTGATATGTAAAGTTTTGTTGGTCGTCTGCTGTGTTTTGCTGCCAGCCGCAGAGGTCCGGAGTCTCAAAATTACAGTATGAGATGGTATTGAGAGCGACTGAAATGTAACACCTTGTTTCAAAATTGAACTGATATTGTCAGGCAAAATTTAGTCTCAGTATGAAGACTGAGCAGCCACTTTATTGAATTTCGCACGCTATGATATAAAAGCGACGTTTTTACTTTCTGTTCTCATTTTTCTGCAAACGCTTTAACCTTTATTTTAATTTACACTTAAATTAGTTTGTAAAGTTATAAACGACCTCGTCTGGAAGCTCCCAAAACAATTACATAACTGATCAGAAACGACAAAACGGCAGGATACTTCAGGCGCCAGTACAGGCGCAGGGGCAACCTATACTGAAATGATTCAATAGGGCTTTGGTTAATTATAGTGGTAATGGAAAATATCATCTGAGATTGCTAAAAAACGAGGCCACTGACTTTGCGTGACCCTTGATATGAGAAAAGAAGACGTGAAACAGTCCGCCAGAGGTAGGGTTAACTTTTCAGTAATAAAAAGGGTACAACTCCTTGTGCTTGGCATATCGTCTTAGCAATCAGCTATACAAAAGTGTCACGCAAAGAGTGGTGAATTTGCGTTGTTGTTGTGCAGTGGACTTTAAGTCGACGGAATTTAAGAGAAAACAGCAATAAAAGTACCCATAAAAGGGTACTGTCAGTTTCATTCGAATCCAAACTGCATTCGAAAGCCATTGCCATAATTTCTGATCCCATTTTCCTCCACATCCCGCGAAATTTCGCTAGAATTTATACGAAAGCCCTCTGAGATGACTCCCATTGTATCTTTACTAATACTTACGTATACATTCCGGCACTTTGCCCGACCAGATTCCGGTGTATGTGCACCAGCGCACGCGGCTGCCCACTAGGAGGTAACCAGGGGAGCAGGAATATGTGACGTTAGAACCGACGGTGAAGTCGTCCCCGTCCCAGCCACCGTTAACTGGAATACCGGGATCACCGCAGCTCCGAATACCTGGAAGATGGCATGAAAATTTTGGTTGTTCTCATTGTCTGGTTTATATATAATGTATGTCACCGATCATAGTTAATTTTAAGTCAGCTTCATTTATCCCGTTTTATCATCAATATCATCAAGTTTTTAAGTTACCATAACCATTTTGTTATCAGTAGTAGTAGAAGTAGTAGTATCATCGATACTACATAAATCATCATTTATATATTTGTTTGTTTCATCACTTACTGCAGTTATACAGAGAGTTAATTTTATAGATGTCTACTTGGCTGAGTTTTTCCCTCTGTCCCATGGACCTGACGGCTTCCGTCACGTTCACTTTGGGGAACAACGTCGGCATTGAGGGGTCTATAGCAAATGTGTTGATTTTATAGTGCAGAATGGAGCCGAAATCATAGGGGGCACCCAAAGTATTCACCTGTTCGGGGTTGACTTTTTCGAAGTTCTGTTTGTGCTCTGAAATGTAAGTCACCATAGTGAGAAACGGTTAAAAAAAGATTGCACACCACATTAGTAATATTCTCTTTTTTGTCTGGGATGCAAAAAGTATTGGTAGAAAAAACTGCAGGCGGCGTGGTATTTGATATAAAATATTTAAATACGTTGCTTCATCAACATTGAGACTTAAGATCAGAAACAGTGTAGCTCTTGTTCACGGAGATAATAAAAGTTAATGAAATGACGATAAGTAGAAATTGAATGATAATGATAATTATTATTAACATAAGACCACTGATAAGTATTTATTACTTCATTGTGTATTATCCCTCAGTTGTAAAACTGCAAATCGATGATAATGGAATAATTTGTAGTAGAAACAGCATATTGCGGCAAAAAATATGCGCTTAACGAGGTTTTTTTAGTCCTACCTATTTGTATATTATCCCATAATACTGAAATGTAATCATCCCTGTCTGAGCGACTCTGCTCGTGCCAGAACCCCAGCGCGTGCATCAGCTCGTGCATGATCGTGCCTGGCTGAAAACACCCCTCTGTGAGGGAGACATTCTGGGTACCCCCTCTTTTGCCAACCTCACTGAAACACCTAGTAGATGTAAATAGAAGAAACATGAAGTAAGTATAGTGAAAATTTATCCTATTACCAAAAGTCCCTCGTGTATTTAATTTATCAGCATGTTCAACATAGCTTCTTGGTAAAAATGTGAAACACGGAGTTTCGACCCTTCATCAAACGCTATGACTCACAAATACAAATAAGCCTCTTTTAAAAGATTTACTTTTGCGTCATCTTTACACAAGAATAAAAATATAATATTATTATAAAATTAGCGTAGATTATGATCATATATCAATGAATTTGAGGTCTGATGACACTCAGTCTAACCAGAAAAATGGAAACAATAAATCAACAACAATGTTGGATGAAAGCGATGTCTTGGAGGGCATTGACGTCTAGGCGTTAACTCATATAATAAAACAACCATTGACTTTTGCCCAGCAGCGGTCGATATCACTTTTGTGAGGGCTGCAAAAATAATTGACCTCAACCAAAGTCAATACAGTGCATTAAATATTTATGAATAGAGATAATGAAATACCAATCTTACTGATGTACTCTATTTTCATAAGAAATATACACATCAGCGTATACGCAAATGTTTTTTCTGATATATACCCTGAAAGCTGTCTAATGTGTATGTAGTCAGATTCACTGGCTCGTGGTTTAAACCGCACACAAGTGAGTTGATGGAACTGGTCCATGGCCGCCTGGATAGATATTTTCACGTAGTCAGCTGAAAGGGTTTAAGACAAAACTCTTAACAATATAATATTGAATTATGGGCACATATTGCTGAAAATTTTCAGAATTACAGGCAAATTTTCGATGTATAACTTTAGGGAAACAGAGAAGAATGCAGAGCAGTAGGGAGAGCGCAGAGAGCAGAAAATTTTATCGGTTATGGTCTCATTAACTTACGGAAGGACTCCTCCACGATGTAGGGGACAATTCGAATATCCCACACCTTGTTCCTGTTGTTAACAGCATTTCTCTGACGCCAGGACTAGAAAAAAGTTGAAATTATAAAAAAAAATATTTAGTGCGTAAGACTGCTGTCAACAGAACAATTACAAAATTTATCTTACTTAATTTTTAATCTTTGTTGACAGAGTGTCAAGAGATTTGAGAAGTGAGGCATCCAATATATAGTGCATTCATATTGTAGTGGTTGACAAAAATCACTTAATTAAACTCCAATTTCTACCATAGTCAATGATTTGGTTGGAAAATAACTGCTTAGTACATGCATTTATACAGCGACTTGTGGAGTTGTTTATTTTTACATTGTACTACATGTATATAAGGGACGAGCCTATGAGCTGCATCAACACGTAACAGTAAACTGCACTGACGTTTTCAATTTGTAAGTTAAAACGTTTGTACTCATTTACAATATAACCATTTCCTTCACTTGTGTATCATCATGAATAAGCACGTAATGATACTCAAAATATAACCCTTATTTATCGATGCCCTAGTAATACGATACAATCAGTAATCTTTGAAAAAGAAAAGAATTAAAACACAGAATGTGTAACAAGGAAGTTGGGAACGCCATCTAAGGTTAAAAAAGAATGAAAAGTGGATAAAACTTAAAATTGCCCATATAACACCACTACATGTGCTTCATAAAGGTATCCTGCCGACATCACCCCCAATTTATATGTATTTGAATAAAAAGCGATTAGTGGGTAGGAGAAATTTGCTTTTCTACCTAGGCAAATATGTTTTTTGGGGAAATCCCGAATGAAATACCTATGAGATAAAAGACATTTTACTTACAGAGTCCACCAGTATGTCTCCCTCCACCAAGTTCACATCAGTTACGCCATTATTTTCTTCCGGGTTTTGCTCAATATCTTTGGGGCTTGGTCGCCACTGAAGAGAAAGATTCGAGACAAGTAAACATCAGTTCATTTCATTTCATGTCTTCCTTTACAATACCGGTACAGTAGGCCCGTCTTGTGGATCATGTCGCCCAATGTTTCAGGCTTTTAAGACAATTTTACAAATTATTCAGGTATATTTGCCTCATATCAAAATTTAAATGCAAAATCTGTATATAAAACTTGGCTTAATGCCTTGTTAACATAATGTTTTCTGAAAAAACATTTGTAATACAGCAGACCCTGTATAACTGGTGATACTTAAAATTTGATCTATCATTCATTTCGAGAAAAAAACTTTTTTACTAATTATTCTTTGGTTTTAGTTTTCTACTAAAACTAAAACTGGTCCGTTCAAAAAAACTTACTTGGGCCCAAAAAGTAAAAAATTATAAGCCCATCTTTTCCCATTTTCCAAGAGAAATTTCATCATCGGACTATATGTTATCAAAAAATGTCACAAAGGTCGGTTATTTCTTAAAATGCATTTTCTTAAAATTTCTTAAAATAAATCTATTTAATGAAAATAGTCGGACATATCTCACTCGAATCTGTTCAACAAGAACTGTTGACTAACCCTCCATCCCCGCACATTATCTAAAATTCTCTGACAAGTCCATAGCAGTACACATAGGTATGCAAATGTTGTTTGCCGGATTTTGCTAACCGAAGCAATATTTCACTATCAGTACCAAACAAACATGAGGTAAGATTTTTTTAAAGTCACTAATGGGGTTTCAACCACCCACGCCAGACCTCCACTCGTATGACGAGGCGATCAAAGTCAACATTCATATTTTAACAGATGGCTGCAATTATCAGATATACGTGGAAGTAGCTCAGAAATCAAATTCTTTCTTTGTTGGCTCATGTATAGAATTTGCCCCCACCCCTCTACGCTCCCAAAAAAGCACCTCTGGGCTACGGTAGTTAATTGCTCTTGTCCAAGCATATTTTATAAATATATATCGCAGTACGGAAAAATATCAGTGTCCTAAGTCGTCTTCCAAGAGTGTGTCTTAAGATTCAACATCATGTACCTTTTGGTATTTTATTGTCTTTTATACAGCTTCATTATTTTGTATAAGTGCCTGGCTCAATTTTGCTATCTCATCGTTGTTGAAACGTGTCAGGTATTTACCTGCACCACTATCGTAATTACCTTCAATATATAAAGGAATACATAGTGGATGACGCTAAGAATGGTATTCTATAGCTTGCTGCACGTCTAATATCAAATTGTGAGCACATATAAACTCATAGAATTCAAGGATAAACAATGTGTTATTATCACGTGCCCAAACAAACAAAATTATAAACCGATACAGGAACAGACGGTGTACATTTTAAGAAAACCGACATATCATGAAATGCTTATGCCACATACCTGTATTGGAAGACATTGGACTTCAAATGCCACGACTATAAGTATTAGCAATGTGATTTTTGTGCTCATTTCTCTATAGTTTCTGTTAAGTAACAGCGGAGAATGCTAGGTCGTGTCACTGGTCGGGATACCAGGTAAGTGTATAAGAAAAGACGCGTAAACGGTGCCTAAAACAGGACAAGAGATAAAAGCGATATCAAAAATATTCGCACCTTTATGTCCCGCCATTCCCCTTTAGGGCATATCAATACGGAATGTTTGACTGAGATAAGTGAAAATTTTCAAGTGGTTTTGTTTTCAAATTGAAAAGTCGGTTCTTATCTCAGCGTTTACCTTTCAGTTAGATTTGACTGTTTGTAAAGCAGAGGGGAACTAAACCGGTGTTATGCGTTACAGCTGAATGAAATGGTTGGCAGAAGCACTGCGCATGTCCTTATACAATATAAAGTGTATTTCAAGGTGATATATATTACAAAACAGGTTAATCCCTGATCATGCAATCACATTAAAACCAATTATTCCCATGAAACTGCAATAGTTTTTTTCACACCCTTTAACTGCCGATCTTGACAGGCACGTGGGGCAACTTAATGGCACTTTTTTTAATGTTCAAAATACAACTTTACACCGGACTTCCTCTCATCCACGTCTGTTCACAGGTATGCGCGTGGGAGGCGTGTGCCATGGCCCCACACGTGCTAGCCTCGTGTGAATAGACATATGCCCCAAAGTAGGGGAAACCGATAAGATTGTGCGGCATGGGGCGCCGTGTGTATTTAACATGAGGATTAGTGGCAGGATCTTTTGCTGGAGTTGGTCAGGAAGAACATTCACATGCAAAGGGTGGGGTAGGAGTGTTCAACATTACCCTGGACACTGATGCCAATACTACACAAATATATAATGAACCCATGTGTTAAACGGGGACATACTTTAATTGAGTGGACTATAGTACGAAATTATCGTAAACAGAGGTAGGCTAAAATCTCGGTGTTTAAGTCAAGGCCAAATTTTGTGAAACCTACCCTCTACCAGGGCGTCAGATTGACTTTTCACAGGATATTCACAGATATGTCTTTAGATAAATAGACGGTCATTTTACTATTTCTGATTTTCCCTATATAATCTACCACCCTGGTAGAGGGTATGTTAAACCTGCCCCAGAGATGAAGGTATGCAGCAGCTGGTTGCCTCAGTGTGATCCCGCTGGAGCACCTAACACACGGGTTGGTTGTCGCACAGCAAATGCATTACGTAGGTCTTGCCTTACCAGGAGCTGTCTACCACGGGATTTGTTAGCCCAATTATTGGATGTGTCAGGTTTGTTCCAGACATCGTAACAAGAATTTAAACCTATTGAGAAAAATAAAAAGTCATTAAAGCTCACATATGGCTCGTATACATCATAATTCAAACGAAAAGTCATAGCTATTTCGTTCTGATAATTAGACGTCTGATGTCACGCTAAAACTACACTTAATGCTTTTGAATTACACTCTTAGTCCAATAAAGCTAAGATTTCTATGTGATGTTATTTTTGTTGACAATCAGTATCTTTTTTGCTTCTGGTTAAAAGGGAAACCATTTTTTCTTCTTGTAACCCGCTGCGTTCGAGGAATGTATGTAGGCTTACTATAGATACAACTAGACATGACATAGGAGACATTGTTTTCTGACATATTATCTCCCTTGGTCGCTTTATTTTGCCTTCCAAGTGCGTTCGTTTAACTTTGATGCTTGTAAAATTCAAATTGTGAATAAAGATTGAAAACTTATATATATATATATATATATATATATATATATATATATATATATATATATATATATATATATATATATATATCACAAAATAGATTAAAATACCTCCCCGGTTTTCTGTGGTTTTTACATAGTAACACTACCCTTTGGCCTCTGTTTTCCTATCTTATGCATTGATTGATAACACCACCAATAAATACACAAGGTTCAAAGTTCAAATGCTTTTATTTTCTACGCACTATGCCATGTGTCAATGGGCGTTTGTTCCCACAGCAATGTGATGCACTGAGGAACCTTCAATGATTTGCAAAATGGATGTATCCCCTTGACCTCTGGTTCTTGCTCAATGGTAACGACTTTTCCAGTCGGCGTTTGCATTAAACAAGAATATTGAGACCAATAGAATGATTTCCATTGCAAAGTATTTCCTGGACGTTAAATGAAGCAGTCCTTCGTTTTTTAAACCGATTTTATGGCTCCAATCAAACAGACTAAGCGTTCTCAATTTGTTTGATTATAATAGCAATTGAAGTAAAAAGTAGAGTAAAATTATGACCTCTGTAAGTCAATCGTTGGAAGAGAAACTTCAGACAAACATGTAGATGTCGAAACTATCTCTCAAATTTAGAAAGTGAAGCCCCTATAAAAGACCACCGAAGAGGAGACCAATGTATCTTATGTCTGCAAGTTTGCGGTCCCCCTTTTAAAATCAGCCTCCTTTTCGGGATACTGGGGTAAGCCACATACGCTGCTGCAAAAACCAAATGGAGACCGTGATTTGGGGAGACAGCTAGCGTGAATTATGGGATAGTTCTCGCAACAAAGCTTTTGCCCTGTTGGCAGGAACCTCGGTCTGAGTAGGGACAAACTTTTTCCTGGGCGAATGCTGAAGAAATTTCACTGGCCAAGCAAATCTAAACAAACATGATGGAAGCTTGTCGACTTTTTCTGCTCCTGGCCTTTGTTTTGACAGCATCCGCCGTGAGTTTGGAAAGGCAAAAACGGGTGAGTTCTAGCAACACATCTTTTGTTTAAGTTTCAAATTGTATTGCAATTTATATGTGGCAAGTCACTGAGAAATGTTTTTTTTTTCTGTAAGATTACATAATTTTGACAAAGAATAAATTTTCTTTGCTAATTGGGAGCAATATACCTGAATGTTTGCAAAGTTTGCTTCACAGTGAGAGTGGATGGACACATTACACCATATCATTCGCTCGGGCAATTTGGAAGGCAGGTTCCAGATGGTTATAAGTTAAATCAGTGTCTGGGTCATGGGATATTTTAACGCTACTTCAGAAGTGGGATATACAACAAGGAACTGTTGTATTATGTTTACCATTACTAGTGTAGAAAAAGCGCAGGGCTCTGGTTCTGGAGAATGGAATTTCCTGATTGGCGCGCACCCATACCAATGTTCACTTATTGTTGGAGGCAATTTTTCCTTAAAATAATTTACTTTTTTTGAATATCTAAGTAATTAATTCTATTTTCACGCTATAATAAATTTGAGCTTTTTGAATGAAACAGGCGCACGCATAAATAAAGCGAGCTCAGCGTGATTCGACTTCATGGAGTGTGTTTGGTAAGGTCTAGACTTTTTATCTCCGAAATTACCGCCGACTGCCCAAAAATTAAGGTACAAATTGGTATTTATACGAACAAATTGACAGCACGTCGTTCTGGCTAATCCAACTCAACCGACCTCATAGGCCGCAAAGGGGACTTACAGCAGGAAACGATAGCTTCGCAGTTACACGGGCAACTTGACTTTTCTGTTTTTTGTTGACCTCGTAGAACTTAAAACACATGCATCGGAATTTTGGGAATGATTTTTAAGGTGTATGTACACAACAAAGCGGCACAGAGCTCTTTGATATCCACGTGCATTCTCAATCAGCGCCGACGTAAAAGGATCAACATAAAATCAACCATTGTCTGAAAGCATTAGCGAGACTCAGAAGTTAGCATAACAGACAACGCACGTCTTAATGCCTGGCCTGTGTGCAGGAGACGTTACTTTTTCCTTTGAACCATGTTTACAAGATTAAAACGCCTTCGTTCACTAGCAGCTACTTTGTGTAATTTTGTTTAGCGTGATGTATGTGTGTCTCCTGCAGCTGTCTCTATCTCCTATTTACTCAAGCCTAAGATCTATGTAGCAAAAAGCCACTTTCAGAACACGATAGCAAGTCAGCACATGATTCGCAAATTAGGAAAAAATCTGAAAAAAAGTTAATAAGATTATGACTCTCCTCGAGGGCAAAAGTACTGTTAGTGGTAGGTAAGGCAATGCGTGAGCGTTTCAAATAATCTCATGTAGGAGAGAAAAAGCAATGAGGGCGGCGGGTAGGCAGGCTTTTCGATGAAAAGTAACATATCCATTGGCGTCTGTATTGTATTTCTCATTAACTGTAGAGAATTAAGCCACAGTAATTTCTGACATATGCTTACTGACTAACCTTTTCCATAAGTTTCACAGTTCAAAAGAATTTCAACAGGGTTCGAATTAAAGAAAGACTAATATAATACTTTTCATGTTACCAGCCTCTCTGTAACAATTCTAACTATCTGCATCTTAGTCTATGTATTGAAAGGTTTTTTTTTTTGTTTTTTTTTTTTTTTTTTCGTTTTTTTTAGTTTTGTCAGAACAGACTGAATGAATGCGGAATTTTATGCTTAATACTCGTGCAAATTTACACGCACCTGAATTTTATCTTGCCTCGGAGGATTTGGTTGCTTTGAGATTGGAAACGGTGACGGATCGCAAACGGATCTCACTTAGGATATATATATGTGTGTCTGTTGAAACATATATAGCGAGGCCAGAGGTGTCACCGTTCTCTACATATTAATTTATCATATTTATTCACCATTCCAATAAAAATTTACTTGCGTACATGCGGGAAAAGTTGTATACATCATAAACTGGCTGCTTCCGATTCTTAACTTTGACCCCGTTATTTAAGTGACAAAAAATATCAGGTGATATTGAAGCAACCATGTTAAATTTAGATTTACGCATGTGGCACACGTGTCCGTTGTTCCAGAGGTGGTAGGCAGGGTGAGAAACTGACGGCACAGACAACCATCTTACAACCAGAACTGCAGTCATTTAAGCACGGTCACTACGTTTTTTCTTCCAAACGATTGACCTTCTGCCATTGGACCAGGAAATGTAAAAATTGAGCAAGATCTTTAGTTCATTTTAGTACTCTTTTGGTGCCTTAACTTCAACCCATTCCTTTGATTTATTTTTCTTCTTTTTTCTTTAAAAGCCTTTTTCGTAACGAACTCCCGCTTTGACAGATTATTATATTTAACACGAGTAATCTGCTCGCAGCTTCTGTTTTGGGGTTTGGTAAAAGGAAAGCAATGGTCCAACTGCTTAAATGGATTTTTAAGCGTAAACCTGTCCGTTTGCATTAACTCCCAGTGCGGTGAATGGGTATTAACCCTAAAACTAGAACCCATTTCAAGCACTGTAGGCTATGTACGCGTCAACTTATAATATGTAATAAAAACTGAGATATTGCTGCAGATGGCGACCGAGATGAAATGTGTTTGCGCTTGCAGGGGCATTATCCCAGATCCGAAGAAAGAAAATAATTTTGCAAATTTTCTGAGGTTTTCAACAGTTTAGCACTCCTAATAACCACTCTTAGAAATGATGTATAATACTTTCCAATACTGTATGAAAGCATTCAGACAATTTGCAGTCACACTCATACCTTGTATTCTCAAATTCGAGTAAGAAAAAGGAAAAGTAATTTTAACTAGGCAAGAACTTAAAATAATTCTGAGTATGGAAAATAAAAGGTTGGAAGAAATTTTCGCTTTAAAAACTAATGGTCAGGTTCTGCTTTTTTAGCAAGTGGGACTGGAAGGCCCGCGAAATGAGGTGGGAGAGGAACTCCCTCCACCTATATCGGTTGACCCGCCAGTGGACCCACCTGTCGAAGAAAAGGAGGACACGGATACAGAGGAAGAAGTGAGACCTGTTGAGGAATTAGAAGAAGGTGAGATAGTGAACTCAGAAAAAAGGGAAAAAATTCACCTGTGTGTAAAGATGAAGAATCCTCCATGGTCGACTAGAGTTGACTAGGACCAATTTTTTTTCCTTTTCACTTTTCTATTACATGCCCACTTGTTGCGTCTCAACTTCGGCATCGTTTGATCGAAACCAACCGCGCCAATTGCAAAGTTAAATGCTTCATACGCCTTACAACCCAGCCACGAAATCTGCATAGCTCAATACGAGTTTGTGATTGGCACGGTTAACTTAAAGCTAAGCTTGACGCTTCATGAAAGAGCCCAATAAAGATGCACACATGGAGGTTTGAAAATCAAGTAGCTACCTCGCACTGCATCCGAAACTCAGAGTCGACACGACTTCCCTAGAGCAAATACGATTTTTTTCAATTTAGTATTGTCGGACAGGGCGCCGCCAAAGCATTAATGGAACTTGATTTGACCAACACAAATGAGGAAATGAAACTTTGGAAGGGTCAGGTTTATTCGCGCCGAGTTTCATAGAAAACTAAAACTAAAACTCCCTTCCCACAGATTTTAGATCGATCTATCCCTGTGGGGAGTCTCACTAGATTGCTGCAAGGACGTATATTCAATATACGTCCTTGATTACTGTCAGCTTAGCCGGCTTAAGCGTCTGTCCCGCCTAGTATTAAAAGCTGTAAGGGGGTAATTAACTGTCGTGCGCGCTCGGCTGACTGCAATTTAGCGTGGACCCCCAGGGAGTTAGGTCGATCCGGATGGATCGATCTAAATCTCTGGGAATGCACTCTAACATCTGTTATCAACATGCCCCTGCCATTCCCGGCTGTACTGGAAACGGTCAAAGCGTGCTTGTTATATAGATTAGCTTCCAGTAATGTCTTAACTCAGAGTGGACTTAATAAGTCTTATAGTGTTTGTGAATTTATTATTGATGGCGTATCCAGCAGGTACTCCTTTGGAGGTACGACCCTGTCCTCCTCCCTCCCCCTTCAAAAATTGTTATAATGAAAGTATAAAAAAAAAACAGCAAAAACGAGCGAATGAAGACTTTTTTAATTACACATATGTATAACGGGAGTAAATTGCCATGTAAAAGCATCATTGTGTTGAAAACCTTCAGAAATAAGCCCCTGGACAATGTGTCAGTTGCAATGGGTTATTAAGATAATAATATTATAATGTGTATTCAGGACTTGTTTTCGATTTTAGTTGTGCCAGGTGGCCTTAGTGAGGGTGAAATCACGTCACTAGTATCTGCTCACAACAAACTGCGAGATGCAAAAAGCTTGCAAGAATTGGTAAGGATACATTTCTTTTCAATAACGCCGTGACTTCATTTTATTCTATTTCAGATTTATGATTTTTTTTTCTGTTATGTTTTACCTTAATTCGTTATGGTATAGTAAATATGATAGTCATTAAATTGGGAAAGTCCCAACTTCACTTTTGCATTTAGCAAGTGTAGTTTTGCCGTTCCTTCCTTGAAAGCCCTACTCAGAGAGAACGAAAGTGGTGTATCGTCCAAACTACACTGTAACACGAATAAGCGGAATACATTACTGTGTTTTTCTCACTTTCAATAATCCTTTTACATATAGGTAAATAAGTAAAAGGTCAGTATGCTTTAATTATAGACCTGGAGCAAGCCGATTGAGGTCAATGCTAAGATGCTGGTGGATTGCGATGTTGAGTGGCCGGGACCTCCGCCAACGTATACTAACTTTGGGACCTTCAAGGTACGTGGATCTTTTACTTGCATAGAAATTTTGCAAGTATGATGGTCTGACCGTTGACCAGTTTGTTATATCAAATTTTGGTCGGCGACAGAGGCCACAATCTGAGAGATTTTTGTTCCAAATTTTTTGTAGATTGACAATTGACCCAGGATGAACTGATTTGATTTTTTATCATTTTCTATTTACCAATTTTATTATTATTATTATTATTATTATTATTATTATTATTATTATGTTAACAGTGTTTGTTCTCATGCTTTAAATAGTCATAGCTAGGGTATGTCTCTTTGAACATGCAATCATAAGATTGTAATATGACATCACAAGAAATAACGTGTGTGCTTAGTTTCTCCTATGCAGGATATATAGTGAAATCTCTTTAAATACAGATAACTGTCTTGTAGTACAGGCAAGAGAAATTCTGTCTATTATTTTGTTCTTGCTTTTGACAGTCGGATGTTGCTGATTTGGTTGCCGGATGGGGAAAGGAAGACATTGACTTAACCAAAAGTGCTCTGGAGACCGGCTGTAGGCCAAGTGCTTACGGTGGCTTCAATTGTAACCATAACACAAACGTAAGTATGGATTATTGAGACGTTTTTTGTTTTTGAGAAAGTCAAATTTAAATTTTGGGAGCTACCCAAAATATACATTATGCCTAATCAGTTTCTAATTTTCATTTGTTGAAGTTATGACGGAAGCGACGTTTGTGTTGTCGTAAATAGAATTGAAAGACTGAAAGACGTAATCACTACAAGACTACAAAAGGAGACATCGTGTCGTTTTCTCTTCTTTCAATTAATATGTTAGCATGTGTTTTAAGATGCAGACACTGAAAGTGTCGGTGCATAGAATGTCTGCGATGCCCTTTTCCCAGATGTAGTCGAAATATATTCGTATTCCTGTGAACCATTTCTTTTTACTAAGATTATTAAATCCAAATCCCTAAAGTCATCACATTTCTGTGTGTTTTTTCTCTTTCGTCATTGTTCTTATTATATTTGGCGGAATGACGGAATGATCAAAAAGCAGACCAGGTTCAAAAATTGAAATAATTGGATTCTTTCCGAAAAAAGCCTCGTTTGGGCATTTTTATGTAAACCGTGTGTTAGTTCATTATTCGCCCAGTGTCTGCTGGTCCAACTGTCCCCTCAAGCCTTGCCAAGAAATGTTCGCACACGGTCTAAATGTTCTTGACATTTTAATTAAGCGAGGATTCCACACTTTATCTAGCACACCCATACTAAATTTGGTTTTTTGAAAACTTTTCACTGATGCTCTGACTAGAGTCATGCATGTATCAAAGGCCATTACTGGATTTAAGGCATTAAAGCAACAGATTAAAGTAGCGCGGTCAACAATGATTACGATTTCGGTACACGGGGAGTGGCTGAATTCCGGACAAGTTGTGTAGATTATGTTACAGTGAATTCTCTACCCCCACAAGAAAACTTTGTACTTTCTTGGGGAGTATAAAGGCATTTCCACATGCACCCCTGTTACAGGGTCACTTATGGTTAAAAAGAGAATACTGGCATTTGCGATCCTTTTCGTAGCTTCGTGATCTAAATTTTGTTTTTTTTTCCCCAACAAGAAGCTAGGATATTATTCTCCTTGCAATTGATCAAAGTAATCTAATCCACTTTGTCTCTCACTGTATTGTTTGCCTTTGCTGAAATGCTACTGTGCGCTCTTTTTAATATCAATAGGGCAATTCTATATATTTAATACGTGTATATTTTTTACTTAGTTAATGCAGCCGCATATTCGCCGAATTGCCTGTGCAGCCAAGGAGTGTGACGGTGGCGACAGGCAGCTCGTTTGTGTCTATGTGTGAGTAGCCTATAGTTATACACATTCAGTGCTTATATGCCGTATATTTTTCTTTGTAAAAAAGACAAATATGGTGTAAATATGTAATAGCGGATGACGTAAATTATGGTAATGAAAAAAAAGACGTAGAAAGATTTAGTATTTTACCCAGTGGTGGAATAAAATGACGCAACTTGCTCAGATTGACATCAAATAGCAACCTTACCAGCATTCATAGAACCTTATTTCTTGTTAGCGAATGCCTGGATTAAGTGTATTAAAAGAAACATAAAACAAAAGAGATGTTAGCTTTTGTGATGAATATGACTCATGAAACAACCATTTTATTTTGCAGGGACTACGAAGACATGTACTGGTATGGCCGTCGGCGCCGTTGAATGTGATAATTGAGATACGGCAGTCACAATTGCGGTAGTTGAGATTGTGACAGTTCAGTCACAATAGTAGACGCTATCATAGGGATGCTTACCGAATGCTGTGAGAAAGACGGTTCTTGTCCTAGCCAATGATTGTGTATAATTGTAAAATAACACTTATGTCAACTTTGATATTTACTCCATTCACTTATTGCCAGATCGAGGCTGAAGATGAAAAATCAAACGACAATAAGTTTGTACTCATACTCACGTTTACAAAACCAACAACTACAGCAAGTAGTTTTTTTTACATGTACGCTTTATAATAACAAAGACAGTAGATTGTTTTCAGTATATCGAATTCATGCACACAGGTCAGAGAAGCATATTATATTGACTTGTATTATTTAAAAATCAATATATACAACGTTGTGATACCAGTCGCTGACATACCTGGAATTGGGAGGATTTATTGATCGAAAAAGCTTTTAAATGCACGCGCCATCGTCATAAAGTCACAATTAATAGAAGGATTAAGGTGTATTGTACTTGTAGAGAGGCGAGAACGGCCTGCCACCATTGTCAATAAAAGATACTTTTACCTTCCCCATTCTCACATTAGTCGCTTTTGATCAATCAGGATATTGTTAAATGACGTGTTAATTTTCCAGGTGTATCAATCCCGCTGTTGCCATCACACTTCAAATGTGTCGATATCTTGTGATACATGTTACTAACAACCAAATGATACCTGCAAACAAAGGGGATCGATCCTCAACAATCTATAGTGTGCGCGTACCTGTGCAGACCTGGCTACACGGAATCCCTTTTTTAAAAATCAACGTTGTCTAGCGGGAATGGATAATGGCGGGTTTCTACAGCTGTGGAGGCAAGAGTGCAATGAAATACACCACATTCTTACTAAAGATAATCAAAAACGACCACCAAAAACTAAGGTTAAAAGTAAAGATGTGTACTGTTTATTACGTGCCTTTAAATACGCGTCAGATTTACTAAAAAGATGTTTCTTAAAAAGCAAACACCCCATTCTGGTCTATATTATAACGTCACGAGTGATTTCTCTCTCTCTCTCTCTCTCTCTCTCTCTCTCAGTTTGCATTTTATCCTGATATAATGTCGAGAAATGGACAATTCCAGATACTGCTTGTACATGTAGATCAATTCTGCGAGCCATAAGGAAAATAAACTGGTTCGTTAGCGATAAATTCGCATCTAATGAGCGAAATGGTTGCCCTTGACTTTGTTTATGAGCATATAAAGATGTATCAAATAAAATGTACACAATCAAATTACATAGCGACAACACGAGTAGAAACAACTCCCGTACTCTCTGTTGCGTGACGCCTGTTCGTTAGGATCAGATATAAATGAGGTTCAATGTTCGGGCAATGAATGTAATGCTAAGATGAGTACACTTGAGAGTTTACTGGACTTTTTCATTAAGATATAAACCGTGTAATGCGCCCGAGTTCGCCTCATTGACAATGGATTCAACGGACTGTAATACGGAAACATGATAACGTGCTAGTACAGAGCATATGGTACATACATGTTGATATCGCTGTGAATTGATACGAGGAGAAGTCAATACACTCACCCCTTCAGTATGATCTACAACTTGTCGGTTTTAGGGACACACACATAAAAAAAATGCTGACGCACCCTGAGTTTCAGAGAATAATGGGAGTAGGCGTCTAGCAACTTCATGTCCATGTACGTTCGGTTAAACTTTGATACTCAGGGCGAGGTTGACCCCCATTCCGTTTAATTCAAATATATCAGCCAGTGTTGTGTCCAGTATTGGTTCTCTGTACTGGAAATTGACTGACCAAAATTTTCTCGACCGATTTAGAACTCCTTGTTTTGATTATATTCCGCATTGTGCAGTTACGCGTTGTTCAAAGCTCTCTTATTTTTATAGAAGACGAGTAAAATTAGGGTGATATGCTTACTATTCGTCATGAAATTATGAAACAGCTTACAGGTAAGTTGATGTAACATCAATAAATTGGAAAAAGATTAAGTATGTGCTTTTTAACAAAAGATAGTAAAATAACATCCACTACGTTATTATATCGATCAGTTATTTACACGTAGAAACCTCTTCAAAAATTACACTACAATTTTGTTAATTTATCATCATTTTTTGGATTTTTATTATGCAGTTAATTGGAAAAGAATTGGTATGTGTTTGCAGACAAAAGCCCATTCCAACCAACAGTGTGCCACGGAGACGAACCCTTTGATCTTGTGGACCAGTCCAATTATTTCAAAGGTCGAAGAATTCAAATGGCGACTCTGTCAAGGGAAATAACTCCTCCAAAGTGACATTTACAACGGCATTTTATCAAGCAGTAGGAAATTTGGAGCGAATATAAACTCTTGTTGTATTAAATGTATCACACGTCTGATTTAATTCGTATCTTTTCAAGTACGATTTTGATATACTTGGATATGATACATGTATATCCTGTAGTATCGTTTACAAACGTCCTTTTGTATTAACATATCTATTCATTCGTGTATTCATTGATTTACTCATCTAATCATTTATACATCTGTATTTTTACATTTTTCCATTCTATTCGTTGGATTTATTCCATCTCATTCATTTAACCCCATCTTATTTATCTTTCTTTCTATTGGAAGTTCGAGATTTTCTCAGCGTAGGTCGGTCCCCAGGGAGTCTTGTTTTGACTCACTTTCAGACAAAACAAATTTTTAAGACAGCAGCAGGCAGTATATGCTGTCTGGTCCTCAGCTTGAAATCGGTGTTTCTGCACAGTCTGCATCTAATTGGATGGTAATTATACATAGCCATAACACAGGGCAGACGGAAGCCGTTTTTTTTTAGTCTTGCCGAGATGGTCAGGATTTTTCCAAGTTTTCATTGATGGGCATCTAATTTTTTCTGTCGGAAGACGGTCAAAAATGGAGGATAGATCAACAAAGATAATTTGGAAGACTGTCAAAAAATATCTCTGGATCCTCATTTTTTCGTTTGGTGGAGCTAATTCATTGCTGACGACCAAGAGAAGACAGAATCAGGGGTACCTGTCGTTTCTTACCTGTCTTTGCTGTATCGTGCACAGTACAATAAACTACATAATGTCACAGGAAGGGAAGTCACTTACCCCCGAATAATTAAGATACAGTAAGACCCCATTCCCATACCTAGATCGATCTAGCAGGATCGACCCATCTCCGAGGGCTTTCGCGCTAAATTACATTCAGCTTAAGCGGCTCTGATGTATGGCACGCCAACTGAAACTGCTAGGGGGTAATTAACTATCCTTTAGCAGCTTCAGTAGGCGTGCTAGACAGCTGAGCCGCTTAGCCTGAATGCAGTTTAGTGAGAATCCCCTCGGAGATGGGTCGATCCTGCTAGAGCGATCTACATGTAGGTATGGGAATGGGGTCTAAAAAATCAGCGAGAGAGAAAATACACTGACATTTAGGATATCATCTCATTTTGCAAACATTCGTCTTCTCAATATAATTCAGGTCATTGAAGTTTCTTCAAATGTCATTTTATAATCTCGTACAATTACCGAAAAATAAACGTAATGTGTAGGGCATATACAATAAATTCTTTCATATGATGCAAAATTAGGGACCAGACNGTAAACTGCGTCACGAGATAAATAAAGTAAAAAGGATCAGTCTGTGCTGTATCTTTAATGTGGTAGGCTACCAGATTCCTCCTGATTGCTGCACGTTTCGAAATGTAATATTATTCTCCAGTGGTATAAACAGCATGTCTGATACCGTTATTTGCCAGACAGGATCAGCGTATAAGCTGGAGCCGATTTCAATAAATAAACTTAAAACGGAAAGCTGGTCTTAACTTTAAGGCTGAAATGATTGGTCTACTTGAATTCAGAGTGAATTTGTGATAATCTATAAAAATCAAGTAACTACTTATAATTAATAATAAATAATAAATACCAGCCAATTTCTTTCTTTTAATGCATAAACTGACTGTTTTTCTAGGGTCAAAGTACACTAAAGTTAAAGCAAAGACCAACTCTCGGTCCCTAGTTTTTTGTGAAATCACCCCTGAAATGTTACATTATTCTCTTGTTGTACAGTCGGCATATCTGATTCTGCGGTGTCAAAGATAAGATCGTCATGTTCAGGCTGATCACAAATTTTAACATTACCAGGATCTCTGGCGGCTGTTAGTCGCAGAGTTGCTTACAAAGACGGGGTAATAACGCATCACAACCTACATGTAATAGTGAAAATGTGAATAAATGTGCAAAGAATTCTATTTATTTCGAACGATGTACCAAATTGCATTGATTTGCATTTGACGTGGAACATTACAGAACTCTGAAGGGCGTCCCAAATCATTGCAATAGTGCTTCAAACGAAGACACAGTTGCTGTAACTGAATATAACTCCTTGCTTCAATCGACTGAAGTTAACCAGTATGTCACCTTTCCTCATGTACGACTTCAGTCTTATCAAACGCCGTGAATCCTTATGAGTGTGACCGGTGGAAACTAAACTTATTTCAGTTCATATGGCACGGTTCTTGGTAAATAACCGAATTTAAATCAAACTTAAATAATTCTTATGCGGTTTCCGTCGATCGTATTAGATCATTATATGACACCTTAAATGACAAAAAACACAGAATAACCCCAAATTCATCCAATGACATTTAACCTTTAAACTTTCACGTTAAACATTTGATAGGAGTAATCTAGAAACTTTTAATTGTTGCAATTAGATTTTCACAAGCGTTGCCCAACACAAAATTATTATCCTTTGTTACTTTGCTTTTTAAATTAACGGGTCGGAGAGAACCAAAAACAGGAGGAAATTTTCCTTCTGCCTCTAATGCCCTACTGTGTAAGGTTTACTTTATCATACAAGGATATTTGTTCTAGATGCCTTTAGGCAAATGTTACATTTCTGACTCTCTGTTTTCAGTCATCGGCATTCACAAATAACCACGGCAAACATTCTACTACACAAACCACCTATAATTAAGCCTTTTTTCTCTTAAAGCTTGCTCAAATGACTTACACATACAACGCATGAATTATTGCGAGGATAAAACAACACTGAAACTGCATATATAGGAAAATATTCTTTTAGCTTTAATATTTAATAGGATATGCGCTGCTTATTATGTGCCTTGGATGAGATGAGTGTCTAAAGTGAAAGGGATGTCGTTGACGGCTACGGAAAATAACGGATTTAGCACATTATAATATATATAGTGTGATGAACAGTGTATTGAAATTAATGGTCATTTGAATTAGAGTGGCGAAAAAATAAAACGTTTTGAAAGTGTGGAAACAGCAGTGGTATCGATACGTCACAAATAATAATGATGATAATAATAATAATAGCAATGACAATAATGAAAATAATAAGAAGCAGCTTAAAAAGGATTATACGCACGAAGCCACCTGCTCCCAGCGCCATCCTCTCATACTAAATCTGCTCACATATCCAGCTCAAGATATCCTGATTCTTTTTTAATGACCGATCAATAGCGCTGGCTGCCGTGGAACCGTGCTTCGGATAACTTTTCTATTATCTTAATTTTTTTACCGCCTGTTAATCAGCAGAGTATTCCCAAGACGCTGCGCGTCGAGCCTTAATGAGACGAACATCGACAGCGTGTGGCCCTTTAACGAATACGCTTAAAATCGGACGACGGGCGTACCGCAAAGACAAACATAATAACTAAACGTTGAAACAAGAGTTGAGGATGTCAACATTTTTACGCGTATGTGTTAGTTTTTTGTATTTCAAAACTACCAGGTGTAAGCTCGTTTTAGCGGTATCACGTAAAAATTATTAAATTTTACATTAGCTGTTCATTAAAATGAGAAAACAGTACCGGTGTAAAGGGTGAACTTTATGCATCAATTTTGACGTGAAAAGTTTGAATGCCATCAAAATAACTAGCGTGAAGTTTATCCGATCACCGAAACAAATGATATCTCCCACGCATTTTGCATGTCTTAAACGACCATCAGTCATTTTAACTGTTTGTAAGGAATACTCAAGCCTAGGTCGGTTGTCACAAGCCGACAGCACCTTGACAAAGATTGAACTAGCGTAGGACTACTTGAAATCATAAGTGTGACATGTAAATATAGTCCAGTCACGGAAGCGTCAATTAATGTACCGAGCATTGAGCACTTAGGCTGTTTCCTCTTTTACGTAATACAAATATATTCAAAATTATGTCAAACTTTGGTTTCTATGTTTTTATTAGGCTCCATCGTATTGGGTTTTTTCATGCCAGGCATACTAGGAAAACGATTATTACCAATACCACTCGAAGATGACTTACTGAATATATGGTGGCGCCATGGGAGAGAGTCGTTTTCCCGGTGTTCGTCTTCTTGTTGTACTCAAACTGTAGACAGGAAGTCGGGCAAATTCTCACAGTGGTAAGGGTTGGGGACAATTACTCCAATAAAACATGATCAATTTCTTGGATTTATTCCCATCGCTCTCATTTCATTTTATCAGTATCTCTTGTGAGATGAGTTTTGCTCGCACTCTGCGAAATCTTCTCTTAAATAAGTGACCAATTACCACAACTGTTCGGAATAACAATGAGAAAGCTACATGCCTATCTGGCTGTGCGTACATGTAATGCGTCTCGAAAGTCCGAAGGTTCACTGGTGGGAAAGTTTTGTTCAAATGTTAATTATTAGGATGGTTCAGTGGTTTGAAACGTAATTTTCCGTAGGCTCATTGTTCTTAAACTCAAAAGCAATTGATATTGTAGATCAGATACAGTTTGACCTGGTGATCTTGTGTAAAACAAAATGTTTCTTAAAGCAGCTCTAGTTCCAATGAATCTTCGAAACACTGAACCGAAGCAGTATTTAAACCTCCTTATAAACCTCCGCTGTAATGAACCTTCGAAATGGTATCAGGCACCGGGACATAGTTAAAGAACAACCTACACAATACTCAAATTTAAGAGAACCATGAGAGCGGGAAGGGGGGGGGGGGGGGGCTTACCCACTTTTAGCTACTCAGAACGCGTTGATTCTTTTCTTTTTTATGCAAAGATACCGAAGGAAACAAGGCCAAAAGCACATGCCAGCCTTGCGCCCCTCTTATGTGCCTGCCAGTAACTTTGAAGTATTCATACGTGTTACATGTGAAACTGGTCGTTAACATAAAAAAGGGATATTATATAATCGGGTACCTCCCTTTGAAACAAGAACCAGAAGTGTTATCAGTTGCCATTTGCCCCGTGCAAGCCCATAGATGAATTGGGAGTGTTGGAATCGAATTATTCATATGATAATTGTAAAAAAACTCAGCCACGGCACAATGAGTTTCATAGAATCCTGTAAACTCACCCCAATTAGCCGCATATATCCGAAGTTACTGGGAACAGCGGAGTGAGTTCTAATATCTGAAACTCAAGGTAAGCCACGACAATTCTCCCATAAACCATCCTATTAACTATAGATGGATGGACTTGGAAGTTAAAATATAGGCGTCTTCGGACGTGAATTGTAACCACGTAGTTCTACCTATAGTTAAGCTGCCTCAAAATTTTCTGGTACAAGTCTGCGCCACGAGCTACGCTTGAAGATTTCATTGAGGGAAAGGATGATAATAAGCAGCGGATGTATTTAGCCAAGGTACTTTGCAGAAAATGAGGATTTAGTAGTCTTATGTGGCTGTTTGTCTCATTTCATCAATGCTTGTGTTATACGAAATAATCATTCTCGGCACAAAGCAATTTTCTCAGTTAAATAATAAAACATAAACACAGTGCCCAATGCGACTACACAATAATCGCTATAAACCTTCAGTAATACAATGGACTACTCCTGCCCAGATTGCGGCTTCACGCGAAGAAAAATGCACTTAATGCCATATAATCGCTCGTTCAGCTAAGCGAAGAAAAGAAAAGCAGTCTTAAAAACATTCATTTATTTATTTTTGAATTTGGAAATCGATGTTGCAACGATCGATAAGAACAAGTAAATTGTATTCACACGTGCCAAATATCCGTGTACGGTCTTTCTAAGTTAGTCCATGTATGTAATCCATGTAGACTATCTGATTTATTTTTGAATATCCCATATGGATTGTCATGAGCTTTACGGAGTTATTGGGATCAGAATCGCAACAAAATCCTTAGATGGAAATGGTTTTTCCGTCGTTTTAAATAGTATTTTTTAAGATTTTGAAAGCTTGATGAAGGGGAGAAACGTCATAAATAAAAGAAGGTTAAGTCTCTTTAATACAATTTAATTTTTCGCCAGCATGATTTTTGTTTAACCTAACGATCTACCGACATTTGTTACTTATCATAAGCAACTTTGGCGTCCAGCAAACTCATTAACCCATAGGTTGTAGTAAGTCCTTCCTACGAGAGACATTAAGAATCCGATTAAAGGAACATCTGTAACGTTTATATATGCAAAGCACAATCAGGTTTCACATTAGAAAAATGAAAACCCATGTCCCTCTGCGCCAAGCCTTCTAGGCACCTCTGTAACCGCAGCTCTTTATCTCTGGTGGACAGTTTCCTGAAGTTAGTCATCTTACTTCTTATCTTAACGTTGAAAATAGCAAAGGATAGAACAGTCGTCTGCTGGCTGCCATGGTGCTTAATTGTCTAATGTGAACCTGCTTTTGACTTTATGAAATAGTGTAAATAGCAAAAACCCGTTGTGCGTAGAGTATTTGCAGCGATGGCAGTGTACAGTACGATTGCCAATCCTTTTTTATCTCCTCTTCCAGCGAGACATCTCTCAAACGCCAAAGTCCTGCTGAGGTACTACAATCCCAAATCCTCATTCTATAAAAACACTCCAGTGCATTTGATCTCTTTAATTGTTTTTTTTTTTTTTTTAGTAAGATTGGAATGAGGTCTAGGAAACAAAGTACTCTTATTTCTTTGTTGTCATTTAATGCCACTTTATAAAAGAGCCTCTCTTTCGTCGCCCGATGATCCTCCGTCATCACGTTCGTCTTTGAAGTCCCGCTGTCTGTGTCTGTGTGTGCCGTAGTCACTGTCGCTGCTGGCCACGTAGTCATCACTCCAATCTGGGAAATCAAGTTTGATTAATCAGTCGATTGATTAAATAAACATTTAAGCACAAACTGGTCAGCATAAACTAAAAAGGACATGTTTAGGTCATATTAAAGTACATAGCTGAAAAATCTAAGATTTGGCATAATTTTTCTAAAAACTAGTATTCAGTTGTCATTTTAAAGGAATTTAACGCAGGGCTTGGAAGCGGCGAATAAATCCTCACAAATGTAACTTGTAAATCTGAAAAAATTAAATGTTGTTGCAACATAAATGGCAAATCATATGTATATGTCGTGCAACCTGTATCATTTTAATGATTTTAAATTTTAATCATTTTAAAAAATGATTCAGCTGACAAAAGAGGAACTAGATTTAAAAAATCAGCAATTTACCAAATTTGAAGGCACGTCAGTCAAGGCTATCAACTTCTGATAACCGTCAAGAACAGGAAATTGTAAGCTTTTGTAACGTGTATACATGTACTACTCAAAAGAAGTTAAGGAACACTCGCCATTTAAGATGTAATAGTTTGATCCATGTCCATGTCTACTATTATTAAATATCAGCACTTCTAAAACAGTCATTAGTCGGTGTTGGATGACATTTCTACTTTAATTTTTGTGCAATGAAAATAAATTTTGCACTCGTTAAAATTAATAATTATGACTATTTTGGGGGGATGAAATACGTGAAAAAAATGGAAAATCGTTCAGGAAGAGAAACGTCCGTTCAAGGCGGCAGGCAGTGCCAGTCCATTTAGCAAGACATAGAACAGCTTGTTTGGTGCGGGCAACACGTCAAGAGTGGTCACTTGTTCTCTTCTCTTACTGAAAAGTCCAAATTTACAATACTGAACAGCGATGGCAGAACTCGCGTGTGCAGAGGTTCAGGAGAGAGTTTCATCAGAGAACGCAACCAGTTCTGTGGAGGCAGCGTATTAAAGGTTAAGTGAAGGTTTGGGGGGTGTTTTCATTTCACCACCATACACTCCTTTACATTAGCAACGGATTGCATAACAGGGATGAAATTCTGATACTTCTGTTCATGCCATCCATAGTATAGGTGAAGCAACCATGCTACATGTACAAGGCAACGCATGGCAACGCACGTCCTAGCCGTGCATGAGTTACCGGTGCCACGGATTTCTTAGAGCAAAGGAACGTCCACAGCATGGACAGGCCTGCCTTTTCGCCTGATAGGCCCCGACACAAAATCTATGGGACCAGTTGAAGCTACGAGTTAAGCAAAATCCACACCAGTAGATCTCATTCAGCTCGCTCAATGGCTCATCCAAGATTGGAAACCCATTCTACCCCAGTCGCTCCAGACATTAATAATCTCAATGAGGAGGCGTTGTGAAGCATTTGCGGTTTCTAGAGGCGGACACACGCGATACTGAAAAGCCTCTTGGAGCTGTGGATTTAATTTTCAACCTCGGTTCCTTCCTATTCTCGTTTATATTATGATAATTTATCATCATATGGAAATCAATGCACGATTCAATACAGCGATGGTTGGGGAGTATGTTTTTTTAAATTATTTATAAAACAATGAACTTTCTTTTTAGTATCTGCTTTTCTAGGCGTTCCCAAAATTCTTTTGAACAGTAGGGCATTTTACCGCCAGATCAAACCGATAACAATAATTGATCAATATGTAGGCCTATAAGTGTTTAGAAGGGGGTTACTTTTGACAAAGTTTTTAAAATATTCTTGAAAAATACGTTGTTAGTCAGTGACAGAGGCACAGATTTTGCAAGATTGGTCCTGGCATCTTTACTTGTTCAGGCTGTTTAAAATGCAGAAACGTAAATGACAGCATAAGGCAATTTGGGTGCCGATTAAAGATGGCGCCTGGTTTTCACATTAATTACAACTCCCCCCACCCCACCCCACCCAAAAATGTCTTTATGAGGTTTACTTTTTCTTTTTTTTTTTTGAAACATGAAACTTCGCAAAGATGTTTAAATCGCATACACCCGTGAAAATATAATCATCAGCATTTATCCTTTACCAGAGTCGCTTGTGTCTGTTGAATGGTCAGAAACATCCACGTTGTCCACATCGTCGTCTGAGTCTATCCCATGATGCTCCTCGGCAGGGGGAGACAACCGTCTGTATCCATTAGCCAGATGATCTGAAGAAAAACAAATTCATTATTAAAACAATCATTTTTGCTTAGTGACAAGCACTTGATGCATAATCTCAAGATACTTGATTGAATAAAAAACGTGATATTAAATAAATCCACGGGGTGGTCCTTCTAGTTCCTCGGATTTGTTGATTGGTATTTTAATTGTGATCGAAAGTAATAAGCGTCACCTGGGAAGATTTCTTTTCTATCCGGGAGCATTGCCTTAATACAGTTGATAAGAATGATATAAGAATTTCCCCGTGGAATTATTTTCTTTTAGTGAAGTCGTGTGAGAAAAAAAAGATGAATATACAACCTGCCATGAAGCCGTTGATAGAATTATTTATCATACCAAGACAATTAATACATTTGTGCCTATCCTGCTTGAAAAGAACATGAGCACTCATACGCACACATTCGCAGAAAAAAGTTTACTCCGCGAACTTTTCCTTTTTACTACTGTTTATAGTTAGAACTCGCATCACCCACACACTGCATAAAAAAATAGTCGACAGACTATATCGTGCAAGAGTTAATACTTTTGCCACATGTATAATGGAACACTACTTTTCATCGACCAAAATGTGACCTAAAATGATTGATGTCTTGATAAGTTTATATTATGATTCCAGAGAAATGTGTCGATATAATGTAGTGCACAATGCGCTGTGGATTAAGTACTCAGTACAAATCATCATCGGTCGCATCTCTACCACGCGTCCCCGAGGCAGAGGCCACGAGGTCCGGAAAAACAATCATTTTAGCGCCTTTCTGTTTGATGACGACATTGTACGCAGTTTCTGTGTGTCGTGGGACTTTATGAATCGATCAGGAATCCATTTGCTAGCCCCGGGGATCGATTTGTTTGTATAGACCACTTTTCAAAATTAATTACAGTGCATAAATGAAGAAATTTGTTGCAGTACGCCGACGAATTAGTTGGTGTCATCATCATTAGCAGAATGTTTTGGTTTCACGCCTGTATCAAGCAACTCTCCTTTCCTTATTTCACGTTTCCCTGGACGACCCTCTACGTCCCGCTCCTTTTACAACCTTCTTCCCCCTTCTCTCTCTAACACACACACAGACACACACACACACACACACACACACACACACGAGCAATACTGAATAATTCCCATATCGAACAGTGTATCTTGAAACGTGGGCGTGTATCTATATTCACTTTCTTCATAAAATATAATTCATTTGGTATAACATGTCAGACCCGTCATCAATCTTTATTGGCCAGACAGAGAGAATGATTGTGCTGCTATTAGCTAGGATCTTATTGTAAACGCCCAGTCAGTGAAAGCAATAACGACACCCAAACGGCAATGGAATTTCTCCTTATGCTCATACTCGTATTTGTTTTTATTGTACAAAAAGCGTCGGGTCGGAGTCATACATTCGAGGTGAATTGGCCCTGTTTGCTGTATGCACCCGTTTTAATGAATTGGTTTTTGTTTTATCTATAGTCAATGGAAAAAACCAGACAGTCGTGTTCTAGGAATAACTTTTAAGGCTGCAGTCTACTGTAGGGCGATCTTATGCCAGTTGGATCGTCTACATGCACTAGTATTTGTTGTTTCTCTGGTTTTTGCAAGTGAAACTACAATCTCCTCTTCAAAAATACAATCTAGTTGTGGCTGGGCTGTGTTCGAAATAGCTTTGACAAAAAAGCTTTACAATTTCCTTCAAAGAGAGGACTATTCTTTTGATTGTACCCTCACTATTTTTGTGTTTTACTGTTCTGGTTGTTGACTGTAAGCCCCTGTGCTCCACCTAAAGTAAATCGTACTGATCGCTTGATTGCAATTACCGTTATTCTACTTTACTCCATCCATCGCTCCTCGAGCTGAATGCTTTACTCAGAAGTTACAAAGGGTTTGTAAGGAGAGGAGTTGCAGTTAAGCGGCTACCCCGTAAAGGTTTTTAAAACTTGAACGTGGACGTTTTTAACCGTCCTGAATTTGGTCTTTCTCGTAATAATTCTGGCAATTGTCCGATGGAGACTCTCAGGTTACAAGTACATGTATCTATATACTGCTTGTGATCTCTTTAATTTGAACTGCACAAATAGTCTAAAAGCAGAAAATCAATTTTCATACCCTTTGCAGTCGGGGCAGTTCATATGTGGACTGCCATTCAACTACATGTTGGACAAAAATATCGTCCCCACAAACTATTGTTAGCAAGACTCCCTTTCCACTGGTGTGTGTGTGTGTGTGTGTGTGTGTGTCCGCTCGCGCGTGTGCGTATGTGCTATGTGGCACGCTGTCGTCTCTTGAGAAGTAGAATAGAAACCGTTAGCAATTTAACACACATAGTAAAAGAGAATACAGACAAAAAGCAGTGTAAAATTACGTATACCGTGAATATGATTCCTTCAAGCAAGCTAGGCAGCGAGCCTCGCGTGAATTGAGACACTAAGTGCAGATTGATTCGGACGCCTGCCGAGCGCTTCGTGTGATTTTTGATTGAAACTTGGCGAAATGAGGATAAAAAAGACGGAAAATCGAAGAACGGTCGAAGGACCTTGTGGAACATGGCAAAACGAACAAAATAAACAGGATGTGTTGTGGTTGAATAGTGTCTATTAAAGTTGCCAATTTTGCTTTTTGCTGTCTCTTTTAATTCTGTCTACATTTTCACATTGATAGTAGTATTAGGTAAACATGTAAAACCATATCGCCTTTCCAACGCTTTTATTCAGCCACCTAAAATTACCCGCAATATAGGAGTGTCATGAGTGCAGTAGTAAGTTGACACCTCAATATCCTTGGTGCAAGGAAGACAGATCGACAGCATAATGCAAATTTTATTATTTCTTAAGTCTAGTCTCATATACTTCAGATTTCCTGCGCCGGTATACGGAGTACATGAGATAAGCCTTATTCTGCATCGGTGTCTCTGCACCGGCTTGCGTGACAGATTACTGAGTCATGGAAGGCCACAGGTGCGTATGCAAATCAAAACCCCTAGATATGCAATCTTAACGTTAAAAACTTCGGGGCCATTTTATTAATTTTCGAGCTGATGAATTCCTGTCTCACTCTTTTTCAGACTCAGAAGCTATGTTCTGAAGTATACTTCAACCGTATTAGTTTATGGTGTTTGTTGTTTCTCCGGTGTTTTTCGCAATGCAAACAGACCTTCCAATAGTATACGCACCATTCATGGTCGATATGCGATTTGATATTAAAAAAATACAAATCAATTATAGTTGGGAAAAGCATACGTACAAAAATAATAGCTTCATGTAACTTGGCTTCTATTGTAATCAATTTCCCGTTGGGTCTTACAAGAACGTTTGATTCAATAAGTGAAAAAAATCCTCTCCATATTTCAATGTTGTGCCTTCAATGAAATAAGGATTCTGAAATGTCTGACACTGAAAAAGAAAAGGAAGAAGAAGGAGAGAAGGGTACGAAAAAGAAGAGAGAAAAAGAAAAAATATTAAAAATCGTTGGACCTGTTTCGCCACACAATACATTTCTCACTTATGTATCACAAAAGCATTTTATGTGTCGTAAAAAAACTTGATGAGTTATGGAGATAATAACTGCTTTGCTGGGGGCTAAAAAGGAAAATTATCAACCATAAGAGTCCGTTTTTCAAAGGTCGCACAAATCTGTGTCTGTGATGCACAAGCCGATGCCCTGTATATTTTTAATAACAGCAGAGAAAACACATAAAGGCTGTACATATCACAGAGGTCTCTGTAAGACACGGTGGAATAATTACCTTTTCTTCATCAGCAGATTAACATTTGTCAGTGTTTGCTGTTAAAACTCGGTGATTCTACTTGGTCCTTATATTGATTGGTGAACTTTACAAGCAAAAACTGACGCACGCGTGCTTGGGATCATGGTAAAACAAACATCAAGATACAAGAGCCATGGGTATTATTGTATTGGAGACCCTATTCGCGTAACGAAATTTGGACTCGACGGCTCGACCGAATCTTTATGTAGTTGTGCGCATACAACAGATGGAACCTTTTCTGAAAATAATTCCACGTAATTGTTTCTATATTATGGTCCAAAATAAACACATCATGACCCTAACTGACATTTTAAAATATAACTAATAATAACAGGCACACACCTTAAACATCTTTAAAGGAAGGGATGTGGAATATTTTCAGAAAAGGTTCCTCTGAAGACAAAACTACTAGCAATATTCACGTTTGTGGGAATCAGCGTGTAAAAAATCCCTGTGAAAGCCCCTGTGTCTGAAATTTAATAAAAAAATAGAGACTAACCCAACCACATTTATACATAAAACACAGCTTTGAGCATACAATTCCTTAAAAACGGTGGATCTACCCCTCACGTAGCTTCGTCATCCCCCTCATAAAAATATAAATAAACAGTAGAATGAGCGAAAAGAGACAAGATTTTTTTTCCATCTGTTTCCCCCACATATTAAAGTATAACTGCCCTTTTTACTACTTTATATTTGTAAAGAAAGGAAATTTATTTTATTCTTGTAATTCGCCCCCTCCCCCAAGCAAAATCCTGGATTCACCAAATCCTTATGATTTCCCTCGACCATATTTTCCCTTGTTTGAATCGTGATACTTGATTTTTTTCCAACGCATTTGATCTAAAGTCGTGCTGTGGGTGTTATTTCATAGGAACTCATTCTGCAGCGAGAACTAGAATAGCAACCACTCGCAAATCAGATTAGTGAGATAATTGATGTTTCACGGTATCTCTTCCTGGGAGGATTCTAGGGGAAAGACAGTAATTAAAACTCTCTGCTTGTCTAATTTAGTTGTCATTTGCTTGATATGTAATCTAGAGGCTGGTCGTACTTAGTTTCCAGTATCAACCACTGAAAAAATCTGGGAATACGTATTGATCTATTTATAATCCTATGAAGAATAGAATCTGTAAATGTATCTGAACATTTGTTTATTATTATTATTATTATTATTATTATTATTATTATTATTAAAAAACATGAATGCAACCACGCGTATGCTCAAGCAAGCTCACATAAGCACACACTCGCAGCACAATCAAACCGTATATCAACACGTTGCGTATATGTGTCCGATGAGACCATGGCAGCTTTTTTTTAAGCAAAGAATTTCATTTCACATTCAGACAGTCGATGTATGTATAATTTACGACCAATGTTTCCAATTATCGCATAAACATTGACCATAAGTTCTGATATAACAGAGAGCACCTTGGTATCCCTCCCCCATTCTCTCTCTCTCTCTCTCTCTCTCTCGTGCATGTGTGCATGAAGTTCACAAATGTAGTTTAGGCCTATGTGGGTCTTGACATGTGAACTGAACATGGCTTCCTTTTATACCAGAAAAAAAAAACGATTTTTTCATTAATCACGTTGGAGACATTCATTCTAGATACTATTTACAACATATAGGCTACAAAGCGTAAGAGCCCAATAAATTTGCTTAACTAAAATGATAAACTAGTAGCAGTTTTTTAAAGGTTTATCCTGTCTCACACACACACAAAAAAAATGCAATCGGCAAACTGATTAAGATAAATAGAGACTTTATTCTTCCGGATTTGGAAAAGCCAAAGCTGACAGAAGACATTTTCATCAGCTTACCTTCAACCGCCACTGTTGTCTTCTGTCTCTTATGTAATTTCGGTTATTTTAAACTCAGAATACCCTAACGTTAATCAGTTTCAATAATGCGATCGTTTTTCTTACAGATCCCTCTCCCATGCAAACTAACAAGCAAATAAAATAAAGACAAACATATAGGTATTCTCCATTCCCTTTTAAATTGGCTGTTGGGTGTCATTTCCCTCGGTTATTGAATTTTACAGTCAGCTCTTTTGTATGTTGTCATAATCCAAGAGAAATGCGAACTAGACTGTCTGGGCTGAGACGACCTCCAGCGCAATTTAATCTATTTACCGATCTCAAAGACAGATGATGAGGAAACCAAATGATAAAATTGTTACATTAATGGCAACATCACCCATGGATAGTCTAGAAATGTTACAGAACAGAGAAAAAAGAGGAAAGATTCCGTATTCCAGAGGAATCCTATTGCATTAAATATTTTAGCAAGTAAATAAAACTAGATGACTTCTTATGTTTGCTGTTATGCGGATCGTTGATGCTCAACGTCCACAATAATAGACATAATATATCAGCAATTCAACCCTGGGAAATCACACATTTGAGCCCTAGGAACTCGAATCATTTTGATTGGAATATTCCAATGGACGGAAAACAAATTGCTGCGGAAACTCCCCTAGTCTCATCATTGTTCCTACAGAAGAGAACCCTGATCACTATGAAGAGACGGATCCATTAAAATGTGTCACTAGAGTAGCAATATGCTGCCTACGACAAAGGTTTTATAACTGTTTCTGTATTCATATCAGCATTTATGGGACACCAAGCAATACCTTTATTGCGTTTCAATACATTGAGGGTTTGTCTTCTCATGCATGCAAAAGGCTAGGTGTTTTTACATACATCGTGCATCTACCACATACCATATGTTCCAACTGCTTCAGTGATTTTATATTTAGTGTAACGCTGCATAATATGAGGGAGGTATATGCATCACATAAATTTTAATACAGGTCTTTGTCGATAATAACTACGTTTATTTGACACTGGCATTAATTATTAAGTTCTCGGAGGCTATGGCCTAATTCCATACATGTTTTTGGTGTAAAATATAAAGCACAGGTATGTTTGCATAAATAGGAATGATAAAACACCTCGAAGGCTGACATGTATATGCACGGTGTGAAAGTAGACTCAAATGAAGAGGTAGACTTCAACAGGTTCACATGACAACTGTGTCTACAGCAGTGACTGTGTACAATTATATCAAGGGCCGTGTGTATATTATAACTACGACCTGTCTACCCTAAAATAAAGTTTTTTTTCATCTGAAATATGTTTCCATTGGTTTATTATCCTTAATTTGTTATTTAAGTCTTTATAGTATTTTCTCTACTTGTCGGCGTCGGAAGTTAATTGTAATTAAAAACGGAAAGTGGGATAACATATGATATTGGCAAAACAAGGAATGACTTTTAAAAATTAATATCACTTATAAGTGGCAGTGAAATATTGGGTATTGTTATTCCCATATCTGACAGATGCACACAAAAACACAAGCGCACGCGCACAAGAACGCGCAAACACACACACACACACACACATACACACACAGAGAGAGAGAGAGAGAGAGAGAGAGAGAGAGAGACGAGCAATTTGAATTTGGCAAAAAAACCACCAGAAGCTTTTCATTGCGCATGAGAATCATATCGGCTGTCATACCTCACTGGCTTCACACTGATACCCTTAAGTACCTACTTGTCGGCCCTCTCGTATTTAACAACTTTATAACAACTGGCAGTCATTTTTATGTGTGACATGAAATACTCTGGTACCAGTATAACAGAACATGCTGTCCCTTTATCTTTGTTGGGAATGGGAGGGGGGAGGGGGGCATAAAAAGAAAGGGATTTGTTTCTTGGATTGATTTGCATGTTGGCAGACGTGTAATTATGTGTTCGGAAATGTTTCAATGTATCAAAACTAATAAATAAAGCTCAAACATAGCTCATGTCCCTTAAAACATTTTGAGAAAACAAACATTGCAACAGCTTTATTAACATCTCGAAAGAATTTTTAATTTGTGTTTATTATTATTGTTAGCTTCGATACTTATTACGTACGTAGTTATCCGATACGCACACGTTTATGTATCGGTTTCCGTAGTGTGTGAAGATGACTTAGCAGTATTTAATGAAGAGCTCTCGAAAGCGCGAGACCCGTACCATATGCTACTTTTACTACTACATAATGACACTCATATCATATAAAAGCTTAATTACTAGTGTAAGCATGTTTTTATACATGTAACAATGTGCGAGTGGTTGGGTTACAGACGTATTTGGTGCGTTTTGGTCGCGGCCTATATATATATATATATATATATATATATATAGAGAGAGAGAGAGAGAGAGAGAGAGAGAGAGAGAGAGAGAGAGAGAGATTTACATACAATGCTAGTGAGGCAAGAAAACCAATACAAAAATACACGAAAACTAAAACTTGAATAAACCAGCTCTTGACTGTTAGTGAAAATACTAAAGCAAACTTATCCACTCTCCTGCTTCCGATTCTCACCCTATGGTTTCCTCGTCTTTCTAAATTCTCTATATTTTCTTACCTTTGACTAGCATGTTTTTTCGTACTTCCTCGGGGATCTCACTGAGCGGAATTATGTCCAGTTTCACCAAAGAACACTCGCCCTCGGCCTCGAGTTTGCGGAAAATCTGCAGGCGAGCGTCGTTAAGCGCAAATAAGAAGCCATTATTCTCTGCCACCTGTAAAACCAAAAAATCACCATTGGCCAGTGTCTTTTTGTAGCACTCTATGAGTTCTTGTTCCTGTTTGTTTTCCAGTGGATTACCCTCCGGTTGCTGCTCGTTGTTGTTTATGGTGAAGTGAATCGCTGACGGAGGGGCAAACTTCGCCATTTTGGCACTGGCAACTGAGCCAGGTATTCAGCGGACGGTATTCACCACGCACAGCTCACCTGAGGAACGCTGTCTCTCGTGGTTGTGTCTCGGTGTACTTAAGCAATTGCGCTGTTGACTTGCCACTCGAGAAAAAAAATATGAAAAACAGTTTCCGTCGATGGTTTGACCGTCCTTTCTTCAAATAAAGGACGGTACTTAATACAACACCGTGTGTTCCTCCAGCACTGTCTCAACACATTACAAACCAAGCCGGTCAGCTTTAGTCAGTTTCGATATGTGTGTTTGCAATTATACGTGCAACACGAACCCAGAAGGAAATAAAAAATCGAAGAGTTATTCCACACGGCTGAAGATTGATTGTACTGGGCTCATAAGCATTATCCTCGTTGTCAATTTAGGTCTCTCGTGTGTTGGTTTAGCTAACACGTTACATTCCCCAAACGGTAAGACCTTTTCCCATAGCTGGTGTCAGTCGTTTAGTTATACAGTTATCTCATTGCGCCGGGAGATAGAAATGACGCATGTATCCATCAGTTGCGCCCCCTGTAATGAAAATATCCTGAATGACATAGGGAAGATCAGTGAATTCGCAGGCATACGAAGTTAACCATACGAAATAGGTTTGCTTTGGTAAATTTAAAATAACGTGTCAATGAGAGGTTCGCGTGTCACCCGTGCACGGCATCTTCTCCCCAGATGACTCCATAATCCCTTTCTCTTTTGCTACTTATGAAATAAAGACGAAGTGATTAATTGGTGGCTCATATAAGAGAGGCGTACTCGGAAGTCCACAATAAAACTGCGCTATACCCGAGTAAGTGTTTCATATCCACACTCTCGAGGGTGGCTCTCGGATTAATTTGGATTTTATGAGTTTTGTGTATCGATATCGGCCGTCAATTTTCATTGAACACACAGCGTCATTGTGTACAGCAGCATACGGTCGTGGGAGGCATGTGTTTTTTTTGTATGTTAAACCACAAGGGGTGTTTCCTTTGCATCTAGAGATCAGACACCTGCATATTTTTAATAAATCACTTTTGGGCGGTTCCCTCAACACTTGTGTTAATTGAGAGATAATCCACGCAAAAACATTGCCTGTATAAAACAGACGCTTATCGGAGACGTGACGGGTAAAGGATGTATTGGTTATATAGAACACGGACTAATATTGTAATATACTGGTATACCTAAGGAACGCAGCTATTTATCCTCACATTGAACCTTGTAATACACTTTTAATGATCTTGGAGCTAGGTAAATCGAAATCCTATCGTGACAACAGAAGATTCTTTTGCATTTCATTAATTATTTATTCTCTGTCAACATCATTAGACCATACACAACTGAGCCTGCATATGTACGGTTGTTTTTTTTCACAATCAGTCTTAAGAGGAAAAAATGAAAAATTAATAAGAAATATCTAACCACATGCGTATACAGCTTTGATGAGCTTCGCACGCGGTGACATTACGAGAAAAAGAGAAAAAAGAGGAACTGAGACAAATATGTGAAAATCACATTGGCTTGCACACCAAAGTCCCATTATTTGATTTGTAATCGAATTCTCTCATTCAAATCCTGCTAACAGGCAACTCCACAACGTTTATTAACTTATATACAAAGGTTGGCTTGATGTCTGTTTTAAATTAGCTATTGCATAACCTATTTACTTAATAACAATCAATGAGAGTTAAAGTTCAAGCAGATGAGACCATTCTTTCATGTTTGCAGAAAGCCCACATTTCTCCTCAGACCCTGACTTCAGAAATATACAACGCTATCCATTCCACTGCTGACGAAAAAGTACACAGCATGAGCAATAAATCATTCAACCCACCACATATCAATCGATTGAAAAAATAGATTGGGTAAAAAAGATTTGATATTGTAGTGCATATGTTTTCCGCTGCATTTTTTTCCCTAGTTTAGTCCTTGTCAAATGTTCACTTTTAGCTTTATAGGCTACCCATTTCATATTGTACACAGTCGGCATGATATTGTACACTATTGATTTCAATAACCGTTGTGTTTGTTGTAATCAGTGTGCCGTATCCGCTTGACGACTTGTAAGCCTGGCTCCTGCAAATAATTCAACGTAATTTCTAACGGTGATTCAAAGACTTTAGGCATTAAATTCTGCGTAATATTCTCACTTTGCTCTCTAATACCTTCAGTACATTTTTTACAGTCAACTTGTAATCTTTTTCTTATTAGTAATTAACAAATCTTAGTTTGTATTTGAAAACCGATCATTTTGAACAGTGTACATGTATACATTATTTTGGGTGTAAATATAAAGGGGCTGGTACGTAGAATGCCTGAAAGGAGAGCAAGAACAATAATGTTTTTAATACTGGATATTTCTGTGTTTTTTTCTCTGAGCGACATTGAAAGGTATCCGATCCGGTATTTACCCACCAGTTCAAATTTCCTAAAAATGAAGAATTCGCCTATTCACATTGTCTGATATATCCCTGTACCTGGATTCAATGTCTTGTGTCATTTCTAATGAAATGATTTACTTCTGAATTTCCCATAACGTTAAGACTAATCCTGGAATCGTCAGATCGCATTATCAACATGGCAAAATTTGAACCCAAGTATATTTTAAGCCTAGATAAATTTAATGAGGTTCTGGAAGTCGTGAGGAAATAATTAAGTAATCAATATCAATAATCTGTGGGACTGTATCTGGATTTGAGCACATACAGGATAAAGAACATTACGCGTCTTTTGACAAGAATCATCATGACAACATTGTTAATTTATGAAGTACTCGGTATGACATTTCCAAATTAATTTACGAAATGTTAAGCTATGAAAGGATTAGGATCAGATTTTCAGCACAAAACCCAAAACCAGACTAATTGCAGCTGCAGGGTGTTCGTAATGCTGCTTATTCAGAAGAACGCAGGGCATCATTATCATCATGCACGCAAAAGGTTTGTCCATACAATTTTTTTCGTTTATTTGCAAGATATATTCCTCTAAATGCTCTTTTACCAAATATATACTTATAGAAAAACATGGTTGGCATCGTTTTAGTCCATAAATTCTTAAAAGACATAATTGTACAGTAAACTAAAGAACGCCTATCAGAACATGTTTTTCACTTAAATTAGGACCATAAAAAGTTATGTAAAGCTGACACTTTTGTTTTAGACATATTCCCTGTTAGGACTGGCGTGCAAACAGTAACTTGGTCTTCTCTGTTGAAGATAATCACAATAACAAATCAACGAAGGTTTATACTCTTTTAATGTACGTCTTGTTAACTGAATACAACATAACATTCAATAATATGATCATTTTTTAACCTTATAATACCATATAAATAATAATAATAAATCCCTATATATATCCCCCGTTCTTTAACACATATAGAGAACTGTGGTGCAAATTATTATTCCCAAAATATTTTGGAACTGTGAATTTAAATTGAAACCGATTAGACCTCAACAGTAGGTGAAACTTATAAGTTACTTACATCCTCTGACCAGCAGAGTGGGGAAGTAGATGAGAAATTATTTAAGAAAAGCACCGTTTAGTTTGAACCACACAAGATGTGTTAAAATTCTCTGAAAAAAATTAAGCAATAAGTAAGAAAAAGTAAATCTGCATAGGATAGTTTAATCCATGCCTATCTATTCACTTAATGTAAAATTGGTAAAGAGTGGTGGCACCAACATTCAACAACTTGAAAAATAATTTTAGTAATGTTCCAAAGACCTTAAGTCTCTTTGGCTTTAGAAGTAAAAAAACTGACTTGGTAGTAGCGAAAAATCAAGTTCTCTTCGAGTGTGACATGATAGAAAAAAATGAATCAAATATCTGATCCCACTTATCATTAACAAACTAAAACAACATCAACCAAAATCGTCCAGACAAGAAAACGAATTGGCCACAAACAAAAAAGGACCCTGCAACCTGAAGACAAGTCCATAAAACTCCCACATGGACTATGTGTAAGTCTTTTTCTCAGCGCAGTTCTTTCATCAGCCTTTTTATTTACTCCTTTCCTGCAGCTGAGGCAGTGGCAGTTGCCAACATCTAGAAAAAGTAAATTATAATTTCATAACATATATTACCATATAATTACTATATTATTATCATTAAATAAGAGAATTATAACACTGATTAAAAACTAAAATTTACAATGTTGAATTATAATCTTATATTAAAAAATTAGAAATAACAAAAAATATCATAAAATTGTAAAGTATACAGTTAGCATGCATATATCTCTCCCAAGTGTGGCACTGAGAACTATGAGATTATCAAAGCAAAAAATGAAGACTGAGTATTTGTAACACAAAATAACTAGTTGTCCATTTCGATGTAATAAAAAATTTTTTTCGACTAGTACAAAGAAATTATAAACATTGCAGCTCCTCAATGTCCAAATACTTTATCATAAAAGCTGATATATTAAGAATCTCTTGGTTAACATCTCTGCTAGGAGACCTCATGATCCCATGGAGTTAAAAAATTTAAAAAAAAACACATCTGGAAATACCTGGTTATGGTGCAAAAAAACTGGAACTTACAGATCTCCAGACTTGAGCACCCAAGAAGTTTGTTGCCACACCCGTCATTTTTTTCCTGGATCCCATTTTACATCTGATATATCCATAGAGATTAGCACCATTCAGAAGGCTACCAACTATTACAACCATCTGGAATTGTGTGTAAACTATTACAACTTCTGGCATCATGTTTAAATGCACCAAAAATCTAATTTTAGATCAGTGTCCATTGCAACTTCTTGCTGAATTAGACTTAAGTTCATAATGTAGTTCAAAATAAAAGCACTTTTCAGCATTCTCTTCAGATTTCATCAAATAGTTCGAAATCAGAAGACTATTGCTGAAAAATTTCTTTTTTTTCTGCTACACTATGCATAGAAAAAGTTACTGATACACTCTATACTGCACAATGAATTGGAAATATAAGCAACTCAAACTTGTGGAATAACAAATTTTTTCGATCATCATTTGGAAAAAAAGAACAGTGCACACTTCCTTGTTTGGCAACATTCTAAGAAATTCAATACTATGGAAAAAATATATACGGTTTCAAACATTTACAATCAACTTAAACTGAACAGTAAACAAAAGTTAGAAAAACCAACATCACATATACTTACAAACCACTTAAATTTCAGAGTAAAGAGAGTTCCAAAGAAGAAGACCAGCCATATAACTTGGCACACCACCAATGAAAGCCAGAAGATACGAGACTCCGCTGCTGTAGTAAGACCTTTTAATTTACCCTAAAATAAGTAAAACAAATAGTATTTTCCATTGAATCTTGATAATATATTACAGATCATAAATGTATATTGTATATTCAGTGGCACACAGATATGCAGTAAAGCAATCAAAACATCCAAATATATTTCTTTGTTGGTAAAATAGTAAAATAGTTTAAGTTTCTCAATAACTTTACATGTAAGGTTTCCTTTGTGCCATAAAACAACTTATTCAGACCAATTTAAAGTAACATTAAACTAAACAATATTAAAATTAGGTTGTGTTTAAGGTCAAATACAGAATAAGAACAATATACAGCCCGGGAGCCACCGGTCTGCCGCTAGGTGGCCTTTAACCAAACCGGAAGTTCTAGAATTTGAATTGCGTGCATTTTTTTGAGATTTATAGGGTGTCAGAAACGGTAGAATAACTCGACTACTAAGGGTAGGAGAGTTTTGTTATGTATACTGTCATCTTTAGAAATAAATTTCAAATGATGTAAGATGTTCCTCGAGTTGATCTAAACCCTATTTTGTGCTCAAAAGTGAATTTGAAATCGAAGTTTTACCAAAGCTGTAACGGGAGTTCAACTTTACCTCTAATTCTTGAATTCTTAGAGAATAGGTTCCAACTTCAAATTATCAGTAAGTTGTGGCAAATTTATTCAGCTTTCTGTCAATGTAAGCATGTAAGGAACTTTACCGTTATCCAGGAATGGCACAAATCAATTCACACCCGTGTATGTAAAAATAATCGTACTTGCAACAACCGTAAGCCAGCCTCGTTTTGACTTAGTACTTTCTTGTTGTAATCTTACCTCGTTTTGAATTCCCCACCCGCACAATATTGTCTATATAAAGAAGAGAGGCTTGTACAGGAAGAATGAAGGAAATGAAAACATAAACATTTCATTTTTTTTTTTTTGTAAATAAGCATTTATTTATTACATGAGGCTACCCGCTGCCAGTTTCTTTTTATTGAAAGACTAATAAAAACAAAACAAACGAGACTTTTTTATCAACTGAATTTGCTTTTTTTTTTTTTTACATGTGAACAACTATAATATGACATTTAAAACATAATATCATCAACAAAAAATATCAATATTGTGACAGCCAACAGGGGTTAAAGCTGATGCAAAAAAAAACGTATATTTGTGGCAAAAATTTTTTTTTACTTTTGCAACGCATTGATATGGCAATTATTTTACACTTCTTGATCATAACATACTGTTTTAGCCACAGGACACACTACTCCTTTTAAAAACAGGATCAATGTAAACAATTAATATAATTTCATAAATTTACCTGGGATGAGCAATATATTTCACTAATACCATTTAGCCCTGTACCAGTCTATATTTTCATTTGAATTTATTTTTGTAAGTGTCATATAGTGGTGATTTCACAGCCAAACTTCTTTAAAAACTTCCACATTTATAATGATATTACATGAATATGTTTATGTATTTCATTCATTGGAAAGAACTGTAACCAAGTTTTCAAAGAATGTTTTCAGTTTTAAAAGGATTAAATAACTTTATTTATGGCTGCATGATAGGTGCTTGAGCTTCTGTCATAATTGCCAAGGAATGGCAAAATGATTAATCCTGGTCCCTTTCATGTTCTTCAAGCCTAGAAAAATATTAGATTAAAACATTAAAAAGATTTAAAAAGTAACATTCAAAAACACTTTTCTAACTGCATTTATCCTTACACACACACACACAACAACAACAACAACAACACACACTAAAATCAGTATAAATAATAAACCACAATCTTGAAAATAGATAGGGAAGCTGGTATCAATCGCATTATCTAAAATAGTACTCTAAAAGTGTATCAATATTGATCAATGAGCTCATCATCAAGAGCTGAGCAGTGGCAAACATGCAAATCTTCAAATCAATTAAATTCCCATTTAAATGAAGCTCCGAAGTCTACAAACTACAGTGTTCACAACTATTATACACTTATTATTGTACTGGTACACAATATCTATAAATTAAAAGAAAGGAGGAATTTTGTTAATATAATATTCCTTCTTTCATGCAACATTTCCCCTCACATACTTATAACCCATGTGTTTGTGTGTGTGGGAGATTTTAAAATAATACAAAAATAAACTTCCTTCTCACAAAAATTTGCCTATGATATGGCTATCACAAGGGGGGGGGGGTTCAAAAGAACCCCCTTTTTGCTGGAAAAAGGTCCACTCTGGGTAAAATTTGACCTAGGTACATGGGGATTATATGGTAAAAGGTCCACTTTTCACTGATATCAACATCCAACAACTATAAATCGACTTTCCCACACCTTGGACAGAGACCACAAGGAAAACACATGGGTAAATGTCCTAGCTAAGCTTTCTCTTGGGCATGATATATTATTCAATTTATGATAAAATAAAAAATATGTTCAAGTGATATATACCAACAAATTGATATGAAAAGCTACTCACTACTTGGGAATGTACATGTATATTCAGCTGTGTAACACTGACATCTTAATTGTTATAATACAAGCCTTTGAACTGTCAACACTTTAGGTCACTGAAAGTATAAAAAGGTAGATAAAATATTAAACCTATTATTTATTGGGCATTCTTGTACATGATAATAATAAATAACTGATGAATTTTTTATAAGTATATACAAGTTTCACTCCATTTTCATGGAAATTTCAAAATATTACATTTTTTTGTTTTATTTCATCTTACTTAAATCAAAATGCAAAGAAATAGCATGAAAAGGAGTATGCAGAATATCTAAAAAATGGCTTTCATATCCTCAAAAGTGACCTATCCCCCTCTCATAATATATCTATCTATACAAAATCAAGTATGCTGCATGTCATTTTGCAAGCCATTTCTATTAATAAACATTAAAGCACAAAAAATTAGCATAAGAAGGCAAATTCTAAATATTTTATTGTGACATTCATACAAGACATGAGGTAAGACTGCTCCCATATTCACTCTACTGTGATTGCCCCAACCACACACACTGTCATTTCATGAAGTATTTAATCTAGTTAACTTCAAAACACAAAAAAAATGCATGAAAATGCAAAAATTCAATACTAAACATCGACCTTCATTCAAGATGTAACACAAGACTGCCCATGTAGTTACTCGGAACATTGTAAAATATACTACCTGTCGGAAATGTAGAAAATCGGTAAGTTACAGGTTAGGTTCCTATCTAAATTTTTTACCTGTTCAAAAACAAATGTCAAACTATTAAAAAAACTGAACAGATAAAGAAAAATCATTGTTATCTGCATTTGGCACAATTCAAAAGAACGTGTTTACATTTGGGTTCTGTGTGCCGCCATTTTGGAACACGACAGTAACTTGATAGAAGGTTCAGTGAAACCGATACTTAAACACTACTATGGTATATAAAATATAGCTTGAGAATATACTTTATCGTTCCGTCAAGTGCATTAATAAAATTATCAACATATCAGCGTATAAACGTCTGTTCATCTTACCTGTCTCTATGCCTGCTTCTCCCGCCATATTTGGGACGGCCGCCCCTTCAGGTTTTGAAAACGAGGCCAAATCTAATATTCTCCAAAATAACCGTCATATGAGCCGGTGGCTCCCGGGCTGATAACACACAGAAAATGCTAATTTAATGTTCAAGGTTTGCTTTTGAAAAAAAGAATCGCATTAAAGAAAACATAGCACAACTCACTTTTCGAGATTCATATACCCAGTTACTTTTTCCATCCTCATCTACATAGTTCCACCATCTCAGGCCTACTAGTAACCTACCTGGAATGTGGAATCACTTAACATTAATATCTATTGAGGTAGAAATAGTATTCTATTAGTATTTGTTTCATAAGTTGGATGCCGTCATAGACTACATGGAATGCATTATCAAGAATCGAATCACACAATTATCTTTACAAGCTGTTTACAAGTTTGATTTTGGTGACAAGCCATAGACTTGACTTATTTCAGTGTTACAGTGTATTCTATAAACCATTTAATGTACTATTATAGGCATGGCTAATGTTTCACATCAATATTTACTTGATTTAAATGGAGTGGTATGGATTTACTATGGACTGGAAATCAAGCAGCCCAAAATTTTGGTCTAAAGTTTTGACCTATTTTTTTAGCAATAAATCTTTAGTGGGCCAGCTCCAGGTGTATACATACCAGATATATTTTTGACTGTCCAAAAGTCCATAGACAAGAGGATGACTATCAGTACAAAGCTAGTAATAAAGCTATCCACAAACCAACCACACAGTAGATATACCAATATTGAGGCAACTCGAAAGGCAAGGTGAAAAAATACCGCTACAGGATGCCTGGAAACAAAATCATCAATTAAACATATCTAGCATTTGACGTGTTGAAGAAACTGAAGTAAATTTAAGTAAACATAACACACACACACAAAATAATAATAATAATAATAATAATAAAAATAATAATAATAATAAATAAGACGGATGTGTGTGTGTGTGTGTGTGTGTGTTGGGGTGTATTGGATCGTGTATGGAGTATATTATAAATAGACGCCAGAAAAACAGTCACTGTTGCATATTAGCTCAGTTTTATAAACAAACGCCAGAAATGCAGACACTTGAAGTAATGTCCAATGCAACATTAACAATTTTATTACAATTTACGTTCACCATGAAAATAAAAAATATTGTACTGAAGTTACCAGTCTCCTCACAACAACCGCCAAGTGTTTGGGAACACAATATTGTGAGTCTCGTTTAGCATGCACGACGTGGAAAATCTGTGACTGCTTCTGACAGACACTTAGTATGCTTACCTAAATCTGCGCTGCCTGTCTAGTTCATCTTCGGCACCAAAGTCCAAGGCCACGTCTTCAGTATCGTCTAGCATCGGCTGAAAATTTAAATATATACATTTGAATGTTAGTTATACAATCACTTGAGTGAGATATTTAGTTTCTGATTCCTCACACACGTAGAATTTTTACCTTATCCGCCATTTTGAAACGTCACCAAGTAAGAAGCCTCGAGTTCACAAATTCGCGCACTGTGTAACGAGATTCAAAGAAACGGGTTTATGCAGCACTGTAGAAATGTCATAATCAGATTTGATTATTCATTTCATTAGTATATATAAATTGAAAACACTTACACAGTGCTTTAAAAACCATAATCCTAGATAAACAGTTCCACTCAAGACCGAGTCAGAACGTCGATCGTGTGCTTGATTGTTTGCGATTGTAATGGAAGGCAAATTCATAAAATTTTATCTTTCCGCTGCACAAGCATCACGTAGTCAATAATCACTCACAAACAGTAGAGGAGATGGCGAATAAAATTTGTTTTCTGATTGCAAAAAAAAAGGTTGGGGATGTGGCTGAAAAATTCAAATCAGAAATTAATGAAAATCGTCAAATTATCATTAATTTTGGTTTGCTAACAGAATTCTTACTTTACACCCGAATTCATAAAACCATACAAAAATGGACTTTCTCTTGCAAATTTCAATCTTCTTGCCTCTAGATTTGTGAGGTGCTGCCACCGCGCGAGGGAGACAAGCACTAAAACCAATGCCGCAGAAGAGAGGGCCTGATCTCGAAAAGAAAAACATAGCTACCTCGGCAGGTAAACTGAAGAGCCGAATGAAAGCAAGGCCACCAAATTAATTCTTTAAAAATTACAGAATTGTCACATAATCCACAACCAAGTTAAAGCATTTTCTCTTGAAATGAATCTGAGAAGGCTTACCGGAAGTGAAGAATAAACTAACGTCAGGGTGCTAACGTTAAGTCTGTTTACAGTACTATCCATACATAAAATAGTGTGGCAGGCAAATTACGATGGCAAGCTGGAGCCTTGGTAAACTCGTTATATTGACAATAGTCGGCAGCGTTACACTGGAACTCCTGTATTACACTTGGAATTATTTCAAAAGGAATCACCGGCATAAACATGGAAAAACGAAACCAAAACAACAACAGAAGAACATATTTCACAACGTCCTGTTCTTTCCTGACCAGCACATAGCTTGCAAGGAGCATTTCAACAGCTCTGATGGCTGTCTGAGAAGTGGTTGCAAGTATGCACACTCAGAAACCTCACTAACTCACATGCTAAGTTACCTGAGAAGTGCTAGAAAGACATTAGATTTGTGTGTGTTTGTTATAACATGCCATGAACTGTCGGATACAGTAATAGCTCTGCATGAAAGAGGTGTGACAGTGCGTGTAATTACTGACGATGAGCAGGTGGATATTACTGGATCCAAAATAGGAGCATTTCGTGCAGCTGGTAATTTACATGTATTTTTATGCCCATTATTTCAAACCTTTGGCCTTAAAACAGTGTTGAAAGCTACTGTATACAAATGTACAAGAAGTTTAATGTTACGTGACTTTTATATGTTGATGTTATAATTGTAAGTTAGGGTTCAAATTAAACTATAAGATATCAATTGCTGTGTTTTTAACAGTTCATGTTATAGTTTCAGTTTGAACCCCATCTTTTACTGGTAACGATACAGGTGTACTATCATTTTCATTACTCAATGTACCCGGTAGCATATATCTGGTGAATGTGCCTGTATCTTAAAGTGTAGCACCAGTGGTATTCTGAATGATGAGTCTAATTAAGCATAATTCATAATTATCAATTCACAAATAGGTGGGAAGAATTTTAAAAATCATATGTTTGAGATATAAAATATTATTTATATCATTTATTTTACACTGACAGGTATTCAGGTTCGTCAAGATAGATCGTCATATTTGATGCATCACAAGTTTGCACTTATAGATGAAGATGTCCTCATAAATGGCTCGTTTAACTGGACCAGACAGGCGGTGACAGGGAACAATGAGAATCTGTTGATCACCAATAGTAGAGATATTGTACAGCCTTACATTGAGGAGTTTGAAAGACTCTGGGAGCAATTTGATCCAAGAAATTATAAATGTTTACCTCATACAAATAGTGATCAAATTCACCAAGCTATCAGTTGATGTGTGTAAGAAAAGGAGATTTTATGTTTTTAGGGGAATGATTTCATTCAAAGAATTATAAAACTTAACCTCAATTAATTATGATTATATTATACCATACAATGTACTTTAATTAACAAAGTGTATGAAAAAGACATTTTTGTGAGCTGATAATCTCATATTAGTAGATATAAGTTTAACATTTTAATATTACCTTTAAACATTTTAAATCAAGCAAATACTGAGCAAATGCGATTACCATTAATGATAGAAAAACGGGTCAAATAGCATCCCTAGAAGACAAGTGTGTTTGTTTTCTGAAGCACAGTACATGACTATAGGCTGGGTATCTGTTTAAGTCAATATAAAAGGTCATGGCTGCATAGATATGATTGTAATATTGCAATTTACTTATACATGTATCTGTTCGTCCTTGGTGGCTGGAGAGAGAAATTCCTGAGACTGGTACACTTCAGTAAGAATTCAGCTTAGAAGCATTTGGTATACATGGACTAAAAAAGTACTAGTAAAAACCCAGTGGATTAGATTAATCATGGATGTCAGGATTTCCTTTGTGTTCATTTTAAACACTCTTCTGGGTGCGCAGGGTTTGCAATCGAGTGTGAAGGATGCTACATGCTGTGTTCCCACTCAGTTTGAGGCCAAAGTGTACATGGATGCAGAGTTGGTATTTCTGGATACAACATCATCTGTGTCAAGGCCACTGACAGCCTACAGCATGTTCAATTACACAGTGCACCTTGCCTATGACTATGACAGACAGCAGTTATACATGCATGCCAATGTTACTGAGACGTCGCCATTGATCCCACATCCTGTGACCGACTCTGTTTTGTACTTGTTCGATCACAAACATGTAAGCTTTTTCAGGAGATTGATTTTATTTAAAAAATTGTTGTGAAATGCAATTATAATTTCTAATAGATTATAGTAAATTTGTTTAACCTGTGCATTATACGTACACTGTAACAAGGTTTAATTTCATAAACATATAAAAGTTCTGGCAGCTCTCTACTGTAACTGTGATTTGTTGACTTTATTATTTATCAGTGCAGTGGAAGTTATTAGTGAATATTTTAATGAATACATTGTAATTGGTGCCAATGAATATTCACCTATTTAATTATTTGATTCATGTTTTTCTATTTGTTGCTTACAGTGATTTTTTTGTGTATGCAAAAATCTCTCTTGGTCAGTGCTTTACATATTGGGGTGTTTCTTGTTACATTCAGGGTGTTATGTATACTGTCAATGGTGGACATGACGGGAAGTGTCAGAAAGACAATTCAACAGTTCCCATGTCACAGCAATGCATACCAGGTAATATTTTAAAAGCTTAAATTGAAAATTTATATTTAAAGTTGATCTAAAGTTAAGGACAGAAAATTTGGATTTCTTCAATTCAGGATGAAGCAACTTTAAGGCCATTACTTTTTCTTCAAATAAAATGGTGAAATATTTTAATTAAGTGGATCACTAGGCTACTGTTGATCTAACTTGGGTCAAAATTAGGATAAAATTTTAAGTTAAAAGTTAAAAAAGTTAAGTTTTTGTGTAACCAGTCTTTGAATTTATCTTCAGATGATGCCTTGCTGCAAAGAAACAGTGCCATAGGAAACCCCAGTCTGCAGCCATTAGCAGCCAAAGTTTACCAGTATGAAGTGAAAGGAGACCCCGATGCTTTCCCCTTCTATATTCAGGCTTTTGTCAAACAAAATGGTAAATGATGCATTTACTAGTAAGATAAAATTTCTTCAGGAGATAAGTAAGTCATATCTGGATTCTTAGCTAATGCATTTTCTTTGAAACTGGTGTATATGTAGAACTTGGTGAAAAATATGTTATTTAATCATTTTGATTTTCAAGGAAAACAGTGTCTTCCCATGAAGCTCCATGTAGTCACTGCAGGTGGTTCTGGCACCATGAATGCTTGGGTCATGAACTTTGTAAACTTAACCCAAGGAATTCAGGATCCTAGCATCTTCAGTGTTCCTGGTCCATGTAGAGGTGCCACACAGGTGACTAAGATTACAACTGCACAGGTGTGTATTTGTTAAGTCTTATTTATTAATTTTTTTTCACATATAATGACTTATACAATAATACTTATACGAGCATCGTCATTCTCAAGATTATACATTTTAGTAGGTTTGACCTCCCAAGGAAATTGGCATCCTCTTGTGGATGTGTTTTCTCCTCACTATTTTCAAACTGGGAATGTGGATCACTCTCCATCTTTGTTTTCACATATTATCTGTGTCTTTTTCAAAGCAATTTAAAAGTTTTCATTCATATGCAATTGAGTGGCAGAGGATAATAATATTTTGGTTCTCTTTTAGGAACCAAAATGGAAACAGGCATTGGAAGTGTTACTTGGGACAATCAATTAAAATAAAAATAATTTAGCATGATCCTCATCCAACAGGCACTCAGGCAGCGATTTAATACTTATTACTGAACCAAGATATTTTGCTAAATTGAACACTTTCCTCATATAAAGTCTTTTCATTGTCTTTCGCAATTTCTTTCATAGGAATTTGAAAAAAAAAAATTATATAGCCTCTTCTTGATGGTCAGAGTAGCAGGTACTGATACAAAATAATTTGGAACCTTTATCTGGACTTAGTCTAAAAACTGATCAACACGGCTTTGAAACACCTCAACCTACTCTTAGGACCTTGGATGGTTACCAAGGACTTGTCTGATATGGAAGTTATGATTTAATTTAAAATAGTTGTATATTATCTCAGCTTGATATATTATGACTTTCGTAAACTTGGAAGGCACAGTTTTTGCTTCTTTTAAGATACAAATGCTACTAAACCACAGAACTGCTTTTCTCAGGGATTATAAATATTATGTATTAGCCACTTTTTACCATGAAGCAGTGGAAAGAGTAGTGATTACAAATGCAATGAAAGCTTTAATGACATTTATGAACTTTTATTTTAATAAATTTCTTAACATCCTTGAAAAAACTAATTAAATTTAACTCAACTGTTCTGTGCTGAGAGAGAAAAACTGGTTTTGTCTCGGCACTGACAAACATGCATTGCACAAAGTTATAAGACTATAAATGAATTTGCAATTTAATTTCTATTTAACAAATACAATTTAACAATAACACCTCTACAATCTTAACAAAAAGAAATAAGGAATGGACTACAACAACATTACGATAATGGCCTTCACTCCTGGTGAACAACTACTAGCTATTTAACGATTCTACAGTAAACTCTTGAAACAAAAGCAAGGCTATTCATGATCAAGAATCGGGTTAGTCCAATAAATCTCTTCACCGATTTACAATGTGGACTCTTGGCATCTCTGATTGATTAATAACTGGACTCTAAATACTAAAGATGGCACTTTTGCTTGTTACTACAACACCTGATGATAACTAGATATAATATCTCTCAATTTAGGTATGTGAGATATTCTATGCCATTGTTGAGAAATTAATACTTTAAAAGGAGTACACCTGCTCCTTTGCACAACAAACTGAGAAAAACTTGTGTCAGAGTGAAAAAACTAATACCACTTTGCCTCCTAAATACTTATGGCAGCTCATTTAAAATAAACTGAAGATATATACTAAAAATAAATATAAAACATAAATGCACATTTTTTATATAAAATCTTTTGTCTTTGATGCCCTTTCCTCTTACATCACTCACTTTTCAGGATATCTTTCACTTATCACAGTAACTATAATTAAAAGGCATCACATTCAATTACAGGGTGCCTATGGCATTTCTGCAGCAGCCATGAAATCAGTTTAACTGCAACTGAATGAAGATCATGAAACAAAACAAATTTGAAATAAATTTGATTAAAATTCATCTTGTCAGACAAAAGGTAACCGGTACAGTATGTAGATATGTAAACTTTATAGTACTACTTGGACAACAGATTCAATTACTGCAGCACTAATAAGTACTGTTTATACATATCAACAAATGAGTACATGTGCAAATTGTGACCTTCACAGCAGGTGCATAATAAGGTGTTATCGCTTTCCGAGTCACTGAAAGATATTTTAATAGCACAAAAGCTAAGAAACTAATACTCTGGAGCAATTGGTCCTCCTTAACAGCAATTGACCTCACAATGTCACTTTATCTTCACTGCTGTTGACAATGCTTTCATTCCTTTATGTTTACCATTGCATTTGTCCAAGGGGAAAATCATCACTTGGTCATGACAATGGCCCACATAATCACAGGTATATCATTCTTTGCATTTTTAATCCACAGCAATGGGTACTTTCATGGCATAATTTTTCAATTTTCTCCCTTTTTCTCCATGGCAGGTTTGCTACATGCATCTTTCCCCTTTCTTTTTCCTCTTGAAACAATGATGAACATGCGTGTATCACAGAAGCAACAAGACTATACTGCAAATTGCTTTTAACAAGCTGATTTTCTCAAAAGTGGACCTGATGATGTAGATATGCTACAAAAAAGAAAGAAAAAGATTGCTGACTGTATATAGAATTCCAATAAAATGAGGAAGAACCATATGCAGAGATAACATTTTCCAAACAGAAATTTAATTTATTTAATAGCAAAAACAGATTGCCATTCATGTTCTAAGTACACTTTTATATAAGTTATGTTTAGCACAAGGGGAGAACTGATAAGGCATTTTTTGCAGAAATCTAAATGATAAAAATGGAAGACAAAACAAAATTGGAAAAATTCGAAGGTTAACATTAACTTACTGATTCTCAGGCTGTGCTTCACAGTAACATTATCAATTGTACATGAAATTATACCTGGGCTCACTCCCAAGGTTAAAATTTCTTAAAGCAAATCTGTTGAATAACTTTGGCCCAGTCAAAATTTGAACTGACTAAATAAATAAATAAATCTTACATTTTCTTTAGACAAAATTTAAGGCATATTATTAACATTTTGCAAGGATTTACTATGCTAAAATTAACCAAACTTGTGATACACTCTCTTTCTGGGGTGGTGTTCTTACCATTCTACTAAATCAGCTCCAATAATGTCATGAATGTGGTAGGCCATTCCTAGTTTGGCAACTTTTGGCAGCTTTCTGGTTTCCAGGTCCTGAGGATAAACATTGTTATAAAATACATAACTTATCAATTGCTATAACTTTAAATATCCAAGTCTAATAAATAATGAATATTATTCTCAAAGACACAGTACACTAACATTTCATTGCTAACATGTTTTTTCAATTAAATACCAGGAAGGTATAGTGCCCATTATTTAATCATGTTTCATTTCCTCAGTATTTTTCAACCACATCTTCATTACCCCTATGATAAATATTTGGTGTGTAACAAGTTTGTACCCTTGGACATTTTGAGAAAGTCCTTGACAGCCACCATTCTCAATAGTAATTGATTGGTTTCAATGAGATAAAAACCAAAGAAAGTTTGTTTTTTGGTGATTTCCACATCTTTATTACCCCACCTATATATATCAGGTGGGTGCATTGTTTGCCTCTAAACCAGCACTCACATTTTGTAGTGTCTCTTTATATTTGCTCTTTGTGATCATCATTAGGACAGCTTTTCTGCCTCTGGTAAAGCTCTTCATAAACAGTCCAGCATCAGGAATGGAGACCCACCAACTTCCTATGTCCCTCACTGTGAGAACACTGGCCTTTACCAGTTGACTAAAACACAGAATATATCTAATTAATGAGCTAATTGTTCAATGTATTTAAAAGAAGGTAATTAACACAAAAAATTCCTACAAAACTGACTCTATGTATGCACTGATACACAAATGTAGTCTTTGTCTTCTACAATCTGAATCTTGTACTTGATATTCCAGTGATCACTCAAAGCAAAGGTCCCAGAAATCTACCAGCTCGTCCGAATAAAAATAAAAATAACTTAGAAGTTACAATACAGATGATACAAAATGTATCATACCAGCAGCAGCCACTGCTATTGCCTCATACTACCATTGCAGCTCAATCTATACTCACGTAATTTCTTCATCTGTGTATCTGTACTGGTTGATCATAGTTTGTTTATTGACACTGACATCTGGGCAACCACAAGCTATTTCAGTCAGGAATCTGTCTGGAAGTTTATGCACAAAACAATGTACAAGAACACAAATGTCTAGACGGGTTCACTTTATCATTTTAAAGTCTTAAATATTTCAAAAGCATTTTTATCAAGTTACATAAATTATTTTAAAACAGTGAGACAGATAATAAAGGTGAAATGCCAATGTTTTAAGCCTGATACCATCAATAAACCATACATCTTTAAAATGTACATGTACATCCAGGAACACATTTTCATCATTATTACAATTACTATCATCATTGTAACTGTATGTCATCAGTTTTAATGTCTACCCATATGTGATATAAATGGCAAACAATTGTTGTCTCTTGAAAACTACAAATTTCTTGCTCTTTCTTACTTATGAGTCCTCTGTGCACTGCAATCTCAGCAGTCGTCTTTAGGACATGTGATTTGTAGTCTGCAGTAAAAACAATACAGTATTCCTCCATCTCTCCACCTAGTCTGAAAAGTCTGATTTCTCCACTTAATCGAAGATCTTCCTATCATTAAAAAGATAGTAAAATAACAATAATAAATTAAAAATTATAATTTTTTCAAATTTTTTATGAAAAGCGCAATTATGTGTGACAGCCATTTCCCTTTTTCCCTACAGGGATACCAATGTAATAATCAACCTTTCCTATTTGACAATGTATATTTTGTTAAGGCAGTAGTATACAAAATATACACCATTTCCAGTATAATTTCAGAATCAAAAGCATCTAACATACTAAATACTACCAAAGTTATGAAGAACGTTGAGAAAAGGTCAAAAAGTTGGAAGTAGAGTTGATATTTGCACATAAGGTTGTGGTTTGGAAGTCCATTGCAAGTGTATATGTGTGTATACATGAGTGCATGCATGTACGTGTGTTCTTTCTTGTGTGTGTGTGTGTGTGTGTGTGTGTGTGTTTGTTTTTGAGAGAGAGCGAGAGAGAGAATAAATTTGTCATGAACATACCAGTTGCTTGTCCACCACTGTTCTATTTTTCAAGATACTATACAACTGATGTTTGAGAATAATAGGTGGCAACCTTCCTTCAAACTTTTCAACAGGAAACAAGTTCTTAAGGTACAGCAAGGTGGCTTTGGTGTCATTTGGCACATTATTTTCTGAAAAAAAAAGAAGCTGAAATATTTAATCATCACTTTTTCATATTACATTTTCATTTTCCATATCGATATATCAAAGTGTTCCAGATACATTTATGCTTAATATTAGACTGAATTTACACCAGCTTCTTCATTTTCAAATGTCCATACGTTTCTTTATCTGAGTGCAACATGTTTACGTTTATTTCCTATTTATCACATTAAAGCTAAATCTATTTAGGGCCAAATGCTCATTACCAACTGTGGTCCAATTTTTCAAATGGAAAAAAATCATTGGGTGCTGATGCGGTAAGTGGAAGAAATGAACTATTGAACTACAATATGCATTTTACATCAGCCCCCCTCTTCCCCTCCAAAAGCTTTTACGTTCATTAGTTTACAAAATTAAATCTTGTCAACCAACTCTGTTAACAGATAATCACTGCTTATTAACCAACTTATAAATTTTGGACTTTTTTTGTAAAACAGACCCCTGAATGTACATGTATCAACTTATACTATCTATCAGAATCTATACATTACCTAGTGGTTCTTGATTCCACAAACTGGATGAAGTTTCTACGTTCAATGTAGTGCCATTCTTGGGGGCCAGACAGACCTTCTTCCTGTGTCTGTACACATCTGGGAGCAGAGAACGCTTCCTACTCATGATTCCACAAAAACCAACCTTAAATACATGAAGGGACATGGTTAAAATAAATTCACTTTTTCTTTCATGCACATAAATTTATAGTTGGTAACAACTAGGAGCAAATGCAATATATCTAGTGAAAATGCATGTACATTATTCATGATTTATTCAAGGAAGTAATTTTTATTTTATTTATATTATTACAACATAAACCAACAAGAAATATGTATCTTTTAACTGTCTCTTCTGAAACTTCAAACAAGATGTAAATTCTATTTCATATCTACATATTATATTAAATTACTTAATTAGAAAGTAGGTAAAATACTAAAGTTCTGGGGCAGGCCGTGTGTGATTTAAGAAAAGGAACAATTTACTGTTTTATTTCTAGGAAAATATGATTTAGCATTAAAATCCTGGATATTTCCAAATACCTTCAATCAGGAGGTTAAGTTCTACTGTGTACACTTTGGGAGAAATATTGTATCAATTTTGTTTTTTTCCCCAAAGTGTAAATTTGTGGACCAAAATACCCATGATTTGCCTATTTCACATACATATTACTCTGCTTGGAAAAATCCCAAAACCAAAATTCCAACCTAAACACCTATATCTTTATTGTGTAACAAAAATCTAGTGTACGACAATTTTTAGGGGTTGAAAATCACATTGGACAGCTTTTGATCATACTTAGATACATAACAATATGTGGGTAAAATTTACAATTGAAGGGGGGGGGGGGACAGTGACCCCTAGTAGCCCTACAATTTGAGTCAGTTTTTGGTTTTACCACTATTACTAGGACATGCTAGGTACATGTGCTTTATACCTAATTTTTCACATAATCTCAAATTCAAGACACAAAACAGCACAGCCAGTTAAGAAAATTATTGTACATGAAGATAAAGGTAGTTTTGGTGCCGAAAACTTACACGCCCTGAATGTGTCATGCGCTTGCTACATTTGCGACGTAACTCGTTTTTCAGCCCAGATATTTTTACAGTATATTTACCCTTTTAACATATTCAAATAAAATGGGAACTCTAAATCTAAATTGTCTTGATTTAAAAAGAAACCTGCCCCTGTGGTTTAATTTATCGTTAATCAGGTTCTTATCCTAACAAAAGTAAAATAGCGAAAAAGCTAACCTGTTTATGCAAAAATTGGGACCGACACCTCCATCTTGAAATGATTGATCACGTGTATAACTTGGGTGTTTTCATTGGACAAAGCGCCGACTTCCGGCAATATGCAGTGCAGCGCGAACTTGGACTCGGGCAGTCTTTAGTCTTATCGCTTTGATGCATTTTAGTTTCTGAATTCTCAATTTGTCTTATCATGCCCCATGAAGAGACACGCAGAAGAGCAAGATGAACATTTACATAAGGCCAGAAAGAGTGAAAATACTTCAAGTCCACATGGACGACCAGCTGCCTTCAGAGTTCATCCTGCCACGAGATTCGAGGGAAAATTTCCATTTTACAGACAGCCAAAGGATATCGGTTGCTTTTCACTGGACGCAGACAGGTTTTTTTACAACGATAAGAGTCAGTTGAAATGGCTTTATATGCCAGAGAATGTAAATAAAGTAAACTTCAATCTCAGGCATGGTTACAAAGTATTTCGGAAAAGGGACGATAGTGTCAAAGATTACATTGACGACTTGTTGAGATGGATCCTGGTGAACAGAAAGAAATTTTTGTTGCCAGGTCAAGACGAAGTATGTGATGGTGCATTTCCTCCTAAGTAAGGATATTGAGCAAGGCATTACGCAAAGGACATTGATTATGTATCTCATGTAGTTGTAAAAATGAGAAATGATGCTCCAACTAAAATTTATAGTTTTCTTTTAGTTTGTATTTTTTTACCTGTTTAGATTACTCAGTTTGATTAAGCAATAATATAACAGTAATAATCCATATCTGAACATTTTGTATTTTTGCCCTTTGAGGAGCCGTAAGAAGGTGATCTTTTGACAGGATTTTATATTTTTCATTGTGTTATTAATTCTGGTCATCTGAGCTATTATTGGTCCCTTATGGGCTATTACGTGAAATATATGCATGTGTGTGAATTTTGTGTGTATATTTTTGGGTCCTCAAAGAAGCAACAAATCTTTGTCGCTTATTGATTATAGCAGGGCTAGATGCATAAAAAAACATTTGTTTAAAGAATTGCAGTCTTATTCAGTGTTTATAAAAATGAAGACAAGGTTTTTAAAGAATTATTCAGTTTTGTAATTTTTTTCCTTTACCGTTTTCAGCCTCCATACTGATTTTGTGTGTTGGAGGGGCTTGCTGACCAAGCTGCTGTGTACCCCATATGAGAACAAAGATGGATGGCTGATAGGTGTGACCAAGTTTAATGGCACATATTACATGTGTGAATATGACACGCCAGAGAAGATTGCCGAGAGGGAGACTATGTCAGAGAGGCAGGATGAAATGTGCTACTGGGGTTATAAGTTTGAGCAGCACATGGTAGCTGGTAGGTTTTAGATGGATCTAAAAGACCTCTTACCATGTACAACTATGTTTGTTGACAATTTGTTTGGTCAAATGTATTATCTGTTACTGTGTGTGTTTAGTTGTTGTTGCTTGTAAGATAATTGCTTACCTCATGAGATAAAGAACATAGTTTTGAGGACCTGTGTATATCTGTTCTGTTGAATCTCCTTATAGATTCTGTTTTGCAGCAATGCTTTGAAGTTAAGAGCTCTTTTGAATTTTAATAATATTATTAGTTGGTTGTGTATGGTAGTTATATGGCCAAAATCAGATAATTATATATTGTTTGCATCTGCAAGACATATAATTTAAAGTTACACTAAGTACACTAGAGTACAAAGACTTTAAGTTTGTAACATCAGTACAGTTAAAAATTAAGACTACAGCACAGCATACTGTAACATTACAAAGCTGTATTTGTCAATTAAAAACAATGGCCCAGTGGCACAAGTAAGAGCCTATTTGATGCCTATAAATGATTATATTTTGCGTGGGGACACTTTTGAAATTAATTGCTTTTCAGCAAAACCAGACAGTCAACCAGACACTTGTGTTCCTGTTAGTAATTATGAAGCATTTTGTCTTGTTGTAAGAGGAAGACTAAAAGAACATTCTCTTGGTGAGTAATCTGCAAATACCTGGCATAATAAACCTTAGGCAAGTACTATACATATTCTTATTTTGCTAAGAAATGGGAATTTATTTTACTGAAATGTATAAATAATTAGAGTGATGTGCAAAATGTGCAATTTGATTGTACTGTTTTCCAGTGTTTGCTGGGGAGACTGACTGTTATGATACCAAAGAAAAATGTTATGTAGAATTAAAGACATCAAGAGAGATATATCAGCCAAACCAGGATAGAAATTTCAAAAGGTATGTGGTCTTAATATATTTTGGTTGATATATCAAATCTTAACTCATAATAATAGAGATAAAAAAGCAAAAGTCAGTTTATTGGTTATATAATGATAATGATGATGATAAAGGCGAATTTCTGCTTAAAAATCAGTCTAGAACTTTTTTGTCACTTAGATTCATCACAGTCAGTTCCATATTCTTCCAGGTTTAAGTTAATCAAGTGGTGGGCCCAGTCATTCCTACCTGCTGTTCCTAAGGTTATCTGTGGTTTCCGTGACGATGATGGCGTGGTCAGACAGTTGAAGACTTACCGCACTCTTGACATGCCCAACATTGCCAAGGTATATCAGTATAAAAGTATCAGCATTGTGAATTACATTTAAAAGTTGCCTTGTTACTTGAATGTAATAGCCTTTTTAGTAAGACTTTAAAGGTTCCAGTTTGTTTGTTGTAGATTTTTATCCATGTTTAAAGAAATTTTACTGCATATAAGTTGCATATATTTTGAACTATCAGTATACTTTCCTTGTAATGATTATTAGATTTAAATCTTTTTTCTAAAATTGTTTGTTGATAAATTTAAGCTGGAATAATCAGTTACGGATAAGTAAATTAGAAGATTATGAATTTAGGATATCCCCAACCCTTGGGATCCTGCAGTTTGTATGAACTTCTGTGATCAGTTCCTGACATTTGTCAAGCAAGTTGTTCGAAAAGATGACCCTAAGTAAGTTACAATAATAAATATTCTACAGCTTCTACTTTTAGCTGACCTGGATCATTGTGTGAGGCTCTGTTCTGTTCGTATATATTTGCAAAATATAAAGATTTCAACTTCAATATAAAGACTACAACATTTTTATTCAAACTAGCACCTTTTTTCTTTATTTAATTATTTATGTGTGTAATAATTTGTAATGGATGGTCACCATTATAACATGGCTATGTCCTTTTAGAAAGTTCTATTTTGTGTAACATTTCCAAACATTTTTTCTGTGATAAAAATATAAATTTCATAATTTTTTTTCTGTAAAATTCATATCAGTATAACTTTGAAGGTCTCATTGGCCAAAACAAGCCCTAAAGGTTAAATAAAAGGTTGGCTGGAAACTCTATACCTCTCATCAGTGTCCCAATTACTAACTTATTTCCCACCCACAAAAATGATTTTTTTTTTTGTTTTTACAGGATTGTTTACATGTTCAAATGGTATCCAAGACAAGACATCACTTGGACTGAGCACCCACAAGACTCCAAGTTTACCTTTTTACCAAGCTGGTTTACTGACCCAGACCAACAGGGAAACAGTGGCAGTAAGCTGGAAACAAGTGCATCTTCTTGATAGTTCAGTCTTAGCTGAGTTTTCAGTATAATCAGATTTTGAACTGTGACATATTTCTATTTATTAAGGATTGTATTTAATGGTACTTTATGCTGAAACTATAAAGTTGTTTGTCCCAGAAGACAAGGCAACAGGTTTAAGTGTGAAGGCAATTTTGCAAAATAGTTAAGATCAGGTACTGCTTACTTCATTTTACATAAATCTGCTTTTAGGATCTTTCTCCTTTACAACATCCATGTTATAACCTCTGATATCTGTTATCTCTGTTTTATAGTATGAAGTAATTGTTATACATGAACAGAAAACATCAACTGCAACACACCTGTTCAGACTGTCAACTCTCTGTGGTTGTTCTAAGGCTGTTAGAGTTGTATGGATACTATTTGTGAAGCATTAATTTTGATAATTGTACCTGTCCATACAGTGTAACAGTAATCTTTCTGAAAAGTCCTAAAATTTTTTTTCCACCCCAAACATAAGATGTGGCATATTTATCGTCAAGCTTCCTTTTTCTCTCCTAATTTTTGTGCTGCACTTTCAAACATAGCTTGTGCTTCCTGAGCTGCTTTTCTTGCTTTCTTTGAAGATTCTTCTTTCTCTCTATCTTCTTCCAAACACCTTTTGTAGTTCTGAAAAGGTAATCTGGCTGATTCCACCAAAGGCTTGGTGATGGGAACAGTGGCTTGCCTTCATTTTTTGTAACCACATCATTGGTTAACCTCAGACCATTGACTGATTGGGTAGTTAGTAGGGCTCTGTCCTGAGTGACTGTCCTCTTGTTGACATATAGACTTCTTACAACATCTGCATTGCTGAGGATTAAGCAAAGGCATGCTTTCACAAATTGAAGCCTGCCTGTTCCCAATTTTATGTTGAGGACATTCCTCCAGTAATGATCAGTGCGGACATTTGATGCCTTATTGTTAATGTACCAGTGTAAAGTCATAGTATTGGGAAGTCCTTTTCTGTTGGCCCTCACTATATCACAAGTGGGTGTGGACCTTCTCACACTTTTGTTAAAATTATCCTTGTATCTTGTGTAAAAATAATCCTTGTATAAATGGTGGCCTTTATCTAAAAAACAATTCGTGACAGACATAATGACATCATGTGTAGCACCATTGTTAGTTCCGTTTTCATCTTTTCTGGTGTAGACTTGTAAGTTACTGACATAGCCAAATATTGCCTTCTGGTTCCTTTGTCAGCCTTTTCAGCTGTGCGTATGTGCTTTTTGGGTTCTAGTCAACCTTTGGTTCGTTTCTCACAGTAACCAATATTGTATGTGGGATTGAACTAACTTCGTTGTTCAGTGGGTATGGTGGCAGTGCAGGTAGATCCTCATAAGTAAAGTAAACTACTTCTATGTGTAACTGGGCTTATTTGTTATTATGTTGCTACTTGGGTTAGATCTTCAGCCATAGAAACAAAACAGTGTGTAGTCCTCAAGGACTTCACACTTGTCAGGTGTTGTAACCCCTCAGAAAACTCATTCTTAAATTCTCGACCTTTGATCAGGGTGGATTCTTTCTGGAAAGCCATACCAGAAAACATGGTCGTTAAAAATCTTGTCCGCAGCAGTCTGCCCCAACGAGTTTGTAGTGGCATAAGCAATTGCGAATCTAATGAAATGGTCCACCACAACCAGGAAGTACTGGTATCCACCCTTGCAGGTTTCCAGAGGAAGGAAGTCAATTGATATCATTTGGAATGGATACTTCGTCTCAGTAGGTTGCAGTGGTGCCAAAGCTTTTTAGTTTGGTGGTTTGTCCTTTAAACACTTACACAAGTGCTTCACAAAGTGATCAATATCTCTTGCCATGTGGGGCCAGTAGAAGCAGTTTTGGGCAAGAGACAAGACTTTGTCTGTTCCCAAGTGCCTATGATTCATGTGTAACTCTTCCAGAACAATTGGATGGAACTCTTTTGGAAGTACAATCTGGTGACTTCTTGTTCCTGATGGGCACCGTGTTACCCGTCTCAAAACACCATCTTCACCAACTGTTAATATCTCCCATCTTTGGAGTAAAGTCTTACATTCAGGAGATAAATGTTTCACGGACCTGTGACTTGCTTTTGTGCCCAATTCTACCAGCTTTTTCACAAATAGATTTTGGATATTCTCTTGACCTTACCTAGGGGCTGGTGGTGCAGATACTGTGGTAACCAGTCTCCATCGATGTCCACCATGTTAACATTCACTGGGATTAAATGGAGAATCCTCCTGGCTATGAACGGCCACCATCTGTAACTGCCGTTCACCAAATTTCAAGTTGGCTAAGTACGAGATTGAAGAGATCAGTTACAGTGGACTCCATCTTGATGCAGAAGATGCAGCCTCATTATGATACCTCTAAGTTGAGGGTTCAAGTTATAAAAAATAAACTTGGACATTCTCAAACAAAAAAATGTGTGACCTTTCCGAGCCACTGCATTTATCACTTGCATCTAAAAACATTTGTGGTTCACTGTTATATATGTACAGTACTCATCCAAAAACCCAGGACTGTCCTTCCTACAACAGCACCTTCGAAATAATAATAAATACCAAACTGTTCTACAAATAATGCAGCATGTCAGAGTAAAATCTCTAAATAGAACTGCCACATATTTTACATAATGACAAAATTACCTTGCTTGGAATAATAATAATGTGAGATATAATAAATCATGTGAATTAAAAGTGAAAATCTTATATCCCGTTCACACTACAATCTGAAATATCCTAATATTTGCAATGCAAATTACGGGTGAAAAATCTGATTCGGTTGTCTGGCCACACACAGCAAAGGGAAACTGAATTGTGCACTGAAAATCCAGATAGAGGTTCCGGTTTGAAGAATCGCGCTTGCGCAGAATCTATGAAAATCTTGGGCTATGTCATTGTAGACATGCTGATTCCTCTTCTTTGTTAGGCTTTTTTGGTGCTTATCCTACCTCCATATGTCAATCAAACAAGAAATTTCTTTGTGGGTCCACTGACCTGGCATGTTGCTTTACTTTCCCGCGAGATTTGCTGGCGCATTCTCGATCAGCCTAAGCTGACCAGCCAAGGAATCAATACACGGTACTCATCACTAGAAATACTCCTTCCCAGCATCTACCCTTGACCAGGTCGTACCCCTCCTGGCCAGCAACATGGTGTTCTTACTCAACATTGGGCCCCAGCCGGTCTAAATACAACCGACGCCCATTCTCCACAGTGATCTTGAGGATGTCTTCCCAGTCACACCCACGAATTCTTGCCACGACTTCTGCTACTTTCCCCAGGAAAGCTGGAGTTGACTTATTCCTTGTTGGAAATCCGAAGTAGGGAGCATCAGTTTCCAGCAATAACCTTTGAGCAGGCATCCACTGTAACATCTCCATTGCTCTCCTACCCCTAGACGTATCCATATACCTCCTAAAGATAGCAGTAGCTCCAAATTCGGTATTGGAAAAATATTGTACTCACTTCTCTGCCATCCTCCTGGACCCTGTGAAACATTGACAGTGAATTAATTGATCACTTTTCCCATTCTCAGCCAATCAGGGAATGTTTAAAACATGTCCCCAAACCAGGTTAGTAGCTGAGTCATCCTTGGGCCCTCGACAGTGGAGCACTAGTACCTGGTCTTCTCTTAGCAACGTAAGAGTTCTTTCCAGCACTTCACACTGCGCTTCCCACTGCCACGATGAGGTGGTGAAATCCACACCAATCTCACCCAGAACAGACACTTCCGGGTTGCTGGCTGCCTGTTCAAACTTTGCCCAACCCTCTGGGTCAAACTCATGTCCGGGGTGCCAACCCACCAACACCACGGCTTCCTCTGCCTTCAGAGAAGCCACCTCCTCAGCACTTGGATATGTTGCTGGGTCACAGAATATAACAGTAGCCCCGGGAACTGTTATTTCCTTGTCATCCACCTGTCTGGCCTCGATGACATCCTTCAACCCAGCTGTTGCTGATAATTCCAAGTGCTGGCACACACGATCCACATGACAATGACTGTCATATCCTACTGGAGGCTTAGGAATAGCCAGCTCTTTATCCTCTTTGTTGGAACATGTGCTCCTATACGCCTCCTCTGACGGCCATAACCGACGGCTATCAAGCTCAGCAAGGGTTTTCACAACAGCAGGGATCCAATTCTGAGGGCATACTCGCCTGATAACCCCAGGCCTTGGATAAATAAGTTTATCCACACCCTCCTTTCTACTCGGAGGAATCTCCTGATCCCTCTGCTCCAAAAAATCACAGGCCAGGCATAACCTGTCCAACTTTGCCTGCATCCCAAACAGCCAAGTTGCGAGAAGGTGAAGAGCTCCAAATCTTCTTATTTTCATTCCCTTGCTGTCAAACATCGGATGAAACACAGGAGGGATGTGTTTAGTCCATGCATGTTTCTCCGTTAAAACGCTATTACATCCAAACATTGGACACATGTTAGGACTCGGCGCACTAGGTCCTGCGCCCACGGCACTGGCAACTCCCCCTTGACTGGAGCAACCACTCTGCCTTTGTCTCTTAGCGTGGGCCCATGTACCCAGCTCCTCGAGACCACTCTTTGAAGGTTTAGTTCCAACCTTGCTCGATGAACTTCCCTTGGAGTCATCCCGTCTGCTCGATGAACTCCCCCTGGAGTCATCCCGTCTCGCCTTGGACACATCTTTACGATCCTTGGCCGCTTTCCTTGAAAGTGGGCAATCCCTGACTATGTGCCCCAGTTCAGAACATCTGAAACACCAATCTTCCTCAGACAGAGTTGGACACTTTCGAGCCACATGCCCCACTTTTTTGCACCTGAAACACCTTTTCTCCTCATCCTTCTTGGGAACTTTAGAAGGTACCTTAGGAGGTGCTTCATGCCTTGTTGATTCCTTGGTTTTTAAACAAACCCTGCCCGACTCTTAGGCCGTGGTTGGTAAGAGCCCTCAGTCTTAGCTGACTTTTCTTGACTCTGTAACGCTACCAAACCACCCGGACTTGGTTTCTTAACAGCCTCCACGTACGTTAGCTTTTCCCGCAAGTCCATCTCATTACCCCAGCTGGTAAGGGTAGCCCTCGGTGACCTCCTCACTGGACTTGAAGGTGTATCCACCTCCATTGACTCAGTAGGAGTCCTCAGTATACTGTCTGATACTGACCCCGGCTCCTCACTCTCCTCTCGCACTGCTGCCTCCAGACTTCCTCTAACCACAGTGCTCGGAGTCACTATATTCACCCTGTGCTCCAAAGTAGGGTCCTCTTGAAGTCTGACATCTCGATATGTGGCTTGCCACGCCTCTCAAGTACCCTTCCCTTTTCTGGGAGTGGCAACCCTGGCAACATGCTCACATACCCAACTGCACGATTGAAAACCCACAGACAACAGGCCCTTAGCACAATCTTTGCGCCAAGCCTACGCATCTCTCTCCCTTGAGAGTGCCACCTGCTTCAGCAACAGTGCCTTAGCATCCCCCTGCAAGGCCATTGGTCGGCTTCTAACAATACTGGATTGAATAATATTGATGGGCTTACCACTACATGTTTTGTTGAACAAATTGTAAGTTCAAAATTTATATTTCTTAAAATAACTGCATGATCATGCATGTTCTGTAACTACTTGACTAACTTTGATGCATTGATTTCCTCAAACATGTCATCTGACATTGACTACTTTGGCACAGTTGTCCATTTACATTTCTTAACATTAACTTTTTTACATCAGGTGTATACATTGGGTGTAATGTCAATGTCACGAGTCATAATCATTGAAAACTTGTTCAAAATACAAAACTAATGCAATGAATCATCAACTTCTAAAAGAGCAATGAGGTGTGACATGAGCATTAATATCTTTAAGTGTTAAAAGAAACTGTGCAGAAGGTTTCCTCGTTGAAGTGGTTGAACAGCTTTAAATTAAGAGAAACCAAAGCCAATCATAATTAACATAACATCATATGTCGTCAGTATTTAACAATGAACATCACATGCTCAGCAAAGTAACTCACACATAAGTCTCAAGTACCTAATTATCTGTTATGTATACTATACACCATGCATGACCTACTGAGTATGACTGGGATAGACCCACAGATCCATTTGGCACATGTTTGTTCATGAAAATGAGGGGTCACCCTCCGATATGAAGCACTTGGGCGTGATGTGTCCTGGTACGTTGCTGCAAATGCTTACACTCAGGAACTGGTGCTCATGCTCCAAGTGCAGTTTCACACTGTGGTTAGAGTTTTTCACAGGTGGTAGCAGGTACACGATATCGAAGGTTGCCTGATAAGGGTATTATCTATCTTCCTTGGGGATAACCAGACTGTAATCCGCCAGTTTGTCAAAAATTGTTGGAGGTGTATTGTACGCTTTACCTGGGAAACACTATTCCACAATAGTTTCACATGTCTTTTTCGTGACGATGAAGATCACCTTTATGCTTGAACATTTTGTCGCCTTTTGGGCTGGCTGAGAGGCAGGTATGGCATAAATGTGCAAAACGACAGTTCTTCATGCCACATCCGTCTGCCGTAGAAATTCAAGCGAACAGGACAGTCTAAGATGGAGTCTATTTCATTCTGTCTTGGCTGTCTTGTGCTCCTTTGATGTTGTGTAGGGGCTTGTCTGGGCATAAAAAGTAGCTGCATCAGGAAGACGTTGTCTGTCCCCCACTGGAAACCCTGAACTGCCTGGAGCTTCCGATACTCTGCATCATATATGAGCAGGGACGTCCAAGTAAAAGTCTGGGCCATACACGCTATTTTCATGACATATCCAATGTAGCTACTGTGTTTCTGACGGGGGTCTCTTGTTGAGATGGACATGTTCTCTTAATGACACTGAAAGTAACATATAAAAAGTTAAAATAACTGCACTTGGACCAAATCTCGTATATAGTTCAATCAAATATAGTTCTTAGAAACTTTCTTTACTTTGACACACTTTAAGTGGAGCCACTCAATCTCACAATTGTCACTGTCAAAGGCAATCGTGTCATCCAACTCCTCTGGTCCATTGCAAACACAAAATGACTGTGTTGAAGCTGTTTCTATAATCTTAGGTGAGGAGTAATATTTACACAGCAATTCAGGGATTACTGCACTGGTGAAAAACTCCCTCGCCTTGCATACCATATTACTCCACATCAAACAGTTCCTTGTAATTCTTTCAATATGAATGTCTCCCTCTGTCCATACCACAAAATCGCAAAACTCAACACCACACACGTGTAGCTGTGTTTGGACCTGGAACATATACTGGTGGTGGTGGTGTGTGAGATGTAGCCTTCCTCCACTGAGGTCTAGGCATGAATTTGGAGTCTTGGCATATTTTTCAATGCTGTCATGTCTTGCACAGAAAGGGCACTTGATTTCCAGAACACCAGCACCACAGCTATCACACGATGTCTGTCCATCAGGAGATGCACCAATAAACGGGTTATTGGTATCAATTACGAAACCCTAATGATATAAAACAAAATTCTCATGACTTTCCTCCAATAATTTCAAGTACTCTGTTCTAACCTGCTTCTCGTTGTGCATCCCGTCTTGTAGCTGCCGATGTGAAAGATGAAGACTGAGGATAGCAGATGTTCTGAATGAGTGACCAGGACGGGAATCTGGGTTTGAGTGACACACCTGTCTCATTCTTGAGGCTGTTATTCTGCCAGCTCTAAAGTTGTGCCATAGTTTGCTGTCAGCTTGATCCTTGGTAGCCTGCTCCACAGCACTGACTTCAGCCAGTGTGACAGAGATATCTGTAGTCTGACATTTGTCCAACAGATCTGGAAATGAGATATCACCAAAGTCCTTGTTATAGAGTTCAGTCTGTTAAGCTGGGAACTGTTCTCTCAGAGTCGTTGGGATGAAGTCAGTGCTGTGTCCAGGAACAATGCGTAAGATGGCAGCTTTTGAATTGATGGTTTTCAGTTTGGAAAAAAGGTCCACAAACTCTTCATCTGTAGCAGGTGGCACTGTCCGGCTTGACCTTTTTCCTTGTGTTTTATCCCTCTCAACTGTCATGAGAATCTTTCGCTGCGCTTCACTGGAGGAAAAGTCAGTGTCGTAAGCTGATCTGTAAGTGACATCCTGTGCAGAGGGGGGGTGGCTTCCAGTGTGATGGTTTCTCTGACTGTGGCTGAATCATGGATTCTTGATGTGGTTTCAATATAAAAAAGAAGTGCGCTCACATTGTTAAGTACCAGACTTCATCAGTCGGACTTAAATTTTTGAAGATGTAACATTAAACAATGTGCCAGTTCTTGGGCCTTGGTGTTGTGCAACTTGTCTCTCAAGACAATTATTCACTGGAACATTCTTTAACACACGTTTTTTGTGAAGTACCCACATAACAATTCTGGCATGATAACCTGCCTGTGAAATACTCTTGCCTTAGAAGAAGTATATTCCCACAGTAAAAAATCCTTTCTAATTTGCTTGCAGTGGAAAACACCAGGAGACCATTATGTCCTCTATTTTGGTATCAGCAAAATCTGGGCTTCTACAAGTAATATTTACACAGAGATTCAGGGAGTACTGCCCTGGTGAAAAACTCCCTCACCTTGCATACCATGTCATTCCACATCAAACAGTTCCTTGTAATTCTTTCAATATAAATGTCTCCCTCTGTTCACACCACAAAATGGCAAAACTTTACACCACACACGTGTAGCTGTTTTTGGACTTGGAACATATACTGGTGGTGGTATTTGAGATGCAGCCTTCCTCCACTGAGGTCTAATTATGAATTTGGAGTCTTGGCATATTCTTCAATACTGTCATGTCTTGCACAGAAAAGTCACTTGATTTCCAGAACACCAGCTCCACAGCAATCGCACGATGTCTTTCCATCAGGAGATGCACCAATAAACGGGTTATTGATATCAATAACGAAACCTGACGGATTTAAAACAAAGTTTTCATGACTTTCCTCCATTAATTTCAAATACTCAGTTCTAGCCTGCTTCTCATGTGTGCAACATCATCTTGTACTGCTGATGTGAAAGATGAAGACTGAAGATAGCAAATTTTCTGAATGAGTGACCGGGATGGAGAATCTGGATTTGAGTGACACACCTGTCTCATTCTTGAGGCTGTAATTCTGCCAGGTCTAAAGTTGTGCCACAGTTTGCTGTCAGCTTGATCCTTGGTAGCCTGCTCCACAGCACTGACTTCAGCCGATGTGACAAAGATATCTGTAGTCTGACATTTGTCCAACAGATCTGGAAATGAGATATCACCAAAGTCCTTGTTATAGAGATCAGTCAGTTGAGCTGGGAACCATTACCTCAGTGTCTTTGGGTTGAAGTCAGTGCTGTGTCCAGGAACAATACGTAAGATGGCAGCTTTTGAATTGATGGTTTTCAGTTTAGAAAAAAGGTCCGCAAACTCTTCATCTGTAGCAGGTGGTACCGACGTCTTGACCTTTTTCCTTGTGTTTTATCGGCCTCATCTGTCATGAGAATCTTCCGCTACGCTTCAGTGGAGGAACACATAACATGATAACTTGCCTGTGAAATACATGTACTCTTGCCTTAGAAGAAATGTATATTCACAGTAAAAAATCTTTTCTAATTCTCTTGCAATGGAAAACATGAAGAGACCATACAAAAAAAATCACAATAATCTAAATCAGACATAAACAGTTGCACTTGAACTTGATAATAATACGGACAGACCTTCTTTATCTGAAGTTTCCCATCTTCAGTTTCAAGCCATGGCATATGAATGCAAGATGCATCTCAAAGAGAGAGAAAGGATATCTGATCTCTAAGAGACCTTTGCTGCAGCATTCACAAAAGACCAACCCATCAGGGCTGGCCCCAAACTCAGGGTAGTCTGGGTTGATCAACAGTCCACAGGCCTCTACTTTAAATTCAACATGGAAGGGTGACATACTTCACATTATCTTTCCTTGGCACATTTTCCTTCTTTATTCCCCATTCTGTTGGTGCACTATGAAAAAACTTACAAGAAATATATTCCCACAGTAAAAAATCTTAACTAATTCCCTAGCAATGGAAAACATTAGGAGACCATACAAAAAAAATCACAATGTAAATCGGACCCAAACAGTTGCATTTGAACTTGATAATAATACGAACAGTCCTTCTTTATCTGAAGTTCCCTGAAGAACATCACAGCAGCAGCAGCAGACAATATCAGTTTAAAGCTCACTTTGACAGAATTGTCTATACAATAACACTGACTTTAGAACAACAATATAATGTACAACATACCCAAAAGAAGTTATACATGTATAAGTTCACTTCAGTACAGTACAGTAATGCATTTGTTTCATGTTATTGGATTCCATTTAATATATGATACTATGACTTGTAGCCTCAGGCTGATCATCCGTTTTTTATTTCAATTCATACATTCTTCTCTCTTTCACATTTTTCCACATTTCAAGGGCTTCCTCAAAATCAAATGAAGCCCTATCACATCCTTCAGTTTTGATCAACATCAGTTTCTTCTGAGTGTCAACTGTAAGACGATTCCGAAAGGCAGTTAGGATATGATTCTGTACCGAAAACCCTCTCTCACAGCCTGCTGTATGGATGCTAGTAGTAATAGCTAACCTGGCTAGGACAAGCCGATTTGGGAACTCCTTCATGTAATGGTAATGGGAGAGCAGACTCCATAATTTCCATGTAGAGTGTCGAGGATAATGCTCTGCTTTCACAATCTGTTTTGCCAAATGCCATTCCTCCTCTGCCTTAGTGGAATCAATGAGAGCCTCTGATGTGTTCGTCATTTCTTCACCATTTTCTTCCCATTTCACAGTTTGTGGGTTGCCATAAAACTCACAAAGAGACCTGATTTCCATATTCCTCTAGTTCAGTGGGGCTAAGGAAGGAAAGAGGGCGCATGGACAACACACAAAATGCTGCTAAGATTCCATCTTCGAGGAACCTAATTGAAATCACAATCATTGCCCTTTTTAAGGTTTGTTAACGGCAAGGCGGCTTGTTAAGTGCGTTTTTAGATCTCGCTTCTTTTAACAAGGATTTTTAGAAAAACGGTACAGTGGATGGTTAAGTGTTTGGTTTCCTCTAGAGAGATCCATGATTAGAGCTATGTGAGCATTTATGTTATCCTTTTAGATATTTTGAGTTCATTTCCCCATGTGTTTTTTGGGGGTCATTCGCCCATGGGTGGTGGAGAGATTATGGAGAGGTAATATTTCTCTTGGGAGTAGAAAGAGATAATGTGTCGCCTTTGGTGTGTGACAAGAGGGTGTTCTTTATTTGTTGCTTTATTTATTATTTGAACATAAAGGTATAGCTTTTCCTGAGCAAATGTGTAACCCTGATTAGGGCTGTTGTTTTGCTTTAGGTCGCCTTATTACAGGCGCTTCAAGGTAACGTCGGTCTTCCATTTTGCTTTTGTGTAGAGACAATGGTTCTTTTCTTCTTTGTTTTCATTTTTAGGAGGGCTCGCACTTGTTCCATTATGTTGGAGTCCGGGGTGGGTGATGGTTAGGTGTTGATTTTGCGCATTTCTTAAGTTCTGTGGATCTTGTAGAAAGCCTCTGCTTGGGACTCTGGGGCCGAGGCCTCTGCCAGCCTGTCCTTTGCATTCTCGACGAAGTTCGAGATGTGGTTCTCTGTGGTTTCCTAAATTTGTGCTGATGCCTTTTCCTGTATTTCAATTAACTGGGTTATTAAAGCATCATAGTCCAGACATCCCTTGACGTCCACACTGGCTCGGACGTTGTGAGTGCCCCTCACTAGATGTTTGGTAATGTGTTCGGCCCACTCTTGGCAGCAGCCGGCAGCGTATTGTTTTGCTTCCTTCACCTCCTCATGGTGGGGGTTGTTTGATGTGTGTGACGCGGTCAAGGGTGAGGGGCGCTTTGGTATTCTACTTCTTGGTGTTCCCGTTGTGTGCCACTTTTTCGACTCTAGTTGTCGACGTCTAGGCCATTGGTTACGCTCCCTCCTCTGTCTCAGTGTATCGCGGTGCATTTTCGTCTCAGGGTACATCATTAGTTGCTGTGTTAACAGACTTATGCTTAATCTCACGATTAATCTGGTTATAAGTAAAGAGTGCCCGGACTTTAAAGGTCTCCTTGATGTTACTTCATTCTATCGAAAACGTAGCCTACCGCTGCGTGTCTTGCAACATCTCATGGAATCTCGTGGTTGAAGGTGATTGTAGGATAATTCAGGCATGATAACCTGCCTGTGAAATACTTGACTTAAAAAAAATCTTTACTAATTCTCTCACAATGGAAAACACAAGGAGACCATTAAAAAAATCACAATCTAAATCAGACACAAAGAGTTGCATTTGAACTTGATAATAATACGGACAGTCCTTCTTTATCTGAAGTTCCCCATCTACAGTTTCAAGCAATGGCATCTGAATGCAAGACACATCTCGAAGAGAGAAAGAACATCAGATCTCCATGAGACCCTTGCTGCAGCATTCACAAAAGATCAACCCATCAGGACTGGCCCCAAACTCAGGGTAGTCTGGGTTGATTAACAGTCCACAGGCCTCCACTTTAAATTCAACATGAAAAGATGACATATACTTCACATCATCTTGCCTTGGCACATTTTCCTTCTTTATTCCCCATTCTGTTGGTGCACCATGAAAAAACTGGGGATAACGCACAGATTTCACAACAGAGATAGAGGGGTTAGCCAAATCAGTGTGTACAACTGAGTACAACTTTGACGCGGTGATGTGGCTGAGTTGATAGTCTCCAGTAAGGTGACTTTGTCTGTTCAACTGTGCTCTCTGCTACATAACCTGCCTGAGCCTTAGTTACAGATATTGTACGTTGAAGAATGTCCTCTATATTGGCGTAAGCAAAGTCTCGGTTTCTGACTGTACTGAATTCCATGGGTCATTGTCCAAGGAGAGCTTTTGGCCTAAATTTGTGAGCAAACTTGGGATTTATTACTCACATGAACCTGCAGTTCCTCAAAAAAGTTACTCATTTCACTCTTTGTAGGGGCTGAAAAATCATCATTCTTCAGCACCACATTACTGTTCATCTCCCCGTTTTTATTCTTTTTGTCCCAGACTGGAAGTCCATGTCCTGGACATGCTTGTATGGCTCCCGTTTGTATGATTACTGGAGGATGGAGCCATCCAGTATGCAGGCACATTAGTAACTGACGTTTCCTTCCTGACTCTAGTCCAGGTTTCCAGTGCAAAAAGCATTGATAAAAACTAAGAGATTTGAAGAATGCCTACTCTTGTGAATGTAAATAAAAACAACATCAAATTGATTTTACAAAGTTATAATCTGAGTTTATTCAAAATGTTTTATTACCTTAAATTTCAACAAGTGAAGACCATTCACTTTTTTGTGTAGGATGTCTTTCGCCCATCCATCCTGGAACAGTTTATAAGCTTTCAGTGACTTATAGTTCCTCATTTCCTCCTTAGAGCATGGTGACTTTTGAAAGATCAGAAAGTGAATTATGTCTACAATGTTCACCTCTGGTCATGAGTCTTTGTTCCTGCTGCTGTGACTTTATTCACAATTATAGTGACTGTCCGTCTTTCCTTGGATATGACACCTCCTTTGAGAGCAGCCTTTGCTGGTATAGTTGCATCTTTATGCTTTTGTGTATCATAGTAAGTATTAACTGATGGTAAAATAACCTGCTCTTCTACCTTGCTCCCAGGCGTCATTATGTCATCATTAACAAAATCTACTTATGTCCTACTCAACTTTCAGCCAATTCTCTTCTATTTTCAACCTTTTCTTTTCCAGTGCTAACCGTTCCTCCTCTATTGTAACCAAATGATTTTCTGTTTTGGCTTTCTCTGCCATCCAGCAAGATCTGTCCCCAACTCTTTTAGCCTTGACTTGGGTAGGACGTGCTTGTTTGGAGGCAGGCTGTTATACTCCCTCCTCTTTGTGCATTGAAGAATTCATTCTTTGTTTTTTGTTTTTTTTTCATTCCAAATACAAAGCCAGAAGATATGTCAGACACTTCAACCATGGACGTTTTTACCCCCCCCAATTTCCCACTCCCCCCTGACACACACTTTCAATTTCCATCAATATGCATATGATTTTTAGAAGTATAAGTAAAGACAATTAGTCAGTCTTTTATTATATAATATTCAGATCACCTTAATGTCAAGGTCCTCTCATGATTACATCAAAAGTTGCAACATCAGTGTTATCTGACGTTGTTGTTGTCTGACAGTGTTGTTGTCTGACTGATAAGGGTTTCCTTTTCTCTGATTGGTCAGGAATAATGATGAAGCCTTTGGTCAATATTATGATTAGTGATTATGTCACAGGTCAACATTTACAGACCTCGGATTAACTGATATAAAATCATAGTCTATGCCAATATATAATATGTGCAAAGTATATTGCACTTAGTTTATCAATATGTTACCTTCATGTTAACAATGCAAAGCACTGGTTGGTTCATCACTTAAAGTCCATAAACAACACTAATAATGATAGAATTTAGCTGTCGTTAGCTTAGTGATACCTAGCTTTGGGCAGAACCTCAGCAGCAAGAATATCATATCTCAGATACACTTTTCAGCTACTGTTGCTTTGAAATAATTTTAAATCTGGTGAAAATTTAGTTATAATGTCTATTTTTAATTATTAATATAGATGTAAGTTAAAGCTGTATATAAAAACGTGTTTTGGTTTGGTCCATTAGACAAAAATGTGTGGTTTGTGATATTTATTTTGTACAAAAAAATAAAGAAAATAAAAACACTATTATAATCATCTGAACTGTCCCTTTTATTCTGTTAAATATAGGGCAGTGACATATGTCACATTGCATAAATGTCATTTTTATCACATCTATGATAATGGATAACACTTCCACAAAAAGTATCAGAATAGAAACTACTACTTGAAGGCACCTTCACCCACAACTACGAATGTACAAACAACAGAACTGTGCCAATGTAGAAACAAACAAAATGTACAAAGAAAAGTAAAAAAAAAAAGAAAAAAAAAGCACATCATCTCCATACTTTTATACAAAAGTACTGGTCCTCTAATTCTTTGTAGTATATTAAACAAAAATATAACGGATATATTATTAAGTATCTACACTTGAAAACGAATATTACAGTAGTTACAAATAAGTAGTATAGGCAGAACACTTGTAGACTTAACACAAATCCCATATCCATAACAAAACAAAAAAATATTTATTTGTTAAAATTCTCTTGAATAATATTGTGTATAATTGTTTTAATTGTCTAAATGCATGTGGTTCAGTGCTTAAATATAATAAACTTAGTGACATACTATTAATAAAACAAAAAATAGAGATTTTAAGTGCATATTAAACTTATAATACAACATGAGATTTTTTAAATTATCATTTAATCAGTCAAGATATGAGATTATGAAAAAAGAAATGTGCCCAGCATAGATAAAAATTTCAGGCCCCATGATAAGCTCTTGTAATACCCTGCATTATTATATTGCTTCAAAATGCTCTGAGATTTTTAAAGAATTATTATTGCTACAATACATCACAACTCTCCTGACTGAATACCGTTACTGAGGTGTGTTTTCCAAAAATTCTGAAACCAGAGATTCCTCTGCATATATTCTTATAATGGACCCCTAAATAAGTAAAACTGCTATTCACCGGTATATGGGCAATAACCCCATAACTCTCAATTGTCCTAGAATCCAAATCACCAAATTCTGGCTTGTTACATACTTGCTTTAAGATCAGGAATTAAGTCTTGATTAAAAAAAAAAATGTACAAAGAATGTAAAGTAAATTGTAGATAAAAACAAATGCACCTTATGAGAGATGCACCATTTCACAGTTGCATTTGTCTACGAAAGAGCCCTGACCTCTTCTTCACTAATATGTGATCAATCTGTATAAGACTTCAGTTGAGTTGTAAGTCCACAGTAAATTTCTGTTCTACAGCTGCAAATCCCTGGCACCAGATGAAGGCTTGCACAGGTAGAATGTCGGCTCCCCCTTGTATTTGCTCTGGGATAAAGAGATAGTGGGTAGTACACATGTAGGACTGTTAACAGATAGATTTGATTACAAAAGGCGAGACATGATTCAAATTCCCAATTCTAAACATCTTTGCATACTCTTAGTTCTGACAAATAACTATTATCATGACATTTATCCAACATTACCTACAAAGCTATTGTGAGAAATAATTCAAATTTTATGTATGCTGTGCAACATAAAGGCCACAGAAAGAGGTGATTTTAATTCTCATTTCTAATTATCTTTGCACACTCAAGCTCAAACTGATATGGAAATTTATATTATATAATCATATTATAAACCTTAACTAAATTTTTATCTCCTGATACCATTAGACTAAAATAGGTTTTGATTCACATTTTATCTGTTCCATACAGTATACAAGGCTACTGAAAGAATGAAAGTGATACAATTTAATTCTCATTTCTACGCATACCTTTATATTCTGCATTGTTTTCTCTGCTGCATCAGACTTGACCAAGGTCACTGTGCAGCCTCCAAACCCACCCCCGGTCATCCGGGAACCATACACACCGTCCACTTCCAAGGCTGCTTCAACCAGCTGGTCGAGTTCTGGACATGAGACCTCATAATCATCTCTAAAATGTAAAACGTTGTGAGAAAACATTATTACAGACAAATATTAATAAACCACTGAAGAAGTAATTTGGTACATTTTTAGATATTTACATTATTTTCTTTTTACTTTTTGATTCCTGATTTAAAAACAAGTACAGTGTGTGTGTGTGTATTTCAGCCAATTATCAGACAAATCGGGGGACAAAACAAAGTATGAAACAATGAGATATAATAATAATAATAATAATAATAATAATATTTATTTATAGTCTAAAATCCAACATGTGTTCAGTAGACTTTACAAAAATTATAAAATTCAAATTAAAAGAAAAATATTGCTAATGGTTATAAGATGAAAGGATATATAAAATGGATAAAAAAGGGGAAATTTAAAACTATGACTAAGAACAGTTTTTCTTAAGAAGTGTTTTTTTTTTAGGAATTTAAAGATAATATTGTTTAAAAAGGTGGGTTTTTAGTTCCTTTTTAAAATGTCCAGGGTCCACAATTTGTCTAAGACTGATGGGTAAAATATTCCATTCTTTTGGTGCTGCAAATTTAAAAGCTTTATCACCGTATGATACTAATCTTGCCTTATAAACCTTAAGAAGAAGGTGATCACCTGATCTGAGATTTCTTGATGGCACGTAGTGTAAAACAAGCTCATTTAAATAAGAAGGTGCAAGTTTATAAAATGCTGCATGTGCAAATGTTAAAAGTTTGAATAAAATGCGTGCTCGGACAGGGAGCCAGTGCAACATCATTAAAACAGGAGTAATGTGGTTGTCTTTTGGAGTGCGGGTCAGTAGGCGAGCAGATATATTCTGTACACGCTGTAGCCGTTTGATTTGTTCCTCTGAAGATCCATAAAGAAGGGAGTTGCAGAAATCAAGTCTCGATGTAACCAGGGCATGTATAACTGTTGCTGTAGAAGAGTCGGTTAAATGTTTTCGTAAGGAACCAATGTTTCTAATATTGAACATACATGTTTTGGATACGTTGGAAATTTGCCTGTTCATGGACAATGTACTGTCAAAATAAACTCCCAGATTTTTGGCGTGAGATGAGACTTGTACCACGCTGGCACCTATTGACATGCTAAGACTGCGGGCAATGTTCTTATTGTGTGGTTGAGATATTACTAGGAATTCAGTTTTCTCGTCGTTGATCTTGAGTTTGTTTCTGATCATCCACCCCCTTATATCAGAAATACAGTTGGCTATTTTAGTAATTGATGATTCAGGGTTTCTAATATTGCAGGATGTGTAAAGCTGAGTGTCATCAGCATAAATGTGATATAAATAGATAAAATGTGATAAAAAACGATGCAACTAATCAAAAGAAAATACCAGTTTTGTGGAAAGTATCATCAGGGTTACCAATACACCAAATATGATAGAATTCTGGTGAAGTTGCTAAAACAGCTAACCTCAGAGAAATGTGACTTTCAACCATTAGCTTGCCGAACAAAACAAAGTCTCCATTCTCCAATGCCTGGGCGCCCTCTTCAGTTCTGAGGTTCTCTTGGATCACGTGTCTGGCTCTACGGAAGACCACTTTGTCAAGCTCGTTCTTTGCAGCTATAAAGCATAATTGTTAGAAATACTAGTAGCATGCTAAGTAAATTTTTGTCTCTTTATTCAGATTTGTCAAGAAATAATCCGCATCATAACTGAGATTAATTTCCATTTGAAGTATTTGCAATAACATTTTCCCTCGAGCCACAACTTCATACTTTTCCTGTGGTTAGTAATGATACAGGTCATGATGTAACTGAGATATCTAACCGTTTAAAGTATTTCCAAAAAGTTAAAATTTTCCTAGGCCACAGCTTATGAAAAGGATCAAATAAAATTATTTGACTGGTTTTCGAACTCAGACACACAAAACATATTATCCTTTTCAATATTTCTTCTTTTCAATGTTGTTTAGTTCAGCTGGGCTAGTGCTACTTCCTTTTTTGAAACCAAATATCTTATGATTATCAGCCAAATCATTTATCTTGAGTGAAGTCGGTTACCATTTGATAATGAGGTGCTGTCAAGAATGTATTACCACTTCAAATGTTAGCATGACAAAAAGGTGCACCAGTTGACTTCATCGGTAAACATGAATTGATAATTGAAAATGATGAAATAATTGGCAATAAAAGAAAAATATCACCTTGATGGATTCACAAGTCTAGAGCAAATCACAAACTAATTTTTCAATCAAAAAAATGAATATCTCCAGTTTTTGATCCTCACCTTCAAGATCTTCCATGGTGGCATCCCTGAGACTCTTCTTGCCCATCTTCTCAGCTGCTACTCCACACTGAGTTTTCCTTGTGGAGTACTCGCTGCCTGTCAGCTCATGGCGAACATTCGAATTAGTCACCAAAACCGTCAGGTTGGAATCTTTTAGCGGAACCAACTTTGATTCCAAATGTCTTTATGCAGGAGAGACAAAAAAGTATTTTATTACACATGGAGGTGTTTGGGAGAAAAAATGATTGAAATTAATTTCAAAGGATATTACATTGTGTATAGTATCATATCTTGTATATATTCATATATATTCAAAACATGCATGTGTCAAATTTTTAGTACACACTCACTAAGCTTGACGCTATTAGCAGATATTTCTTATTATAATATTCAAGGTCAATCAATTCTGGGTCACATAATATCAAACAACATAGTATTTTAATACGATTGACTTTAAACATGTAATACATTAAACATACCTACAATCTATCAACAAAGCATGCCCTTCCTTGGCCATCATAGACACAAACTGATCCATGATTCCACATGGAAGGCCTGCAAAGTCATTCTCTGCCTTCTGACAGGCTAAGGCTTTGGCTTTTTGGTCCATGTGGTTTGTGGAGGGGGAGAGCTGGTCAAGGAAAATGTATGTGGACACCAGGAGAGCTGCAGAGCTGGACACTCCTCCACCCAGAGGCACTGAGCTGTGGATTATGGCATCAAATCCACTGAGATTTCCTGTAAAAATATCCTTTTAGTTGTTTTTAGTTCTCAGTTGCAATAATAATTTAAAAAATCAGCTTAAAACAATTATTTTTGATTATATATATATATATATATATATATATATATATATATATATATATATATATATATATATATATTCTCTACTGAATGGTAAGACTCCATTTATTAATTTACTACTAGTTTCTTTGAGACCAACTACTTCGACTTCAGTAGCTGAGATTTCCCCACGATATAAAATTTAATTTAAACACCATTACAACTATGTACATATATGATCATTGTAAGTTGATAAGAAGCTGTTCAGTATATTGTTTTACATGCAATATCTTTAATATGAAAGTACAGTCACTTCACCAAAGGTAGGTATAGTATATCATGCAGGTGCTTAACTATATAAATACACATTAAGAATAATAGCAAGCGTCCTAGCCTATCACGTACAGATTTAAATATAGGTCAATCAATTAATCCAACAAATCTATTCACTTTCTGCATAATAAAATGCAGGAGTGGAAGCAGATTGCACTTCTTTGCCAATAAATTATATTCAGATATAACCAGTTTTTATTTCATAAAATTACAAAATGATTTAAAAATTCTAACAAAATTAAGGTTGGTTTCATTTCTGCAATATAAAGGGGAGAGAATACTAAACAGAACTTTACCTTTAAAATGGGATATAACTCCTTTGACATAATTTGCCCATAAAGGTTTCCCCCTCTGTAGTGGGTTGTCCTTTGTGGGCACAGGGAATGATATAGACTTTGGCTCATCTGCATGTTCTTGTGTGGTCACAATATTTATAATGCCTTTCTCAGTTTTGCTGCCAACAAATAAGGTAACCAGAGGTAAGGCCTAAAAAGAAGTTGTGAATAAATAAATGTTAATATTAATAATTTCGAGATGGCTTAAATGTTATTTTTACTTAAATTTGCTTTTAATAAACAATAATTTTATTTACAGATACATAAAAAGCCAGCGTCAATTCCCACTTACACATATAAACCACTTCAACTAGCTTCTTATGCAACCAAAATAAAATTGACATTCCAAGTCATAAACAAAATATCTAGTTCAGCCATAAAATAGCTTTAAAGCTGCACCTTCACATTTCTGTTCGTAAATTGACCCATTTATCTGTTCCTCCAGTTCATAAAGGTCAGCAAGATGATGAGTACTGCACGCCCATTGCATAAGCATTGCTCTTACTCCAATGTAAATGCATGTGCCCACAACTGCATTTCTATTCAAATGAGACTACTGAGGGATATTTATAGTGAAGAGGGCAACCAGAATAGATATATATCCATTCTACTATCATTTTACGGGAAATATGAAATAATGTCCTTTTGTATTTCTCTAGGCAATACAATATGAAACAATATGTTGGTGTTTGTTTGAGTTTCGTTGCAAACATTTGACTTAAGATGCATCTTTAATTTATTTGTTGCCATGCTTTACAAGTTTTTTTTCTAAATGTTTTTAATCTTTCTTTTTTCACAAGGAATAAAGATCACATTCTATTTAGGCAGCATGTTTTGTATCATGTGGCACATGTATATTTAGTTTTCTAATGCAAGGTAATGCATACTTCATAAAAAGATTAATCGTATGTCTGCCTTTTTATAGACTGGTAAAGTCGGTTATGTTAGAGCCATACGTATAATTCGTTAATTTACTATACAGTGTACATGCTTTCCTACAGGTGTATTATATAGCCACCCTGGGTTTCAGTGGCTACTCTATAGCGGATGTCAGGGCCCATTCCTATTGAAACTATTGTTCTATGTAAAAAATGGTGCTATTGTTCTACGCAGATAGATCCAACTCTGCGGGGACTCTTGCTGAATGCAATCAGATTAACAGATTAACAAACCTCTTGTTTCTAACTTATTTGTCTAATCAGAGACGACAGAGAAGAAATGCCAAAGTTTGAAAGCAAAAGGGGGGGGGGGATTATTAAAAGAAGAATTAAACAAGATGATAAAATCAGTGAAGGATGGGAAGGCAACTGGACTAGATGATCTACCAACAAAAGCACTTAAAGCCCTTGATGAAAATTATAATTTGTGTAACACCATCTTCAACAGTGGAATATTCCCAACTGAAATGAAACACTCAATATTTGTAACTCTTTTGAAGAAACCTAAAGCCAAACACTGTACTGACTTTAGATCAATAATTTTAATAAGTCATATTACAAAGTTTTTTTTGAAAGTAATACAGCAAAGAATAGCAGACAAAATTCAAGCCAAGAAAATTAACTTATTTAGACCACATCATAAGAAAAGATTATTTGTAGCGGTTGCTACTGGAAGGAAATTGGAAAAAACCAAGAACAACATGGATGGACAACATAAAAGAATGGACTTATCAAAAATATAGTGAAAGTGTATGAATGGCACAAGATACTGTACACAGGCATGGCAATCCACAACAGCCAACCTGCTGATCATGAGAGTCATATGGAGAATGGATGGCACCCAATGATGATGACATTATATTAATATATTAAAAAATAAATATAGCTAAAACATATAATACCAATACAGCTAGGCAACTACATCATGTATCTTCCTTTATGTAGAAATGCATTAGTTATTACATGTTGTATTACAGATGTGGGCATATCAAATAATTTTAATAAAATTTTCATCACTGGCAACCTCTGTCTTAATGCCTCTTGAATACTGCTGCAGGGAAATAACAACCCATATAAGTCAAATATTAACTGACAGGCAGGATTTTACTGCATCCCTCATATATAGGAAATGATCGTGACAGTTGCAGCAGTGTTATCAAGATCATTCATTAAATATATAATTAGACTAACAATAATATATTAGACTAATATACCCGATATATGCAGTAGAAGCATCAGTATTCAAGATAATCTTTCCTTTCCAATTTATCAGATTTTGCAACATTTATAGATATTTTTTCATCATAATCTGATCTCATGAAGATTTAACACCGTACATAAGAGTTTCTCCACTACATTCTGAACCTACACTCTCAATTTTGGGTTTCAAATGAGCAAACTGAAGCATGTGGGTTGCAGCATTTGAACCAATAGATAGGGTAAGATTTAACAGCATGCTTTAAATATCCCCATGTGAATATTGCAGTCAATTTTCAAAACCCAATAGTGAAGATTAAAAACACTTGTAGCATGGGAACAATTGCCCAGAACATTTAGATTACATCTTTTTGTACCTAGATCTGTTTTTAGGGAGTAAATGTATTTATAGCGGCCTGGGTGTGGAATACACATGTGATATAATCAAATTACAGCTGGTTATTTAAACGAGCAGCTGAGAATTCAATATACCTGTCTGACTGACCAGCTGTCTAGCACACTGAACTGGCCTAAATATAAAGGCTTGACCTGGTCACTGCTGTGATATTCTGCACAAATTCAGTTGCCCAATGTTCACTGTCTGGTAAAAATATGGTGCAAGTATCCTACATTTGTTGGTGTGTGTCATTATTAACATGTAACAATATAACTTAACTCTACTGCCTGTATAAAAAGAAATTATAAAGTTATAAAATTATAAAGATGAATTAAATTTGCACCTGGGTTTATTTGAGATATTATAATAACAAGAACCTGTCTACTTATTCATGACAAATTGTTATGGTATCCAGCTCTTAACCTTTTGAAAATTGTTTTTTACTATCTACTGTGGAGACAATGGCAGACTCACATGTGTCTGCAGTGCCTTGTGCCAGAATTAAAGGATATTAATGCAAACTAGAAAAGTAAGAACTCGTTCAAAGCAGCTCAATTCTCATTAATATTAATCAATTATCAGTTATTTATCTTAACTATCATTACTGATTATCTATTAATTAACTAATCAATTAGATAAATTCTCATTATTTATCTATTATGATAAATTCTCATTATTTATCTATTAAATCATCAATTATTTATTATAAGTTAATGAATAATAATCTACTATAAACACTATACACAATCGATTATCATTGTTTATTTTTTATTTATTAATTTTACAGACACTTATTGGTCTTCTAAAATCCTAACAAGAATCAAGTTTATTTGCTGTAAAAATAAATATGTTTTCCTCACTGGTGCTGTTTTTATTTTCATTTAAAGTGTGACTGAAATGGCAATGAAATTAATGGCTACTACAGCTAGAACCCCTTCCAAAGGAGATGCGGTATAGAATTTCTTTAAATGTCATGCTTGCCCTACCTATATATACCTCAAGTATACATATAGAGACTGTCTATGACGGCAACATCTTGGAATACATTAGCATTTATCCCAGATTAATGAATGAATGCGTGTCTGAAAACAGCAAGAGGAGACAGATAAATGGTTATTTCTTTGACCTTTGAAATGTGTGGGTTGGCATGAATACCCTGTTCATTGATGACTTTCTTTGAAGCATGATAAACAAAATTCCATGTTAGAGGGCACTCAGAACAAGTTGATCCCCAGACTAAATATGGCCGACTTACTTAAAAGCAGCGCCGACTAATTCCCTTCTGGCCTCCCTGCCTCCACATGCGCTGTCGCTGCTGCTGCAGGGGTCTTGCAATTAAACCTCAGAGCTGAGATTAAACCTGATAAATGGCACAGGTAGAGGCGGGGAGACCATCAGGGGTTTAAACAGCTCTGCTTTCAAGTGGGGTCAGCCATATTTAGTCCGCAGATATGTCCACAGATCATCTGTTCTGAATGTGCTCTTATATAACATTTACTCCTAAAGGCAAATAGTGCCAGTACTGAGTAGGCAAGGTGCGTTAAGGGATATTAGTGTGGCTTATCTATAAGTTAAAGGAAGCAAATTGCATAAGGTGCACTAAGGGCTTAAACGTGCCTTATCTACAAGTTAAAGGCAGCTGATTAGATAACAATTAACTATACCGAAGCTACGCAATATATGTATCCCTTATTTCAGTCCAAAATTTCAAATTAAGGATTTGAACCAAAGTTTAAGAATATGGCTCTAAGTATGGCAAATGTAAAAAATGCTTGTTGAGAAAACTGATACAGAATTTTCTTTTTAAAGATAATTTTAAAGACAAAAATTTGTGAAATAATCATAAATGTCGCTTTTATATTTGAATTCACCCACACTTGACGCTGGAATGTCAAAATGAAACCACAAGGATGTTATCAGTGTGGTTAATTATTTTGTTTGAGTACAAGTACTTGTCTAGACATTCCAGGCTCACACGCTGATGTCTAAAACATGTAGATCTAAAACTACATGTATTTACTCTTATTGGAGCAGAGGAAAATATTAAAAACCTTTCATGGCAATTGAAACTAGATTTGTTTTTGATCACTTGCCAAGTTGGGTAGAGTCAATTTGTTTGTGTGTGTGTGTGTGTGTGTGTGTGTGTGTGTGAGGTTTTACATTGGCAATGGTCAGGTTTGGCAATCAAAAAGTCAGTCATGTACTCTCGGAATGAAGTAGTCATTTCTCTTCATTCAACAGCTAGTATTAGAGAATTGTTGCCTTTAAAAAAACAGTGATGTTCAGCTTTTTCAACCGTAAATAAAACACTAACTGAATAATAAACAGAATTATCATTCATAATATTCATTTACCACTTGGCAACAAGGCCTCAGACTAGAGGCATTTATTTCATCCTCTGCGCTGTACACATGCCGATGGAAGCCCTAGTAAAGGACAGCCTTTTAAACCACTTTTTAAAAATTATTTTTGATATATAAATTAATATTTGGGTATATATGACAAATAAATGAGAATTAGAGTACTTTGATTAAGACGGAACAATCTGACTTGGGAGCGACGGCTCAATTTTCGGACAAGATGAGGATGTACGTTTTAATTCCTTGATAAATTTTTTAATGCACAGTGAAACTACACTGTTGATGGTGTCTTCCATCGACATGACAGTTTTAACAATATTTCATGTCTATAACTAAATTTTAACTTAGCATTATTGGAGAGACCTACCATCGGAAAAACAAATCCCTCATTATAGTCTGTGTGTTCTCCTATCAGATTTACTCTTCCAGGCGCACATGCAGCTAACGTTGGCTTGTATCCATAAAACCTCTCAAACTGATTCGTCGCATTTTTCAGTAATTCTTCCACTTTCGGAATCGGTTGTCCACTTCCACATGCCATAACGTTGCAAAAATCTGTTCTGGCCTGATTTTCCAAGTTCTTTTCAGTTATGATTTTTTTCGAAATCTCTCCGTTTTTAGATGACACACCTCTTGGTTTCTCGGTCTCTTTTGTTTATGTCTAGTATCGGATGTTGGAAAGTGTGGCGTAAATGCCGCGTGGCAAAAGATTTGATTTAATCACCATTCTATTAAAACTGTGTACACGTGAAAGGTTATATGATTAAAATGTTAATATCATTTTAATTTATAACTGCCAAAATCTGCACCAATTTTAACTCTTTGCAAACGAAACCGAAACAGATTGCATTTTACGACTTTACAAAGTACCTACTTCAGAAGGCGGCATTGATTTAGTTTCCAAAGTACAATCAAGAATTATCGTTATTTCGGCTGATGTCCACCGGGCATGTACGGCGTGACAGAGTCTTTGTCTGGGATTAACGATGTCTGTGAGTGATCCTTTATTGAAGAAGTTAAAAGGTTAGTTGAATTTATGTTCCTGACGTGTTGATATGGACGAGGAATAAGCTTAAAAAAGATCCGCCCCCTGCGAATGTTATACATTGTCGCTGACGATGCGGCAGCGATGTCGCTGGCTTACAATCGATGGAATGTCAAATCATATTGAGAGATTTTTTAATTTTAATCTTTAAGTAGTTAACTTAAGTGATTTATGTGTCATTATAGCTGTTTATATGTTTCTCAAATGGATCTGTAGTAATCTGTTGGTTCTTTGTTTAAAACCTATAAAAATGTCAATGACCAGTAAGCTTGGTATACATGTAGATTAATTATTGTTGCTGATTTTTCCGAAATAAAAGTTTAAATGTAAAGTGAAAAAAGTAAAAGTGGTTAACACACACAAAAAAAAAAAAAAAACGTACAGGAAACTGTTCAAAACTATACACATAGGTTACAATATAGTAATTGTCACATGTACACATATATATCACACAGTGCATGTACACAAGCACACAACTACTCACAAAGGACAAAACAAGCTCCATTTAAGATCACACATATAGGTAGATACCAGTGAGTTGAAGACTACTTAACTTTTTCTGGCAGCTGGCAGCTGAATCAAATTCGGAACAGTACTATAATCTGTACTTGTCTACAAACAAACACTAATAGTTCTATATATTGTTTTATACTCTATAACCATTCTACTACTGGAAATAGTCATTTTCTTTTCCCTTGAATTTAGAATATTATAAAAATGTTTAGCTCTCTAAGAGTCCTTTTGTCAATTTTAGTAAGCATTTTAGTGTATTTGACACTATATATATTATGTCATTGTGGGTAGAGATGGTACGTATTACTTAATAAATCTAATGAGACTCATACTTGGAAATATGACATATTCAGGGGCGGATCCAAGGCTATTTTCTGACAGTCTTCCAAATTATATTTGTTGATCCATCCTCTATTTTTGACCGTCTTCCGACAGAAAAAGAATAGATACCCGTCAATGTAAACTTGAAAATCTGACCGTCTTCCGGAAGACCCAGAAGACGGCCTCAATCCGCCCCTGATATTCTTCCTCAGGTTTTATCTATGAGTTGAGAACAGGAGAAGGCCCAGTTGAAGATGAGAACACTTACTTGAAACCACTCTGTGAAACCATAGAGGAAATTCTCAGGAAAGGATTGAGTAAGTTTGCACAAATGTGTATTGGGCTGCATTTATATCCGTTTTAAGACAAAATTGTTTCTCACTGTACAAGAACCAGAAACCAGGGACGACCCCTTTTATTTTATTTCTCACACCTATAGGAGGTCCTTATACAGTAAGAAACATGTACACTTGATAATTGCTGTATAAATTATTTTTGCTAAATGTAGAACACCTTTCCCTTCGGCAGCCTGTTTGAGTGGATGTCCATTATACATATTGGACCCTGGGTTAGCATTCATTTTGTAAAATGGTCTACCAATCCATGAATTGTGAGAAGACAAATATTAGAAATGCTGACAAGTAAGAAAGTACAATGTGAGTGATTTTAAAAGTTATTATTTTAAAGAATATTATTAATAATTTTCTAGAAACAAGTGGGATGTTTCGGCTGAGTAAGAAAGATTACTGGCACTGGATAGATTCTCTACCCAACAATTCAAACATCAGGTACAGTAGGGCTACCCTAGGTTCTAATTTTCAGTATTGCCAGCGCAATCTTGATTTCATATCATATATAACTCACATCAGCCATACTGTAAAGCTACCACATCATGAAAAGTTATAGTGAGCAAGCTAGCTTTATAGTGACCTGACACTCAGGGCAAGTAAGGCTGAAACAAAAAAAGAAAAAATAGTGACATCTACCATTCTTATCTTGCCATTAGATGTTATTGGCATTTTAGTGTTTGGTGATGTACTAACAGACCTGGGATATTATGGCGACATAATTTTGTGGTGGAGGGTAGATTTATTTTACTAGTAATCAGATTTGGCATGGTATTTGGAAAATTTCAGCATTGATTTTTTTGTCTTTCATGCAGTTAACCTTCAAATCACTGTCACAAGTAATCCCAATATTTACATGAAAAGTTGACTTGGGCAGATTAAGTGACATTATGTAGTATATAATACATCAGTTAACTTAATTTCCTTGGTCTGCATATGGCAAATTACTTTTTAAGTGAGAAAATTCTCATGTTATGGTTTGGTAGATTTAAGGAATGAGTGGTTAATCTGTTTCAAATTCCAGAGTGAATCCTATATTTTCTATGGCAGTGGAATATGTTCGCTCATCAAAAAAGGTACATTTGCATTAAGTCCTTCAAGTCTTTTGTGTGAGAGTTACTGGTTAGTTTGAAAGTAATTGTCATAAATTTATGAATGCCTTGATATAATGATTGGATGTAAATTGACCTTGACTTTTGACAATTTAGCAAAGCATTCAAGGACACACGTGAAATTTAAGAAAGTAATGTAGCATTTGATGAGTTGAGACTTACAGCCATTCTCTATAAAAGAACGAATTTCTTGTACATGTAGCCATTCTATAATGATGAGAGGCATAATTACATATAAGACATTGAAGGAAGATATAGTCATCAACAACCATGGGAGAGAAACATGTATCTGTAACTATTTCACAATCAAGGAAGAGATAATCATTCCAATTAAAGCATATCAATTGTTTTGCAGCTAAAAACAGCCCAAGGTAGAGGCAGGCTGTTTATCCGCAGTGCTCTACAGAAGAAAGTTCTGTCTGTACCCCTGGAACAGATCTTGAAGAATCAAAAGTTACTAGAGGTATGTACTAGTACATGTGCATTGTGAAACCATGGATATGAAATGATCCCTCAGTTTGTCATAGTTATTCTGCCTCATTTTCCATGTTCAGCTTCTCACTCTCTGTCCAGATATTCAGTTCCATATATCATGACTTGAGGAGATTTTTTTGCACCATTGCCCAAAGTTTCTATCAAAACAACATGGCATTGATCCCAGGGGACAGCAGATTGCAAGTGTTGCTGTAGTAAAGCGTTCATGGGAAATGTATTGATTACAGTTAGAAAGTGAATGTGTTTCATTGATTTGACGTTGAAAGCAGTTTAAAGACCACAGAACAATGAAGGCTTAGGTAAACTTGCAGCTGACAAAGATTGTCTAAGTTGTCAATAATTGATGGCTTTGTCCAGGGACTTGATGTGTTTATGATAGGGTGTTGAGAGTCCATTATTTCTGAAATGTCTTTTATTTTGAAGGCATACATTTTGATCTGATCTTTGCTGGGCTCATTCTAGGATAAAATTTCCTCTAGACAAATAGTGAGGTAATTTTAGCCAAATCAGAAATTAGAATTTAAGTAGTAAGTTATAATTTGAAAATGCATTTGAATCAAGTTGACATGTCAAATAATTGCCACCTACCCAACCAAATGCCATCAGATAGTTTTTAATTAATAGCATATCATAAAGAAATACAAATTTGAAAAGAGTTTTATTTCCTACTTTCCCCAAAATGATATTTTAACAGATGCTTCCTGCTTATTTTTGTGCGTGCTATATGTAACTCTCTAATTTAAATAATTATGCTGTTGCATGCACAGCAGGAATGCAAACTGGGGGGATGGATAAATAACTCAATTTTACGACCAGAAATCTGAAGAAGGTGAAGTTTATAAGGTTCTATTTTGACTGACCAAATGATTGATTTGGTTTATCCTTTGGCACGTGACTTAATTTGAGTCATGTAAGAAACTACTGATAGTAGTAGTGATGTATATGTATTACAGCTAGCACATGTAGTAGTGATATTTATGTGTATTTGTTACAGGGAATCTGTGATCACTTCATATGTAACTTTAAATAAGTAAACTCATTTACATTATTCTAAACTTAATTGGAATGTGTGTAGCATGTGGTTAAAATTGACTGTGCTTGTATGAGTTCTGCTTGGTCAGGTTAAAGTTTGCACCTGGTAAAAAACACCATTTTATTGATTATGCTGCCCTTATGTTCAGCATATGGCAGATACATATAATTTATTGGTCACAATAAAAGGATTTATGTGGTGTGATGTATCAATATGTTTTAAGATTCCCAGGGAACCAAATTATTACAGCCAACAAGCCTTCTGACGAGAGACTCCCTTGAATTCAGGCACGCATAATGTACCTTCACAGCAAATACTAGTACCCAAGGCAAATTAACCTCATTCTGCCAATGAAATTCACTCTGTCATAGATTTTCCAACTGCCAAAACATGTACAGTACATGTACATGAGCATTCATATATTTCCTTACAGAAACAGTCAGGTTCCTTTTTTTTCTTTTCATTATGAAATGTTTTTATCACATATATTTAAAGCATGGGGGTTTTTAATTATCATTTGAAATTACATATGTATAATGATTAGGTGTCTTTTTTTCTAGCAATGGTATGATCCCACAGAGTCTATCCTACACAATGAAATATTGTCAGGTATGGGAGATAGATGACTGATAAATAATAGAAATGACTGATAAAAATAGTAATACTTACTTTTTGATGGCTTTTAATATATTAGTTTGAAAGCATACATTACAATGTACACTTATGTAGCAAAAAAAGAAAAGAATCAGAATTTCTAAAATTATGATATATACACTTGTAAATTTCTATTTATTTCCTCTAATAACAACAACAACAATAATAATGATGATAATAATAATATTTATTTATTATTCAGAAATCTTAATGTCTTTGCTGTTTGAGGCCACTGAGATACAGTTTGACCTAAATACTAGGGTGAGTCCTGGAACTTGTTTGGAATGAAGAAAGTGACATAACAAATAAGTGAATAATAAATTCAGAATTAATTATGGAATAATTTCAGTATTGAATTTGGTATTTTTAAATGAATCGTAGATTTTGCATAATAACTAGTTCCATTAAAAGATTTGCCATTGATTTTCAGAATTCCAGTTTCCTTGATGAGACTTGGTATATATCTGTAAGTTGTGATAAGAGAATTTTAGTTATAAATTTGTTTTCTATTTTTGTATTTTGTAAATAATTTCAATTTAATAAATGTACAAAAATTATTTTAATGGTTTGGAGATATTTTTAGGTAAAAGTTTGTCAGCTTATAATCTTAGGCAAAACTCTTTGTAGTTAGTGACAATTGCATAGCAGTCATCTTAGTGACAAGGAAGTCAATAATTATTTGACAAAAACTCATCCTCTGTTTTTCTGCAGTGGAGAAGAGAATATAAATTTGTCCTAATGCGTATTGACGTAACAAAAATGTATCTTCTGTTCTTGCAGCGGTACAGAGACTATGAATTTGTCCCTTGTGATAACCTAGGTGTCCATGTAAAGTGAGTACAGTCAACACTAGTCAGTCAGACCCAACACAACACTACAAATTAATATATCATTTAGTCCAAAAATAAATTCTATAGACTATGATAAAATGATATAAAACAGACACCGAAATTTCCATATGTCCAATCTGACTATTTTCTTTATAAAAGCTTTTTGAAATTATTGTTATGCCAAATCTGTCATTTATTGAAAGCTGACATGCTGAGTCTGTACTGAGCAGATTGGCATAAAAAGGCAACAAGACTGAAGAGCACAGAGTGCTTTATTAGTACAAATATCAGAACAAACATTAATAGCAGTAGAAGATGCTTAAGTAAGTAAATTATTAAAAGTGCAGCTGATGGGAGCAATAGAGAGAGAGAGAGAAGGAGAGAAAAGTGCTTACATTGCTTGATATTTTTTATCTCAGCTACAAACATGTTTTGGAATTAGTTACCTGTTTTACTGTACCATGATAAGTATTACTTTCACTTCAGTTATATCAGTAACAGAGCCTTTGTGATTGCTGTTGATGAGAACAGTGTAGCATCAGAATATGTGAGTATGAAATGCAAATCATGCAGTTGTTAAAACAAATATTTCATGTGTTGGGTGGATCCATTCACTACAATATACAGAACCTTGTGTTTAACAAGTTTGAAAAATGAGCTTATTATTAATACTTTTATTATAATTATTATTTCTGTGTATAGTAAATTTTATGAAACCAAAGTTCCAAATTGTAGCAGCTGCTTCTGTTATTTAAACTTTATTTTAACATTTCAAACCACAAGTATTTGCATTTTGAATACTGTAGTCCTAGATGTTGCATAACATGTGCATAAAGTCACCATGCATCCTTAGTATAATGTTAGGCCACATTCAGAACAAGTTGATCAGCTGACTAAAAGATCTGCCAATCAAATATGGCCGACCCACTTGAAAGCTTGCCTTGTAATCCCCATGGTGAATCTATTCAGTGTCTATAAGGGGATTATGCAGCAAGCTTTCAAGTGGGTAAGCCATATTTGATCTGCAGAACAACTAATTCTGAAGGTGCCCTTAGTTAACACAATATCAACTTTTCAGCATCGAATTCAGCCAGGAGACATACTTGATGAGTTATATGGAGAGGCATTGAAAGGTGTCAAACAGGGAAGAGTAAGTTAATCTAGTTTCACTACTTACTGTTATAATTAATAGTTAGGTATGATTTCAAAGGTATACAATAATATATATAAGGGGACTTCTTTATTCAAAGATTCAAAACAAGTGAGCTGAAGACAGGACATTCATTTAACATGTTTATAAGAATGATCTGCGCCCTGAGTAATTAGTTCTACATGTATAATTGTGTCTGCACAAGTGTCTTCATGTTGTTTCAGATTCCAAGTTTACTCAGGCAGAACAAAGGATGGCCAATCACTTTATCTGTTATCAAGGTAATGATGTGGCTCTGAGGCCTATAACCCAAAATAATTAAACAAGTGAAATAATTTAGACTGAAACATCAACTTCATTTCAGGATAAATCCACAGTAGTCCACTAAAGAAGGAAGTAACTAAACTTTATAACCAAAGATTTCAGTTTTGACATAACATTAAACAGTTAAGTCCACTATGATCAAACATTGCACCTTTTTTATGAAAACTGGTGAAAAACTAATGTTACATGTAGTTTGGAGCTCTTTTGATAAGCAGACCAGATATAAAAAAAAAACAAAAAACTTCAAATGCGTTGCTGCTCACCTCATTGCCAGTGTCACACCCAAAACACAATCACAACTGGCACAATCCTGTCAAAACGATCTTGGGTGTGGCTGTCATGAATAAGATGATACAATGAGTGCTTGAAAGTTCACAGAAGCAGTAATTGCATCGATCATTTATAAGGAAGTTTTGTTGATAAGACTCCAAACTCTTGAAAGCAGTGTAATAAACATGACATATATAAATAACCAGTAACAAATAATTTGAATGAAAAAGATATATCGTATTGATTGGGTCAAAATATTTTTCATTTTTAGTGCAAATATAAAGATGGCCGCCTCTTCCCTCCTATAGCAGAAATGCTGCGATGCATGGATACTGATCTTCCCTCCCTGTCCTCCATCATCAAACATGCACGTGAAAACAAGGACAAGGTGGATTTGAACAAGAAACCTCCTCATGCAGTCCTTCCAGAGGATGGATACAAAGACGTCCCTATACAGACACCAGAAAGCAGGTGCTGAAATGTTTTTATTTGCAGACATATTGTATCTTTTTAAATTTATTTAATCATTTTTTTGTTATTTAGTAATTTACTTTATCAATATACTTTTAATTTTAGTTTTTAAAAGTTTTTAATTGAGAACACTTGAAGTGGGGTTTTGTACCTGTGTCTTAATTATAACAGACTGCCATAACAGGTTTTTTTGCTGTAATAAAGCAAAAGACATAAAAGGATGGGACACTTTGAATGTTAAGAGGATATTTCTTGTTTTTTTATTTATTTTTATTTTATTTTATTTTATTTTATTTTATTTTATTTTTTTATTTTTTTATTTTATTTTTTTTTTTGTGGGAGACTCTGAATGGTAAGAGTTCAAATGTATTTATACAAGCTACTTTTTATGTATTACAGAGCCAGGTACAGAGTGCAATATGTGGGAAAGACTCATGTAGGTCAGGTATGCACTCTTGAATCTAAAAACCTCAGTCACATTCAGTAAAAAATAATCAACATCTTTTCAAGCAGCTGAAGGTTATATATTATACCATTAGGATTAAGATTATTTTCAGGATAATCAGTTATTGAATACATATGTTTATGCATAAATTTGCAATTCATTGAGACAACTATTTATTGATTTAGTTGATTTTTGCTTTTGCATTAATTTTTTTTCATTTATTTACTTTCAGAGATAAGATAATTAATGTTCATCTTATTTTATTGATTGATTGCTGAAAATTTTAATTATTATTGTATTTTTCATATTTCATTATTTGCTGAATGTCTGATGTACAATAACATATTTAATACCTATTTTATCAGGATGGCAGTATGTGCCAGATAGAAAATGCAGTGGCTACTGTACTTAGCAATAATCCTGACCACAGGGTAAGAACTTTAATTATTTATTTATTTATTTATTTGTCATTGTGGCTACTGTATTAATAATCGCTGTGATCAGAATGAGTAAGAGAATTCCTATGTGAGAAAGATTTATGCAATAAATTAATTTTGTTTTGTTAAATAAATTGAATTGAACAAACCAATTATTTTTTCATTCCACACATCATTTCACAGGGTTGTTTAAAATACAGCTAAAATGTTACAGATCAAAGTATTTAGAATACTTCTCTGTGAATGTGTTATTCTTTGAACTTTATAAAAAAAAACATGAAAAAAATTTTTTATTGTTTCATATCACACAGTTTTATCAGGTAATCTTGAATCTTGCACAAGTTGGAGAAAATAATTTTATGTTAAGTTTTCTGTACACTTTTAGGTTTGTGTGCGGTAGTGTTGGAAATTGCTGGTTTATTTTTGCAATTGATTTGTGTCATTAGATCTTTTTATTTGGTGTGGCCACACCCTTATGTGTACCTGTATAAAACACCTCCTATAGGTCTGTCAGGTGTGTGTATGGGTATGGTTACCCCCATGTATTAATTACTAAGTACACAGTACTCAGCACTTTTTGAATTTGTCAGTTTTACATAATATGTAAAAATAGCACAGTTTTTATGCAGTTTCTTCAGTTACTTTGTGTGAATGTGCACAGCTAGTTATTTGAAAACTGTGTTATCGGTAATTATGACATTTTTGTTTGCTTTCATCTTAAGCCATAGATACAGTACTTAGATCTTAATTGCAAGTTGGCATGACAAATGCAATGTTACCAACATTGCTTTTTGTTAACACAAAATACACCACAGTTCAAAGCATTTTACATTGATATATATGAATTAACTTTATTGTTTTCATATTTCATCACAAGAATTAAGATGTGTCTGTTCAGTATTATTTAGAAAATTTTACTGTCTTTGTAAATGCATATTTTCCCAAATTCACCACTAAATCACTCATTCAATTTGTTCAAGTTTGTGAAATAATACAAATCATAGATAAGAAGGATATATTTTACTTAATATATTAGATGATTTTTTTTCTCAACTCAGGATGTTGATGTGGAGCTGGGGGAGACAGAAGTGATCACAACTATTGTGGAAACAAATCAGGTATCCACCAGGTCATGTTGTACTTCTTTTTCATTTCAGATTATTATTTCAACCAAAGTTGGGATTCTTTGAGTTCTTCTTTAAATTTTTGAACAAAAAAAAAATTGATCAAAAATATTGTACATAATAGTGAAGGATATTTTAAAAGTATTCCCTAGTTTCACCATTCTTTTCTTTTAATTCTTTTTGGCCTGATATACATATGCATTTTGAGTTAAAATTTTTTTGACCCCACTTTAAAAAAATCTCTCTTATCAAAACATGTTTAAATCAGTTTTATCACAGCATTCTCACAGGGTTAATGACTCTTTGCCTTTATGTATGTTCTACATGTCATTTTAGGTGTTCTTCTTCTGTTAATAACATGTCAAACAATAGTGTGTATGCATTTTGTTCTGTTTTGTTGGCAACCCCATGTTTGTCCCATTAGTAGCTAGTAGAGTACAACAACTTGCATTAATTTCCACTTCATTTACTTAAGTGCAGTATATCTATATGTTTAAAAGCCTAAGGAGATCTACCCACCCAATATAAGCACTAAATATAGCAAAGAGATATCCATTCACTATAATCATCATCACACTAAGGCATTAGGTATAAGCTGATTGCTAATAACAATATACTGTGTTGTTAGTTCTGTTTTACCAAAACAAGCACATTTTAGGAGTTTCTTATTCAGAGCACAAAAAATTTAATTGATCAAGAAAAAAAGCAAATCTTTTTAATGAGCAGTGTTGTGTTTACATAACTACATGAGTCACTGAAAGCATGTTTGCCTGCATTTTTTGTATCTGTAGAAACAATCTTATTTTTAAATTACTGATTTTTTAGACATCAACATTTATGTTATTTTTGCTTTCTACATAGTGATTTATCATAATATAATGGAACTATAACCACCTACCAATTCTGTTAATACAATGTTTAATTATAAACAGCATTTTATGAATTAAAGTATGATTATGACATTTTACAAGCAAGTTTGAACCCATTACACACTAAAAAAAATAGAACAATATTTTGGTTATCCTTATTATTTCCACTTATATTTTTCAGGAAAAGTTGCGGCATGCATACCCTTTGATCTCATCATGTGGCAGAAGAGAGGACAGTTCTCAATACTTTGGCTATATAGCTGGGTAAGTGGACACTGGGGAAACTGTGGCACCCTGGGTTTACAAGGTTACTGGAAACTTAGTACACCCAGTGAAACACAGGATGATTCACAGAATATGATCAGTATTTACTTTGATTCCGTAGGAATATCATTATGCACAAACAGTAATTGTGATCATAAACTAGGAAAGCTGTGGGGGAGCATACAGCTGTTAGTGAGTGCATGTGCATGGCCCCCCCCCCCCCCCCCACCACACACACACACACACACACACACACACAAAGATCTACCTTTGCTATTTTGCAAGTAGACTGCAACTTTTAATATCACATCAATGCTAGATTTGGAACAACAGAAAGAGGTTTTTGATATATCTTTCTTGTTTTTTTTTCTCATGGAGGTTCACCACTATCAGACATACCAGGAAGGGAGGGTACATATAACCCCAGTAATTCTATATGATGTCATATCACAGTATGTTTACTGTTACTGTTCCTATTATTGTTATTATTGCAATTGCTATATTGTTGATATTGCTGATGTTGCTTTCCCTATTGTTATTATTTCAGAGAGACAACCTGCACAATGTCCAAGGATTTTATCTGCTATGTTTTCAAAGCAAACTGTGATAATGAGGTACAATTACAAACAGTATATTTTGTCTCAGAAAAACATATTTTTTTATAAAGGAATTCCCTCAAAATATTTTGATATTCTTTTGATATTCAATAACAACTTATTGAATGTAAACTTAATTTGTATCATTTATACATGTTTTATGCTAAGTATAAAATAGTAAAAATTTGAAAATTATCTACTTTATAAGTAACACAGCCTTGTGTGCAAAAGTCTGTCAAAAAGTTGAATTGTTTTTATTACATTTTTTTGTTTCAACGTGTGTTGTACATCTTTGTAGGCGAGAATACTCTTATGTGGAATAGGTGAGTAGTGAAAAATAAGATGAGTTTCATGACTCCAGTATTTCTGTGCTGTAACACAGTAAAATAACCCAATATACTAGTATATATGATGGCTCCATGGGGGCTGAGAAATAATTGAGTTGAAGCAAATATATGTGAATGTATTGTTTAATTATTACAATATATCAGTTTGAATGACAATTGATTTCAATATCATTCAAGAAATGTTGTTGTATATTCAGCTTCATATCTGTTTCAACTTGTATAGGGGAGTTCTTTGTATTTTTCAACAGCTCAAGGATTTGGAAGAACACATTGGTTTGTATAACAACTCTGGAAACACTAAAGAGGATACAGTAGTGACATTGCCATATTGGATCTTGTCTCTTTATCCATATGCTCACACCTAGTGGCCAAAGACCCCAATCTCATACAGTTATAATCTTTTGTTTTGTTTTGTGGAAAGTGGAATCAATATGTTTCTATTTTGGCAATGGAAGGGATGTGTTCCCATAGATGCTAGTCTTATAGGTAGAATTCTCAGTTTTTGGAAGTGGACGGAATAGAATGTGTGTTGCCACAGATCTCGCATTCTTAAATATTGACATTTCAGTTTACAGGAAGTGTAAACAATATGTTGCCATGGATACCAGTCTCTTGTAGACTTAGATATGAGTAGACATTTCAGTCCCTAGAAAGTGAAAGTGATATGGCCTGAAACCAACTAAATCTCCACATTTAACATTTGAATAACTTTTTGAAGTTTGTCAACTAGAGTTATGCCAAAGATATTAATTTTGTATTTAACCAGAAAGAAGTGATATATCACAGTCTCTTGGAAAAATTATTAGTTTATATGAGGTGGAAATATCAATAATAGAATTAAGATTATGCCAAAGGTACTTGCAATTAAGCCAAAAGGAAACAAAGTTGTTCAACCTGTTCAACCCATTCATAGATATTGGGACAAAAAATACCAATTTTGGTTATCAAATTAGTGCTCCCATTTTGTTAATTTACTACCACATCAGTAGCATGTTGCTTCATAACTATAGCACATGTATTATGCATTTTTTATTATATATAAAACACCAGTAAGATGTTAACCATTAAAATGTGTATCACATGAAAATCTGTTTACATTGTGAAGCACTTATACCAGTTACTGTACTACTAGTTGTTCTGTCTTGCACATATATAGTATTAAATACAACACAATGCATTCCAATGTATTATCAGATACATCAAATCTGTATTTGTGTCTATGAAGGTTATTAGACACTCAGCAAAGATACTGTTCACACTTTTTCTACTCCCTCTGGACTAGAAATATATTAAAACATATGTGTATTTCTAAAAAACAGGTATATATATATCCATTGACTAAAATGAGACATGTACATAACCATTTGCCACCCATCCAATACAAAAAAGTATTCCTTTCTTTATTTTACTATCATTATCATGCTAAAATATAGAAAAATTACTTAGTATATATTCAAGCCAGTCACTGTAGTTTTTCATCTTACCTGTGTCATATAGAAACTGTCAGTGCATTTTTGTGAGAGTGTCCTATAGAATTATCTTAATTATATGGGACTATTATTTCTCTATGCTCCAGTGTTTAATCAACCAAACATTGTTTTATTCTATATGAGTGCAATACAACCTAGTTTACTGTACTGGTATAGTGCAATAGAGAATGATATTTTTCAAGTCTTTTCAGTTTGGATGGATTTGTCCTTTCAGAACAAACATTAGAGCAGTTCCTAAGAAATTTTTTAGTTGGGGTTTTCAGTCCGTGAGCTAAATTGTCTGAAAATTTCTTAATTCTATTTGCTCTGTGTTATTCAATGTACTGTATGTGAAAATTGTGTATTCTTATAGAATTTTGTTGACTAGGGAGTGTCGTGTCTGTGTTTGCTATTGGAAGGTGTACTTATGTATTATTTATTACAAGTTATGGAGCAATTATTTTGAAAATTGTTTAAATCTACCTCACCTCACATTGTAGATGCTGTCATTTATGCAGTTACACTGTACATGTGTTGCACATTGATTTGCACTGTATTATGTATAACATTAAACTCTCTCTGGTCATCCTGATTCAGATTTTGCTGATAGTTGCAACTTTTTAATAGCAACACTTATCAGTTTATTTCAGCAGAAAAGGGTGTGCCATAGTTCGTTTCTGTTCATTTTGTTGACATACTGTATTGTTAATTATCCTGTAAATGCTAATTTACTGTTATACTTTTTATGTTATTGAATTTATATTAAATATAAAGTTGCTATTATTCAGTTGGAAACATGCAGGTGCCATGTGCAATACTATTTATATAAAGTGTGGAGATAATTGAGAAATCTGTCTTAAGTCACCTCTCTGCACACTGACTATACAGATGTACTAGTTCTTGTTTTGAAATTCTCAAAGTTTGAAATAATTCCGATTTATCTATTTTTTAAATTGTTTGCACATTTTTGTATGATTTTGTTTATTTTGAAAAGATATATTTATGGAAAAATAGAAAAAAGTGCAATACATGTATATGTTGATGAAAGGGGACATGGTGTTTTGTATTGTAGTTTTTGTAGAAGAAAAATAAATGAATTGAATTTGAAAAATTTCGTTTAAGGACAAGTTTTTCAAATTATCGTTGCATATGCTGGTGTATTGTAAAGAGCTAAGCGCGAATTTATTTTTAACTCGAACTTAAGGAGTTGAGAAAAAAATTAAAGATTCCCAATTTACTGAATCTCCTTCCGCCGCTTCCTTTATTTTTCATTATCTCATAAAATTCTTCATTTTCCGTAGTCGCAGACGCCCCTTGTTTTGAAACCATGGGTATTATATGGGCGTCTCTTCGAGGTGGGTGTCAAAATGAACATTAACATTTAATAACGAAATTGAGATGAAAATGTTATCGTTTCACCTTCGGTATCTTGCTGTCTCTTGCATTGTTCTTGGATTTTGGACGGGATTAGGGCAGCCCGAGATTAGGAGTTTTCAAGAAAATGAGCGTCACGCGCGACGTCAAAGAAGACAGTGAAATGATGGATATGTTTTCCCACAAGCTAATCAGACGTGCTGAGCGTTTGTGCAAACATGCGCGGACTCAAGTTTGTTGAGTGGACAGTTTGTGAGACGAGCTAATTATCATTCTTCGCTACCACCAGACCACCAGGCCTCTTTTGGGTGTTGAGTGCAGAAGTCACAGATATATGTGATAGGATTCACAATGAGGTTTCTGTTCGGTGAGGGAACCAGTAAATCGTGACTTTGGAGGTTAAAAAATAATTCATGAAACTTTACCCTCCGTTTTGGACAAACTAACAAAAGCGTTGTCCCTTCATCAGACTGATCAAACGTATTAATCTGCAATGCCTATATTGATAATGTTTTGTTTAGGCTGTCCCAGTCAGAGCAATAGTCCATAATTGAGTGTTCTGCAAACTTGGAAATAGAACAAAATCTGTTTGTATTATATCGTTTCTCTTTCCCCGACTGGTACTAAGAAGATCATGAGATCGTAATATCAACTGTAGGGGCAGTAATATGAATACTTGTTGACACCTCCTAAAACACCAAGCTATCGGATTAGTTTTTCATAACCCAGGGTTCTAGTAGAGCTAAATTTGACTCACCATCTATTCTATAAATTACCCTATATTAATATACATTATCCTATAATAATACACATTTTGCCTTATTTCAAGTGTGTGCACAGTATAAAGCACACAGACCTTCAAAAACTTCTGATTTTCAGTGGACTCCTGTATTAAACCTTGACCAACGCCTACAATGTAGACCTTAAAGTCATTTTCTTATGTAAAAATTAAGCTCGAAGCGAGATTCTGATAAATTTTGAGCTTGCTTGGAGACCAAGATAATGAAGTCAAAACTGGCAAGCTGTTATTTTTCTAATGGTAAGTGGTTTCTTTAGCATATCAACCAGAGTGGAACCTAAACAAGGGAAGTTTTAACATCGCCATGGGTTCGTGAATTTGATATAGTGGATACCGCAATTTTGATTTCAATTAAATGCAACGGTTTCTGAATCTTAAAATTAAGAATTAATTGTAAAATGACAAATAAGTAAATGTCTTATGGTGTTAACTTTTGTGCTTTGCACCCAGGGCACTTGGGGGAATATTTATATGAATTTATGAAGACCTAGATATGCAGATGCAAAGTGGCTATTTTCATAGCAAGTAAATATTCAGGGCTTATCTCTGGCGTTGCATCCTAATTGCCTTATCAGCGAGCAAATCCTTCTATTTTTTCTCATCTTACTATCCAAGTGCTAGCTCAAACAAAGTATATTTGAAAAAAATTAGCTGTGAAGATTTCACCTCAGCATTTCCAAATCTCTTCCAGATCCGTCACGTAGACACAAAACATGTTTATAATTAAATCAAAATCTGCTGTAAACCCTAGGCTAACTCAGCAATCGATAAATTCTACTGATAAGGCTGATTTATACCTCCAATAACGGCGCTGATATTATAAAACAAAACTCGAGAGAATATCATTATTACTGCGAGACTTGTTCAACACAAGTGGGGTTTTATTTTCTCTTCTTGGAGATATGTTGAGCACTTTTAACACAGTTTTGTAGCTCGGATAAAAGAAAGGAAGCGCGTTTATTAGGCCTAAAGGTTAGAAGTTCTAAGTTCTCAAAAAGCCATAGTCTGACTATGACGTACATTTTTCTCAATGATATTTTATAAAAAGAGGTCTGATAACGTTCTGTTTTCTTCTATGGGCATAACGAAGATTACCATGCAGCAGGCACAGCAACCACCTGCTGATGAAGGAACACTATTTATATTGAGACCAAAAACTATTGGAGGCAAGCCAGCCATATTACCTCAAAAGAAAATCATATGTAGAAGACATAGATGCCGTAAAAACGACACATCATTGAACGGGAACCCATTTTTAGAAAAGGATAACGTGGAATCCATGCAGAGCAACCAGAAGGAAGCAGATGCTGCTCATTCCAAAAACGGAGAAGCAAAAAACCTCGATGAAACGTTTACCTCCGTTGAGGAAAATTTGACCAATGGGCAACCTGTGGGTGATAAACGTGCCAATATTGCTAATATCCAAGACAATCTTGATAACCTCCCATGTTCCATCGATCAGGCTGTTATAGATAGATCCCACAATTCACAACCGACTACCAGAAAGCTTGATAGAGGAGATAGCCTTGAGTATACCTCTGACGAAGAATCGGACATATCTAGTGATATTTTTGATGATATTTCAGGTAGGCAAACTACCAAGGCGATTTGAATCCTCTTTAAACGGTAATTGAAAATAGAACATTATTTATTTATTTATGTATTTATTATTATTATTATTTTGTAATTAAAAGAACGCTTTAGTCATGAAATGATGTGAGGCATAGTAAGATGATGCTAAGATAAAGCCACGTAAATGAAAAAAAAACTCTAAATTCACTGATAAAATTGATCTTACATAATCATTTTCATTTAGCGTATGATTCCCCACTTCCTTCGCACACGCCGCTGGCGGGAGAGACGCTGAACCAGAGAACGTACCTTGCGGCATGTCAGCGCGAGCATGTAACCCCGTCCACCCTCGTCTACCGCCGCCTGACAACAACCACCCTCGACCTCAGCCACCATCCTCTGGGACCTCAGGGAGCCAAGGCCCTGGCCATTGCCTTAGTAGTGAGTACCCTCAGGAACGGTTCACAACGAAATTATTATTATTATTATCATTATTATTATGATTATGATTATCATTATTATTATTATCTGTCCAGAGTTCGATGAACTATTCAGACTTAAGTCCGTTCTTAGGATTGTCTTCTAAAATCCGTGTTATAATTGTTATTAATTCAAAAATTCAAAATTGATTTATAAAAAACGATATTACTTTGTACTTTCCATGTTCACTACATTATTTTAATAATCCTAATAGTAATATTGTTCATAAGTTTCATAAATATAATGACACCCATTTTTCCGCTCACGTTAGAATAATATTCACGTAACGGACCTCCGGCTCCGAGACGTAGGACTCGGACGTATTGGAGCGTTGTACATAACTGAGATGCTGCAGGAAAACTTATTTATCACTACTCTGGTGCGTACATTGTATGTTGTTTTAGCAAATAATGAGGTTCTTAACCAAGCATTTATCGTGTCCAAGCGCTTACGCGTGCCTGTATCACTTGGTTAACCTAAAGGTTTCAGTGTTTTTACGTACTTTTTTTATGTGTCTGTTAAATTGACGAGTGTGTGAGTGCGTGCGTGTCCAAGTGTGTGTGTGCGTGCGTGATTACGTGTGTGTACTAGTTCTATACGTGCAACTGGCTGCTTGTAGTTCCCGGTGTGAATGTTTATAGGTCAAAAATGTATATTACTAATACTGGAACCTATATAAATTCTGTTTGTAACTCCTATTTAAAAGGCAAAACGAAACCACATTTTCGGTTTCAGTAAATCTGATTTAAATTGTTTTTTATCATTCACCAATCTTATATTTTAATCTATCTACATGTAGTAAATGTCAACCTTATTCATATATTATGGAATTCGCTATAAAAGAAACCATTTATCACTACCTTTGTTATAAAAGAATTTTTGTACTAGAAATCTGTGCCTATAAAAATTTTGCCTGATGGATATCCTTTCTGAACACAGAATCTCGCTGAAAATGATATTGGTTCTGAGGCGACTGACGCCCTGTGCAATGTACTTCAAAATAACAAGTTAATAAGGACGCTTGATCTCTCAGGTATGTTGAAAACGAATCTTTGGGGTTTTCTCCGAATTTGACTTTAGAATTACTTTCTCAGGCGCTCGGTTTCAGTCTTTGCGTAAATTTATGAACATTAAAAGGGAGCGGTTTGTTGCCTACCCAGTTGCATATAATTTATAACTGTTGGAGTGCTATTTCAGTTTTTTCAAACTCTCAAGTCTCAAACGTAATGCTGAAATACTGTCGGGACTCTTCAAAAGAAAATATTAATAGATAATAAGACGAATAATTGCCATTATTTTTATTTGTCTGCTTCATTAGATGTAAAATTATTCCAGGGAATTTTCTAACAGACGTCAGTGCAGAGCGCCTTTGCGTTATGTTACACACGAACGAGACGGTGCGAGACCTGCGTGTAAGGCGTAACTGTTTCTGTGAGAAAGGCGGCATTGCGTTTGGTAAAGTTTTAGGTAATAATCACTACATTTTGTCATATGGGATGTCATGTGAAAGCATTTTTTATACAAGTTATACTGCTTCTTTTCGTTATGAATTCCACAGTAAAGAAATCCTTATTATCCGTCTCTATCTCACTCAATGTCCATGTATTTTACGTATTTTGCGAGTTCGTTTATTCGCCCAACTTATTCCACATCTCTCACTGTAATTAATACCGCAATGTTAATTTTTTGGTCTATTTTTAAATAAAGTAAAAACTCTATCCGTTCTCTCTTAGGCCTGCTTTACGCTGATCATGAGTATCTCGCTTAGGACTCAAGAACAGCTATAGCACTATGCCATTGATAGCTTCTGTTAGCAGTCTTCATAACTACCACAATGAGATGAAATCATTTTCTTCTTTTTTCAGTGGACAATGCGAGTCTTGTATGTTTAGATCTCAGTTGGAATCATATCAGAAGAAAGGGCGCGATAGCAATCTGTAAAGGTATTCAGGTAAATCATTGAACTTAAATTATGTTTTTAAACCCTGAGTAAATTCTTTTCCTTGATTTTGATTGTGTGTCGTTATTTATGTCACAGTGTTGACAGTAGTTGTTATGTCATACCTTCATGGCAATAAGTTTGAAAGTGAGAGCTATTTTCAGTTGATTTAATTATTATTTATTATTACACAATCTGGCAACCCATGGGGAGTTTGATGAATGTATAATGACACAGTCAGATAAAATTATAATTGATAAAAATAAGAATATTGATAGCTGTAAAACAAAAACGAGATAAAATTCCATTTATTGATTGAAACCAGTTAAACAACCAAACTAATATGCTGCACTTGTTATATAATCAGCCATTGAGCGTGAAGTTCAGATTTTCCGTCTTTTGAATGTCTCAGCTATCCGTAGTGTACATTTAACATTTTCTCTTGTGCAGTCTAGTGCACTTTATGTGGGTTCTTTCTCTCCTAAAATTCCAGATATAGCCAAGAAACTGAATGACTGCATTGGACAAAATATAGTAGAATTATTCTATCTCTCCTGTAGGCAAATTAGAATATGCACAGCAATATTTAGGTAAAGTTTACTCTGATAGAGTAAGACCAGCGTACTGGTATATATGTCCGCTGCTTTAGAAATCATAAAAATACATTTGAAAATTAAGATAAGAATTTGCGTAAACCCTGAAAAATATGTCTTCGTGCCGTTTACAGGGGAACTCCACCCTTCGTAAGCTGAATCTGGCGTGGAACGGTCTAGAGTTAGACGGGTGCCGCGCCCTGGCCTTGTCTCTCTGCCAGAACGCCGCCCTGCTCGAGCTGGACATCCGGGCCAACAGAATCTCACTGGAGGCGCTCAGGGGCCTGCTGAAAGGAATCGCGAAGAACGAGACGCTCAAGGTTTTGAAAGTAGGTCTATAATTTCCATTCCCTACACTCCTTTTACTCGAAACTATCCTTCAACATGGGCACGTTAAATGTGGAGGTTGGTTTCAAGTAATCTCTGAAACTCAGGGTGACTGCTTAACAGATTTGACAAAGATTTTACCTATGGACATTGGATCACTTTTAAATTAAGTTTTACGTAATTAAATAACAATGTAAAGCGGATTGTTGAAACAGTTGTTTTAAAAATAACCCAGGTTAGGTGAATATTATAAAGAGAGGAATATTTTTCAGATTGGTGTGAACCCGCTGACAACAGATGGAGCCACTGAGATATTGCGGGAACTGATGAGAGTGGGCACGAGTGGACTACGTCACCTTGATCTCACGGTAACAAAACACAACCACAACAGCAATTTTGACAATGATTATACCGGTATTTACATTCTCATGTTGTAGAAGTCATTTTCCCGAAGGACTGTGTGAGTGTGCATGTTTGGAGAGAGAGAGAGAGAGAGAGAGATCCTCGACTTTTCAAAAAAGAGTGGGGTTGAAAATAGATTGGGATATTTAGTTTCTTTGTGAATTTTGTACACTCTCAGTTTCTAAGAGGCCAAAATTACAGTTTGTATATCCTTAATAAACGAAAGTAAATTTTCAGAACTTAAGGGTCAATATACGATACCGTTGTAATTGACTACGTCAAAATTCTACATTAATTTTTCACAACAAACGTATATACAACAAATGCTGATTATTTTAGAAATCTTTCACTCAGAAAACATTTCTTGTGTGTTATTTTTCGTAAGTCAGGTTCTGAGTTTTCCTCTTTTTACAGGATGTCTCTGTGGACGAAGAATTCGTTCTTCTGCTGCAGGAATTGCGAAACATTCGACCGCTTCATATCCAACATGGCGTCATGTTACGTCACGACGCGCTGGAGAAAGTCGAGGTTGATGACGTCGTTGACAGTGAGAATCCTGTCAGCATTCTCTTTGAGTACATGCGACAGGAAAATATGAGATTAATCGATTTGTTTCATGTCTTTGACAGAACAAACAGTGATAATATCACCAGAGCGGAGTTCAGGGATGGATTCACGGTGAGGGTTTAGTGCTTGTAACTATTAAAAAAAAAACAGATAAAGATCGTGTACTAGCTGCCTTTCCCCCTTTTCCTCTATTCTGAGCACACGCACACGCACGCATACACACGCATGCACACACGCGGGCACACACAATGACACACATATTACAGCAACAACATTACACGCACACAAGTCTGTACATATTAGAAAATAAATTCAAGGTAGACTGAATCTATGAAGTATAGAAAAGTACAGGAGTGACCAACTGCCTTCTTGGTTGATAATTAAGACGGCATCAGCTTTGAATTAAAAAAAAAAATAGAAATGTCAGTTAACTAAAGCAAATGCTCCCGCAAAGAGACGCTCTGAATGTTAGTGAACCAAAAACGCCTGACCCCGCAATAACCCCTAAACAAACCAGAGCACTCTTTGCCCATCCAGTTAATTTAAATACGCAAATTAAATTACTGCTTCTTTTTCAATCTCTCTCTCTCTCTCTCTCTCTCTCTCTCTCTCTCTCTCTCTCTCTCCTATTTGTATTTAAGAATTATTATTCGCATTAAATCTATTGCTAATTTGAATGGTTTTTTTTCAGAACATTAACATAACACTAAGTAGCCGAGCACTTGACGTGATGATGAAGCAACTTGATAAGAACGGGGATGGTGTTGTGAGTTTTGAGTACGTATTAAAGCATCTTCTAATACACCGACACGTATCCAGCCTGTGTCTCTTTATATTAAGTTACGAATAAAAATCTAGTCTTGCATGCCAGAGGAACTTCCTACACCTATTTCTCATCACTGCAAATTTTAATGCCCATTTTGATTTCTTTATCTCTGTCCATCATTTATTTATTTATTTTGTCTGTGGTCTATAATAATTTTAAAGATACTTTTGAAAGCACTTAAAACATTTTGAATTCATTTTACGTCATTTTATGACAAAAACGTGGATAATGAATTAATTTAACATTAGAGCTTCCTTGTTAACAAAATTTTTAATAGGCCTACTTTTTCAGAGAATTCATGCGAGCTCATCGTGATTATAGTCGGAAGTTACGGAGAATTCAACAAAGATCTCGGACTCCGGAGAGCGCAGCGGATCAACCCCCGGATCAAATTACGCTATTGCGGGAAAAAATCAAGCGCTTGACTGCAAGGAAAGGGTCGATTGGCGGTCGTGGCAATGAGGAGGGACAAAAGACTCTACCTGGGGGACGGAGTTTTAAACTGCGGCAAAAAATACAAGAGATAGTTGCAAAGAGAGGGTCGTTGACAGCTGTCAGTAGTAACAGCAGCACCCAAGCACAGTAATGCATTTGTTAAACACGTGCATTAACTTTTTCTTTCCCTTTCTCTTTTCCTTTGACCCCCCCCCCCTTTGTTTTTTCTTTATTTCCCTCCTTTTTCTATCTTGCGTTCTATTTATCTATCTATCTAATTGTATTTCTGTTCGGTGTTTACTTCAGCCTTTTTTTCTTTTGGTTTTTTTTTCTCAATTCCAGGCTGTATACCTTACACATTTTTTCGTGTGATTATTGAAACGAATCGAAGATGCCTGACTCTGGGATCACTCTGGATCAAACAATCTGCCATTCCGAGGTTTTTCTCCCCATCTCTGTTGCCATGGTAACACATCGTCTCTTTTGAACTGTTACTCAACAAGGTTACCGTCTCGGGCTCCAGTTCACGTGAAGAGCACAAAGTGGACATTAAACCGAGCCGGAAATGGACAACGAGTTTTGAGCCAAACTCCTGCGGGTCACTGAGAAACAAATTTTAATGAAAAAAGTTTTCTGTGCAGAGATCCCTTGATTATGTCACAGGCCTCTCGTGTTTATAATCAGTTACCGTGATGAAAACAATAGTTTTGTCAACAGCAACTTGTGACCCTGGAAGCGAATAAAGATTTTCTATTTTGGTGTTGCTCAATCGGTGTTTTGGGTAGTTTGGATTTCGTTCAAGAATGTGTTGGTTTATAAGAGTTTTTTTCTTTCCATTTTTTCCAAGCAGATCATGGAAAGTACATGTTAAAACTTTTGCGAAGTCTGTTGATCAACTGAAAGCCATACTTGGTTTGTTCTGACTATACTATTATACAGAATAGCGAAAATTGGTATGATTGCACATAACCTTCTCTTCATTTTCATTTTATATTTTCCTGTTTGAAAAAAAAGAGTAAATTCAGAAAGTAATGATACAGGTTAAGGATGACGGTGAGCTCTTCTTTTTTTTGCTTGATCTGGTGCTCTAATGCGACTAATTAAGGAACTGATGGTATTTACGACAAAATACTTGATATATCTGGTATTTCAGTGAAAATTTGCAACGTGCGGTCATTTTAGATATCAGACGCTCAAAAATGAATCGAAAGACGCAGAGGCAAAAGTTAAGTTACACCTTCACTGATCAAACTTTCACCAGTCACAATTAGTTAGTAACACTACCGATAACACGATGACCAAGTTCTGGAGTATCGAATTGATTAAAAGCCACGTGAGCATGTAGGTGACCGGCCAGTGACCGGCATTATGTAACCACCTCTGGTAGACCAGACAGAAAAAAAACTTTTGCCTCAGTGATAAAATAAGAGACGGCGCCAATTAAGTATACGTAGCACTCACTTTCTTTCTTTTACCAAAACTAATGAAAAACTTAATTTCATCTCACACGATCCCTCAAAAACTTTCTACAAAATGGGGGATAGCTGAAAGCAATGCTTACAGTAATCAAAAATAATAGAAATATACGAAAGTCTGGGTGTCTATGGTTGACTCTCTTTTGTTTGGGGATAAGGGTAAAAAGTCCAAATTAAAACCTACAGGTCATCAAAATTTAAATACAATGAATGACAGCCTTGACCACTCACTCTTTCCGTGGGCTGGAATTGCTCGTTCGTTAATTGACCCAGTTAAAGGAAAAAACAGCGCCCTGGCCATTGGTCAGTTTGCCAATATAAATAGATCGTCTGCCAGGGATTGGAAGCAGATCTTGCGTAGAAAGAGGTCACTTACACTTCAACCAGTTGACCAGACAGGTTTGTTCAATTTTTATAATTATATTTTTTAACATTTGTATCTTTACTTTACAGATTTTTGAAAGCATAATCTTAATTAACTCTTTTTACACTTTTTTAATCGATTCAGTAGGTTAATGTTTAGTCATTTTCTTTTTCAGACATCATTCGGCAACAAAATGAATCTTAGCGTCAGTTTTTCTGTGTCAGTGGTTTGCGTCGTCTTGGCGTAAGTAGCCGAATATCTTTAACAAATATTTTGTCTACAACGATATCTTGTTTACAGAAAATAAATGAAATGCGTCCAATTTTCCAAAACTGCATGAAATCAGTTCGTTTTCACGTAGGCCTACAAATGTTGCATACAGCCAACCTCAGTATTTGTTGACACCAGTGTGTGTTGAATTATTATCATTATGATTATTTTTACCCCCGCCAAGGAGGTTATATGTTGGTTTTGTTTGTCAGTCTGTTTGTCTGTCGTCACTTAGCAAGATTATGCAAAAAGTTTTGATGAAATTTTCAAGATAAGTCGGAAATGGTCTCACTTTTATGGTGATCCATTAATTGATCAATAAGTAATGATGAGATCGGAGCTGTCTTGTCTGAGGTCTTCATTCTCTGAGCGATTTTCTACTGAATGATATTGTTATCGTTAGCATGTTTTAGACAAAATTTAGAATAATTCAAAAACACTTAATACTACTGCCAAACGAATAAGTGTAGCTTCACTTTTCCAGCGTAATTGAAGCCGGGAGCCTCTTGGGTAAGGAGAGAAGGCTTTTTGACTCACAGGCCGAAGACTATGCGTTCGGAGAGCGTGCGGTGGGTGCTCTCCTGCGATACTGACGCTCTCACATTTTTCTTTGTTATTTATTCATTTATTTATTTATCATTGTTGATTCATTAGTCTATGTATGATAAAGAAACATTATCGTAGAAAAAAAGTCAAGATATTCAAGTGACAAATATATTTAACCTCATCAAATGCGTTATTTATTCGTCAGTTGAATAATCAGTTTATTGATTCGTTTGTTAAAGTTAAATTACAGATCAGACAAACTCAAGTTATTAAATTAGAAAATAAATTGAGGAAAAAAATCATTTCATGACTTTTAACAATTTAGGGGGGAGTTTTAACAATTACTGACACACTTTATTACTTTACATTGTTTACTAACTTGTGATGAAAAGAAGGAATCAACATGTGACGATATTTATTGTGGAATATCAAAGAGTTATATAAGATTGGCTAATGTATGCTTGTATGTACATGCAGTAACGTGTGAGGTTTGTTTTATTTCGTTAGCCCGGTGCAGCAATGCAAAAGCGCAGTGTCCGATGCCCTCGTCTCCGCGGTCCGCGCAAGTTCATCGACAGCATGTTCTTGGTTGCTGATAGAGACCAGGACGGCTATCTAGATGACGCCGAGTACGACAACCTCTTCGACGAGTTTGATAATGATCGTGAGTTTACCTGATGACTAATCTAATACTTGTAAATGTTTTCTAGTGTGAAACAAATGCCTGATGCACTTACCCATTAGGTAGAGCTCAGAACTAACAAAAACTTGTCCTTTGTATTCCTGGTCAAACGTTTTTGAGAAGCCTTCTGTCGAAACTTATCAGGTTTCCTATAGAAGATGACCAAAACTTCCCACTTTTATAGTTTCAATATAGATCAAGAGAAGTGCTTTGGCAAATCTAGTAAAGAACTTCATTAGCTGTGTTATACTTGCAGGCATGTAAATAATTAAAAAAAAAAAAAAACGGCAGTCCAGACGTTTTTTGCACTCAAACATTTTGGTGTCTCTCAAAGCACCTTTTTTTTACAGGGAAGGGACTTCAGGTTTAAATTATCTCTCAATCTGATTTTAGTGCCTAACGTTCTCCTATTTTTACGCTGATATTGCATTTAACACTTTTTACAGACAACTCTGACGTCACTCTGGACGAGTACGTTGACCGCCTGGTTGATGTCCACCACGGTCAGCGTTCCAAAGCTGCCCTCTTGTTCCGCATGGGCGACTTCAACCAGAACCAGAGGCTGGACCTGGAGGACAAGCGTGTGGTCAAGCAGCGGCTTGATGAAAATGGTCAGTAATTTGCGTTTATGAAGATCGGTGGACCTCCGCATAATATGACATACTATAGCTCTATATGATATTTCTGGACTAAGAATTTCTGTCAATATATGACCACAAAGGCTATGATGCCACTGGGTCACCGCCAATAGAACTTAGCTAGTTATTGGTGGTCTACCTATTGGTTCGCCTGAGCATTGACAAAATTAATTTATACTTCGTGTCTCATAAGACCATCTCTTTATGCGCTATTTGATAAATCTTCATTTCATTTGTGTCTTTGATTTAATACATCAGTGAATTAATTCATTAATATATGTGCACCAATTGATTAATCAACTTATTCATCAATCAGTCTTTAATTTCCTTGAATATTTGGTTTTTATGGTTTTACCACATTGGCAGATATAATTATTTTTAATTTCATTTTGAGGGTTTTTTACTTACTTTCAAACTCTTTCAAAGTCTTGTTTCAGGATTAAACGTTGAGTTATTTTTATGTGATGAAGTAAATGTGAATATTAAGACAAATACTGACATGCGTCAAACAACTGTTATGGAATTCTATTTTCATAATAACTGTGTCATACGTACGTAGCAAGCGACTTCATAATTTTTATTTTTATAAACGTTTTTGGGCTTTATATATATATATATATATATATATATATATATATATATATATATATATATACCGTTTTCACATCTGGGGAATTTCTTTCGTTTTAGGTGACGGATTAATTCACCAGTGTGAATTCCGTAAGATCTGGATGCAGGTGGGTGGATTTTCACCACCGATAATTTCATTGAAAATTTCATTTGCATTTCATAAATATGCTTAGTCAAAAAGATTTGTCAGTTCATTTTGCCTTATGTTGTCTTTCAACAATCGCTTTATATACTGAATCTGGCGAGAAGAGATGTGCTCTGTACTATGTAGGGGAGACAGGGGCTAGTTGGACCCCGGGGTAAGTTGCCCCCTCCCCCCCGCCCCTTCAAGTCTCTTTAGGCCTAATACAGTTAGTTTAAGACGCTAAATTATTTCATTTGGACTCACTGCCGACGCTTTTTTAGCACTATTGGATACGGTCGCTTCGCAAAACGATGTGAACAATTCTTTCACTCCATAGTTATTTTGTCGTAAATTGATGGGGGGGGGGGGGTAACTTACCCCGGGGTCCAACTAGCCCCAGTCTCCCCCAGTACATGCCTACACATGTGTTTTATTTACATTACAGTTAGTAAGCTTTGAAAATAAAGTTAATTGTGCGTTTTTTATCTTAGCTGAATGCCAGTTTAATTCTTTATGATATTCTTCATTATAGAATTGTGAGATAACTTTTGTAAGAGGATCACATGTATATTTTCAGATTGCGGATCGTGCCGGAATTGCCCGAATGTAAAAACAGGTCCGTGCAACAATCGTGGACGGAGACCAGTCATTCGGTACATAATGCACATGGATATCTGGGTTATATATAACGGATATCTTAATTACACATGTGGATATCTAAATTTTATCCATATCTGCTGCGGCACCAGATCGGGGTCAATGATTTTGCTCAGTTTACAGCGAATAACAGCATTTTCTCAATAGTTAAATTTTCTTTATATAAGAACTTTCTGGAACATTCGTTTGATTTGGCTTTGGCATCGGTCAACAGTAAATAAAGACCAGAGATGTAACTGAAAAAATGAAAATAGACATTGTCTTAACTCTAAAACTGTAACCAAATGTTTTTTACTCGTGTTTATTCAAATTAGTTTGATGCGGAAGTTGACAAAGTGATTAGATGCAAACCGAGACTTGAGACATCGAATGTGAAAATATGTAAATAAAATGATTTCCAAGCGATCACACTACTTTTTTTAGTTCTCTCTCGTAAGACTGTTTATATTTGTGCCCAGATCGGACAAAAAACACATGTCCAGTAGTGTGATAAATATTAACTTTATGTAGTGAGAAAACATGTTGCGTAAAACTACAAATGACATTGGAACTTCAAAATCTTGTATCTGTCTTAAAACAATAAGTTTGCACATTTATTTAATTTGTCTTCAAGCAAAAATTCTTTCCGGGTGCAATGTAAAAGCAACCGAGACATAGGGAAAAATACCGTTGAGAACAAAACTTTTAGTCAGCGACTGACAATGTTACATATGCTGTTCTATTTATTTATTTTTTTCGGAGCTGGGACATCATCTATATCAGTTTGAATATCCAAGAAGTATAATATATATGTAAAACAAGCAAAACACAGAGATACGAGATAATACTCAGCTTGGTTAGCTAGGGAACCTGCTCTTGGCTATAGATTAACTATGCTGTATTGCAGATCACGAAAATGTTTCTCATAGTTTAGGGGTACAGATTTACCAAAGGATTGGATTGTGAAAGTGAAAAGTGACAGAATATATAGATGATATGACTTTTTTAATTGAGAAGAAAATAATAATTACGTGTGTTTCTGTTTGATTTTTCAAGAAAGCATTCAAAAAACCAGCTATACACCGAATGGTCTATTCTGACCAGTTTGTAGGTCATTTGTTCATCTGATATTTTTAAAAGTTGTGACCCTAACGCGTGGCATTCTTAGGTGTTTTGCATACTTAGCTGTTTTAAAATTTAAACCTTTGATTCCGATTTGATTGATTATAAGACGTATTCACCACTATAACTACAAGAGAAGGAACCGATACAAATTCAGCACGATGTTGCGCCTTTTTTTAAATCTTGTAAGTGTTCCGAATCCATTACCCAACGTTGTCGCGGTGGTACAACACACATGGCACATACCATATGCCCTCAGCAAACTAGTTGGAGACCAAAGTTTTAGTAAACTCAGTTCATGTTTATGTAACCATAATTGTTACAAAACCTGTGACCTTAGGAAACATGGTTATAAAACATGTTTTAAAAAACATGGCTATAAAACGTGATATGAAATCACCACCGCAGCTATTAGCTGGCGTTTAAGGCGACTGCAAAGAACTCGATTTTCATTCGCGAAAATTTGACCAGACAGGCTTTTGCAGACTTTAACTGAAGATTCTACCATCAACCAGGTTCTATATTGAATTGGTAGGTATTAAGAAAAACTTAATTCAGATTGCATTGACTCTTTCTACTAGGTTAAAAAAATTATAGCAGTTCACAATTATTATTTTTTCCGTCTTAACCACCGAGCACAGTGGCAAAGACACTGCTGAAACTTTTGCACAATAATCTATCACCCTTTAGTTATTTTTATTCCAATTATATAATTCTATATCATTAAATCTTATTCTCCTTGTAATTTTATAAAGTGGCAAAGTTAATCATCAGCTGCAAAGGCTGTCTGTAAATATTATATATTTTTCGTAATTTCCGGGCATTTTATGATTTTTACACTGCGATTGCTTCAGGTGCCTTAAATTAAAGTTAGTTTATATAATTATTTTATTGTCTATTTCCTCTAGTTACTTCAAGGACAAAATGAATTTTAGCCTTTCATTCCTTGCAGTTGTTGCATTTGGACTGTTTGCGTAAGTTGTACTATTTTTTCTCTTTAACTAATTTGTTCATATTACGTATTGTTTTCAACTGGCATAGTCACGTCAATTAAATCTCAGTTGATTTTCTGTAGCATAATGTAAAATATTCTATAATAAGCAAGTTTTCTAATGTGAAACACATGGCTTACACACACGTTCACGCACCTGCACACTCACTTAACATTTGCTTTGAAATTCAAATTGCAATATGTGCTCTTAAAGGATTGTTGCGTATAAAACTTCACCTTTTGTGTTGATTTGCTGCAGTGCCCAGTGACTAGCAATTTGTTACCAAGATACAACAGTTCCTCATACTGTAGATAGGGTTTTTACCAGCAATATAGAAAATATAGAAAAAGTCATAAGTTTTCTCTTAGTATACATGTATATTTTAAAATTGAAACTTGTAACAATCGTAAACACGAGGGAGGATGCGTGAACCAGTAATGGTATCACTTTCGAAATCTCTTTTAAGGCCGAACTAAATTATTGCGTCTTGCGAAATGGATAATATTATTAGTGTTTAGAATTATTTGCGCATGATGCGTTATCTTAGGCAGAGGTGAAATAGAGAGGAGAGGAGAGGCTCGTGTTATGTTGTTATATAGCTACACCTTACATATATATTGGATTAAGAATACGATATATTATTATTATTCCAAATCGTTCCTCCTGTGTTGGACTTCATGATTAGGAAGTGCATTTGGACGTAAACGATAGCGGTTGAAAGCGATAAATTTCATTTTTTCAGTTTGTAGATATATCCTTCTATTAAGTAAAAACAGTTCTGTTCTTACCCAAATATTGCGCATCTTCACGCGAATTTCAAAAGTTGTATACAGTTTTCAATTTTCAATTTCACAGAACAATGGTGGATTAATAGGAATGAATCACACCAGAAAAAAAGTTTTTTTTTCCGGACCGAAAACGCCTTTCAAAGCCTATTCATCAATTTCTCTCTTTTCACATTGGACGTATGTTGAAATGTGGATGGGTGGATTTTGTTTTTGAAGCCCAGGGTGTGGCTGTTTTCGAGGTTTTTAATTTTTTGTTTATGCTTTAGGCTGTTTTTAATTTTTTTGTTTATGTTTTACTGTTTGTAGCTACTGTAAGTAGCGTAGTACATACATGAACCCAGGAAAGAGGGTCAGTTTTCCAAAATAACCTAAAACCGACAGCCGGTATTTGCATTCAGCCCCCAAATATTGGTCTGCTTCAATTTCTCTGTTGAAACACTCGAAAAAAATCCAGATTTTGACAATTTGCCAGACGATCGAGTAAATTCACACAGTTGGATATAACAGGACAGTGCCCTCGTTTACACTGGGCCAGTGAGCATTTCCAGATACGTCATAATGTATACACGACACAGGCCTTTGCTAAATTCCAGCGTATCGTCTGGGGCCACTGTTTTTAAACACGCAAACAGGTGCCCCAAAATAGGTATGTGTTTTTGTAATAAGCTATGGTCTAAGTATGTTTTGTTTTGGTCTAAGTATGCGTTTTACCGTATATCCAGAAATCAGATCATACGTGCAAACCTTAGTGGAAATTGAGAAGGGTGGTTTGAACCCTAGTTTTCGCTTGGGCACGCATACACACGCGCACACACACACACGTGCAGTCAAGAATATACATGTATAAATCTGTTAACATGTAACGGCATCTTTTCCTTTTTAAAACAATCAAACAAAAAAAAAACTAAAAAGCCCAAGGCTCCTTCAAGTTAAATGCTCGTTTGAACTTCAGTTGTGCTTCCATTCACTTCTGCGGGAGACACTGCACCCCCCCTCCACCCTTCCCCTCCTGCAGAAACCGCTATCAAGCAAAAAGGTGCAGTAGATCAAAGCCAGATATTTTTCAATTTTTTCAAACCTTATATAGTAGTTCCCATGATATCGTGTATTCTTTTATTCTAGCCTTGGTGGAGCTGCCAGACACAGCGGAGAAATCCGTTGCCCCCGTCTACCGCATTCACACAGGTTTATTAAGAGAATCTTCACCTCGGCTGACGCCAACCAAGACGGCAACTTGGACGACACAGAATATCACAAGAATCTGTTTAGAGAGTTTGATTATGACGGTAAGTAGTAGATGTGAAAAATGGTTAAAAAATAGTGCCACACTTGGAACTTGGATTAACGTAAAAGTCATTACTTATTTTGCAGGTTTGTTATTAAATTTTTTTCGTACAATCTTCATTATTGGTTTTTCATAACTCCACATGCTTAGTGACTGGTATGCACTATTTTTTTTGGTTCGTAATATTAAAATTATTCTGAAATAGCTTAAACATCGCTATTACCGAACAACCTTACTCTCAAAATATTGGAAAATCCTGTAGATCCTGTTGATATAACAAGAACGAAATTAAATTAAAATTTCACACAAGACTAGACGGTGCAGTATCAAGTCAATAAAAGAAGTATATTTTCTTAGCTGACGGACGAGTGACAAGGGATGAATTCCTCAGAAAGTTCTTGGAATTGGACCAAGGTCATGAAAACGAGGCTTCGAAGCTGTTCGCAGCGGGAGATGTGAACCGCAACGGTTATCTGGACGATGATGACAAAACACTTGCTAAATACAGGATTGATTTAAATGGTAAGAAATACCATTTACCTTACCTTTTTAAATGAGAGAAAGTTGATAGCTTTTGTTACAAAAGATTACTGTCGAACTTGGTTGGCGTACATTCTGCTTCGATCGCATTAACTTGTTTCTCTACCATACCGGTAGTTGGTTTCAGAAATGGATACGTGATTATGTTTTATATTTCTACATCGTTATTACAATGCACCGTGGCGCGAACCTTTCTCTCTCTCTTTCTTTCTCCCTCTCAATTGATAATTTTCCATATATTTTAGATGACGGAGAGATTGGAGAATGCGAATTTCAACTCATTTGGACAAAGGTAAGATTTTCTTGATACTTGCAATTTCAAGAAGTTTTAGCTACTCCCATACGTACGTTCTATTTACCTCAGTGTTTGGCCCTTCTGTGCTCCATGCAGCTGGGACAAATGCTGCGTCTGAAGTAAAACGCTCAAATCCGTTACCGGTATTCCTATGAAGGACACTCAAGTGAATATTCCAACAAATAGACTCGTTCTCAAAATTATAAATCTTTTAGGCATTGTTGTTATGTTAATTTTCAAATTAATACATTTTTGGGGGGGTGGGGGGGGGGGGTGATGATATTTTCCCTACACCATCTGGACTAGACAACTGAGAAAAACAAATTGCACAGTATAGTCGTGATTTTATCCGTTAATTGATATGTGTTATTTTATATGGATTGCCTGCTGATATGCTGCCCATGTCATTGGATTAATGGCACGTCATTGGATTAATCACAATGCCAAGACTCACAATATTTTCCTATTTCAGATTGCAGACAGTGTACAAATAGGCCTGTAAAGATAAGGAAACCGACAGTAAGTGCCACGTACGACACTGTCTGTGTTGCTCGTTCGGGATCTTTTTTTCCATATCACCTAAACGTGAAAATATCTATTGAAGAGAATTCATACTATGCAAACTGTGTTTATCTTCAAAATTCAAATTTATGTCTTCGAGATCTCAATTTCTGCTTTACACTACAACAGCACGAGGAGGAATAAAGCGTGATTTTACACACAAGTGGCAATCTACATATGATGATATAATTATACTTTCATTCAAGCGACAGGAAGACTTGCTAGAATCAAGAATACCAACATCCGCGGAGACCGTATACCAGAGTCCTGTATCACTTTCTTTGAAAAAGCATTGGCCATCAGAAGAGTCAACAGAGAAGACATCGTGTGTGACTCATTTAACAAAGATGACTGACTGTTGATGTATATTTTTGTTTCAAGACAATTAATGTTTTTTACATCTCTTCAGTCGGTTTTCACTCATTCGTTTGTTTCTATTAGAGCGACTTCCACAGATGAATCTCTTATTTTGTTGAAGTCTCCGATTAAAATTGTTTTTCTTAATAGAGTGACAAGAGCATTAAATTCATCTATTTTTTACATCCTTTGGGAAACTATTGCAAATAGTTAACATGTATTTTAAGACAATGGAAATAAAAGCAATATAACAAGTTAATAAAAAAGATATCAATTACTGGATTTTTTTGTGCAGATGATACATCTTACCGTGCTGCATGATACACCTTACAGTTATGCCGTGTCGTTATTATTCTTTTCTGTTCAAAACCAAAAAATACCCTGTAATATTTTCATCACATACGCTGTAAGTGTTCAAGTATATTCTGAAATCCTAAATGTCTTCTCTAATATAATCCAATTGTAATGAAACTGCAATAGCTTCTCTAACGCAATAGGTATAGTGACGGATTTCAGCATGTTATGTAAGAAGTTATGTGGAATTGATCATAATTCTTATTTTGAACGGATTTTTCCAGTAATGATTTATTTTATGCTATTTGGAGGAATTTCTGTATCAGTATTACTCATTGAATGCTATTTGACTGAACTCCTGTTTCATAGTCCTTTCAGAGCCTAACTTGAAACTTACAGGATTAAAAAAACAAACTTATAGCTGGTATCCCTTATTTGGAAATGTGAAATTTCAATCTTATTCTAGAAGCTTTGAATCTTGGTGACCAACAATTATGGAGCACCAAACTAAATGTGAACTCCATTAAGTGGAATGATGAACGTTCAGATGAGTTTCAAAATTAATTTTAAAAAATGGGATCCAGCTTTGCCTGAAGGTTCACCAGAGAAAAAATTAAGGCGTCAATAAAATCCATAAATTATTTTGCACATTATTCTCTCAAGTATAAAGGACAAATTTGTCTGAAGTACCTTTTGCCTGTTTAGTTTTAGCACAAAAATGCACTTGTTCAATATATCAGTAATAAAAAAGCTACAAAAAGAAGTTTCATTGCACGACTTTATTATTCTCAAATTTTTCAAAGACAACCACAATTCCTTAAAACATACATGTAGCACATTCACAGAAATGACAACTGCCAGCCCAACATATAGAAAATAAATAAACAAAACTAATCTCTGTATCACAGTTATTCTGTCTTTCTGATCAATAAACAAAGCTAGTTGTTATCCACGACTTTGACAAATGATAATAATCATAATAAACCAACTGGTTATGCAATTGCCCTAACATAACCTTTTGTTTTAAACTATGAAGGATTTTTCAAATACTAGGGATGGTAAGTAAAAAGTAAATATTTCTCCATTAAAAAAGAAAAAATCTAGAAAAGGACTGCAGTTAAAAGTTCACATTTACCCCGATCATACACACAAGAACACACACACATACATCAAAATGCATTTGGAGATTTTTTTTCCACCTCGAGATAACATTTCATGCTTTCTATTGTGAAAATATATCTAAAAAGTTTAACTAAATCCAATAAAGTCTACTGTACAGATGCTAATCAAAACAGTAGAGGTTTAATTTGTGTAATAAGATAATTTCAAAATGATATTAAAATAATGCTATGAAAGTATCTTTGAATTATTTCCTGCATCTTAGTAAAAGGTTATTCATTTAAAAGCAATATATCAAAACAAAAGATCCCCATCCTGTGGCACATTTTCTGATCGTACTTATTTCCCTTAAACAAGAGTTCTTTTTTGTCTGTTTCATGGAACTAAAAGAACTGTTCATGATCACTTGGACTTCTGTAAACACATCTTTTTTGATCTTTGATGAAGCTGTAAATGTTTCTCTAAAATCTTTTGTTTATAAAACATGTCTAAGTCTCAAACCTGTCAAATTACAGCTGTTAAATATTATAAGTGACATGATTAATATGTACAAAATTAGAAAAGCAGCATATATATGCCAACAACGGAGCTAAGTCCCATGTCCTGTATTGAAGTAGGTGCCATCTATGGTTGAAAACTGAGGTCCTCCATGAGTGGATTTCTGACAGATTTTCAAGTAGTGCACCCAAGGCTGTACGACTCCAAGAGAGATTTCACACACCAGAGAATTTGGACCTCCTGGAAATATTTACAGGAAAAGAATCATACAAATTGCAAAATTAATTACTGCAGTCTGCTGCAGTGCAATATAAATTTTCGAGATAAACTTAAAAAACAGAAAGTGGCTGATTATTGATGCTGAGAGTAACCACCATGAAGCTTTTACTGTTTAAAAGTGAGAACAAGGTAAATCATACTCTTTTCTTTTTTAAAGCCTTCTCTATATCAATGCCATCTGGATTTTAAAAAAAAATTTTTTTTTGAAGAATGCTGAATCCTCAATCATGTTGGACAGAGAAACAGATACATGAATAGCAATGATTCCAGACACAACACACCGCCAAACTGAAAAAATTACGCAGCACTACCTGTTGACATGAACTGAGCAAAATACAGACTTCAACAGAAGCATACAGGGAGGTGATACAAGGCCTGGATATAGACCCACATTTGCTCAGCACTTACTTTGTGGCGTGTCCCTCCAAAGCTACTGCACACCGGTCTTCAGTGTCTGTCCACTGACCCTCAAAGTCCTCTGCCTTGGGCTGTGGGGACCTGCGCTTTCTGGAAACATTACACATATATAAATATCACTTTCAATAAATAAACAGGCATGAAATGAACAGCAAAGAACCCATAATATTTTAAGTCTTTAACATCAACATGTCATTCTTCAAGAACCTAATAATAACAAGGCAGCAAAGCTGTCAAATGTACAGACAAAAAACAGGAAATAACTATGCACAAAATAGGCTACTGTCAATTCTGATGCAAAAGTACATTATGTTAAACTGCAAATTCAACATCAAATTTTAATTATGCTCAAGNACACAGGAAAGAGGGGTCAGTTTTCCAAAATAACCTAAAACCGACAGCCGGTATTTGCATTCAGCCCCGAAATATTGGTCTGCTTCAATTTCTCTGTTGAAACACTAGAAAAAAATCCAGATTTTGACAATTTGCCAGACGATCGAGTAAATTCACACAGTTGGATATAACAGGACAGTGCCCTCGTTTACACTGGGCCAGTGAGCATTTCCAGATACGTCATAATGTATACACGACACAGGCCTTTGCTAAATTCCAGCGTATCGTCTGGGGCCACTGTTTTTAAACACGCAAACAGGTGCCCCAAAATAGGTATGTGTTTTTGTAATAAGCTATGGTCTAAGTATGTTTTGTTTTGGTCTAAGTATGCGTTTTACCGTATATCCAGAAATCAGATCATACGTGCAAACCTTAGTGGAAATTGAGAAGGGTGGTTTGAACCCTAGTTTTCGCTTGGGCACGCATACACACGCGCAAACACACACACGTGCAGTCAAGAATATACATGTACAAATCTGTTAACATGTAACGGCATCTTTTCCTTTTTAAAACAATCAAACAAAAAAAAACTAAAAAGCCCAAGGCTCCTTCAAGTTAAATGCTCGTTTGAACTTCAGTTGTGCTTCCATTCACTTCTGCGGGAGACACTCCACCCCCCNGTGCAAACCTTAGTGGAAATTGAGAAGGGTGGTTTGAACCCTAGTTTTCGCTTGGGCACGCATACACACGCGCACACACACACACGTGCAGTCAAGAATATACATGTATAAATCTGTTAACATGTAACGGCATCTTTTCCTTTTTAAAACAATCAAACAAAAAAAAAACTAAAAAGCCCAAGGCTCCTTCAAGTTAAATGCTCGTTTGAACTTCAGTTGTGCTTCCATTCACTTCTGCGGGAGACACTGCCCCCCCCCTCCACCCTTCCCCTCCTGCAGAAACCGCTATCAAGCAAAAAGGTGCAGTAGATCAAAGCCGGGCAAAAAATCCAGATATTTTTCAATTTTTTCAAACCTTATATAGTAGTTCCCATGATATCGTGTATTCTTTTATTCTAGCCTTGGTGGAGCTGCCAGACACAGCGGAGAAATCCGTTGCCCCCGTCTACCGCATTCACACAGGTTTATTAAGAGAATCTTCACCTCGGCTGACGCCAACCAAGATGGCAACTTGGACGACACAGAATATCACAAGAATCTTTTTAGAGAGTTTGATTATGACGGTAAGTAGCAGATGTGAAAAATGGTTAAAAAAATAGTGTCACACTTGGTACTTGGATTAACGTAAAAATCATTACTTATTTTGCAGGTTTGTTATCAATTTTTTTTCGTACAATCTTCATTATTGATTTTTCATAAATCCACATGCTCAGCGGCTGGTATGCACTATTTTTTTTTCGTGATATTAAAATTATTCTGAATTAGCTTAAACAGCGCCATTAGTATTACCGAACACTATCACTCTCAAAATATTGGAAAATCCTGTAGATCTTGTTGGAATAACAAGAACGAAATTAAATTAAAATTTCACACAAGACTAAACTGTGCAGTATCAAGTCAATAAAAGAAGTATATTTTCTTAGCTGACGGACGAGTGACAAGGGATGAATTCCTCACAAAGTTCTTGGAATTGGACCAAGGTCATGAAAACGAGGCTTCGAAGCTGTTCGCAGCGGGGGATGTGAACCGCAACGGTTATCTGGACGATGATGACAAAACACTTGCTAAATACAGGATTGACTTAAATGGTAAGAAATACCTTTTACCTTTTTAAATATGAGAAAGTTGATATGTTTTGGTTCAAAAGGTAACTGTCTAACTTGTTTGGAGTACATTCTGCTTCGATCGCATTATCTTGTTTCTCTACCATACCGGTAGATATTTTCAGTAATGAATATTTGATTATGTCTTATATTTTTTAATCGTCATTACAATGCGAACCTCTCTCTCTCTCTCTCTCTCTCTCAACTGATTATTTTTCATATACTTCAGATGACGGAGAGATTGGAGAATGCGAATTTCAACTCATTTGGACAAAGGTAAGATTTTCTTGATACTTGCAATTTCAAGAAATTTTAGCTACTCCCATACGTACGTTCTATTTACCTCAGTGTTTGGCCCTTCTGTGCTCCATGCAGCAGGAACAAATGCTGCGTCTGAAGTAAAACGATCAAATCCGTTACCGGTATTCCTATGAAGGACACTCAAGTGAATATTCCAACAAAAAGACTCGTTCTCAAAAATATTAATCTTTTTGGCATTGTTGTTATATTAATTTTCAAATTAATACATTTTTTTTTGGGGGGGGGGGGGTGATGATATATTCCCTACGCCATCTGGACTAGACAACTGAGAAATGCAAATTGCACAGTATAGTCGTGATTTTATCCGTTTATTGATGTGTGATATTTTATGTGGATTGCCTGCTGATATGCTGCCCACATCATTTCTGTCATTTCTATCGATTAATCACAACACCAAGACTCACAATATTTTCCTATTTCAGATTGCAGACAGTGTACAAATGGGCCTGTAAAGAGAAGGAAACCGACAGTACGTGCCATGTGCGAGACTGTCTCAGTGTTGCTCGTTTGGGATCTTTTTTCCATATCACCTAAACGTAAAAATATCTTTTGAGGAGAATTCATATCATGCAAACTTTATCTTTATCTTCAAAATTCAAATTTATGTCTTCGAGATCTCAATTTCTGCTTTACACTACAACAGCACGAGGAGGAATAAAACGTGACTTTACACACAAGTGTCAATCTACATATGATGATATAAACACTTTCATACAAGCGACAGGAAGACTTGCTAGAATCAAGAATACCAACATTCGCGGAGACCGTATACCAGAGTCTTATATCACTTTCTTTGATAAAGCATTGGCCATCAGAAAAGTCAACAGAGAAGGCGTCGTGTGTGACCCATTTAACAAAGATGACTGACTGTTGATGTATATTTTTGTTTCAAGACAATTAATGTTTTTTACATCTCTTCAGTCGGTTTTCACTCATTCGTTAGTTTCTATTAGAGCGACTTCCACAGATTAATCTCTTATTTTGTTGAAGTCTCCGATTAAAATTGTTTTTCTTAATAGAGTGACAAGAGCATTAACTTCATTTATTTTTTACATCCTTTGGGAAACTATTGCAAATAGTTAACATGTATTTTAAGATAATGGAAATACAAGCAATATAACAAGTTAATAAAAAAGATATCAATTACTGGATTTTTTTGTGCAGATGATACATCTTACCGTGCTGCATGATACACCTTACAGTTATGCCGTGTCTTTATTATTCTTTTCTGTTCAAAACCAAAAAATACCCTGTAATATTTTCATCACATACGCTGTAAGTGTTCAAGTACATGTATATTCTGAAATCCTAAATGTCTTCTCTAATATAATCCAATTGTAATGAAACTGCAATAGCTTCTCTAACGCAATAGGTATAGTGACGGATTTCAGCATGTTATGTAAGAAGTTATGTGGAATTGATCATAATTCTTATTTTGAACGGATTTTTCCAGTAATGATTTATTTTATGCTATTTGGAGGAATTTCTGTATCAGTATTACTCATTGAATGCTATTTGACTGAACTCCTGTTTCATCGTCCTTTCAGAGCCTAACTTGAAACTTACAGGATTAAAAAAACAAACTTATAGCTGGTATCCCTTAGTTGGAAATGTGAAATTTCAATCTTATTCTAGAAGCTTTGAATCTTGGTGACCAACAATTATGGAGCACCAAACTAAATGTGAACTCCATTAAGTGGAATGATGAACGTTCAGATGAGTTTCAAAATTAATTTAAAAATGGGATCCAGCTTTGCCTGAAGGTTCACCAGAGAAAAAAAATTAAGGTGTCAACAAAATCCATAAATTATTTTGCACATTATTCTCTCAAGTATAAAGGACAAATTTGTCTGAAGTACCTTTTGCCTGTTTAGTTTTAGCACAAAAATGCACTTGTTCAATATATCAGTAATAAAAAAGCTACAAAAAAGGTTCCATTGCACGACTTTATTATTCTCAAATTTTTCAAAGACAACCACAATTTCTTAAAACATACATGTAGCACATTCACAGAAATGACACAACTGCCTGCCCAACATATAGAAAATAAATAAACAAAATTAAATCTCTGTATCACAGTTATTCTGTCTTTCTGATCAATAAACAAAGCTAGTAGTTATCCACGACTTTGACAAATGATAATAATCATAAACCAACTGGTTATGCAATTGCCCTAACATAACCTTTTGTTTTAAACTATGAAGGATTTTTCAAATACTAGGGATGGTATGTAAAAAGTTAATATTTCTCCATTAAAAAAGAAAAAAAAAAATCTAGAAAAGGGCTGCAGTTAAAAGTTCACATTTACCCCAATCATACACACAAGAACACACATACATACATCAAAATGCATTTGGAGATTTTTTTTCCACCTCGAGATAACATTTCATGCTTTCTATTGTGAAAATATATCTAAAAAGTTTAACTAAATCCAATAAAGTCTACTATACACATGCTAATCAAAACTGTAGAGGTTTAATTTGTGTAATAAGATAATTTCAAAATAATATTAAAATAATGCTATGAAAGTATCTTTGAATTATTTCCTGCATCTTAGTAAAAAGTTATTCATTTAAAAGCAATATATCAAAACAAAAGATCCCCATCCTGTGGCACATTTTCTGATCGTACTCATTTCCCTTAAATGAAATTTCTTTTTTTTTTCTATTTCATATAACTAAAAGAACTGTGCATGATCGCTTGGACTTTCGTAAACACATCTTTTTGATATTTGATGAAGCTGTAAATGTTTCTCTAAAATCTTTTGTTTATAAAACATGTCTAAGTCTTAAACCTGTCAAATTACAGCTGTTAAATATGATAAGTGACATGATTAAATAATATGTACAAAATTAGAAAAGCAGCATAAATGCCAACAACGGAGCTAAGTCCCATGTCCTGTATTGAAGTAGGTGCCATCTATGGTTGAAAACTGAGGTCCTCCATAAGTGGATTTCTGACAGTTGTTCCAAGTAGTGCACCCAAGGCAGTATGACTCCACGAGAGATTTCACACACCAGAGAATTTGGACCTCCTGGAAATATTTACAGGAAAAGAATCATACAAGTTGCAAAAAATACTCTTCTGGAAATATTTTAAGTTATACGCAACTGAGCAAAAATAATTACTGCAGTGCAATATAAATTTTCAAGATAAACTTGAAAAAAGAAAGTAGCTAATTATTAATGCTGCGAGTAACCATTATGAAGCTTTTACCGTTTAAAAGTGAGAACAAGGTGAATCATTATCTTTTCTTTTTTAAAGCCTACTCTATATCAATGCAGAACTACTAGTTGACATGAACTGAGCAAAATACAGACTTCAACAGAAGCATACAGGGAGGGCTTCCTTCCAAAAGGAGTGATACAAGGCCTGGATATAGACCCACATTTGCTCAGCACTTACTTTGTGGCATGTCCCTCCAAAGCGACTGCACACCGGTCTTCCGTGTCCGTCCACTGACCCTCAAAGTCCTCTGCCTTGGGCTGTGGGGACCTGCGCTTTCTGGAACCATTACACATATATAAATATCATTTTCAATAAATAAACAGGCATGAAATGAACAGCAAAAAAAACATAATATTTTTTGTCTTTAACATCAACATGTCATTCTTCAAGAACCTAATAATAAAAACTAATGTCTGGATAAGATTATCACCATAAGTAGATTGAAACAAGCTGATATGTTGAGTATTTTAACATTATACAGCCTAACTACAGTTTGGCAAAAGAAACAAAAACCTTTTGAAATTTGATTAAAACATATTTTGCTTTGAATGTATAATATCAAAACATAAATCTGTAAGATTTTCTTTTATTGTCTAGGAATACAAAAAAAGTTAAAATGGACACTAGTCTCCTTATTTTTTACATCCCAGTTAAATATCTTCTAATCTTCGGCCTGGCCTCCCTACTACTAATATGTGGGCATCTGTACATACCTGGTACCAGGAGATATTTGTCGCAGGGTCTCCACGTCATTGAAGACCACACTTGCACCACCACCAGCAGTGGGGACTACATTGGCCTGGAACACAATAATAAACATTTTGGATCTCATATTATGAACTAAGGGAACAAATTTAAAAAAAAAAAAAAAAAAAAAAAAAAAAAAAAACACTTAAATATCATAATAATGAAATAATAGTTATTAAAAGACCAGCAGCTACCTTATACAGTTTGGTCTGCATCTCCCCGTCCGAGGCCTGCTCCTGGTGCTGAAGAATGTACTTGGAGGCAGTCATGGTGTCCTTCACCTCCAGCTTACTGACAGACTTCTTCTTTCGCAGGTTGGGCTGCAGCACCGTATCTGAGACAGACAGGTCATGAAATTATGTCAGGAAGTTTCAGTGTCGCGTCATGAAATTTCTCTTGTAGATTACAACTTTGCTGTGAAATATATCAAGATACAGTAGAATTATACAACACTAAGAGAGAGCAACGAGAGGATGATAATTCTGCACATGACTCAATAATTTCTTTGCAATAAATTGACAAGATGTTGACTTACCCAGCTCTATAGTTCCTGCAGGTTTGTGTTCTAGCCACACCTCATGGGAAGACTTGGAGCGTCTGTGAGCCTTAGGGTTGTACACTGGCTGGGACTGGATATCAAAGGCCAATACACATTGGTTATCACATCTTGTTTCAAATTGTTTTCAAATATATGTAATATTTTTTTTCACTATGAAGCTAATAATGAACATTTTGATGCATTTTAAACAGGGGTTTTCCCAGGATTTGGGGTACAGGGGTGCAAAATCTCAATCTATAATATGGTCATCGATTTACAGGGAGTCCAACCCAAGCAAGCCCTACCCAAAAATTCCATAAGCCATCCAGCCGTCTTTGGAAAAATAGGCTGTCTTTTGAGGCTAAAGGATGTTCAAATGACCGCTGGATGGCATTTTGGGGAAGGCCTTGCTTTTAAGCCTTTGGACATACACAATATATGGTTAAGCCCAAGGGAACCCGTCCAAGGCAAGTTCATCAGGCTAAGTGAGGTAACCTACCCCTTTGGGTGGTGGAGATGGAGCCCTCCTCTCAGTGGCCTTGGGACCATACGTCCTTCCTGACCTGGTGGCAGGCTTGGGCGTCCTCCCCGTGTAGCGCAGGTCCTGGTCGGACTTGGTCTGCACCCTGGAGGCGATGGTGGAGGTCATGTAGCGCGGCTTAGGGGCCACAGCTGGGCCTCGCCTTGGTGCCTTGGCTGGTGGTTGAGTCGGGGTATCAATTTCGTTAGAATCTATGATGGACTTCAAGGCTTGCAGTGTGCGCTCTCTCTGCCAGAGCTGGGCCTCTGCTTCTTCTTCAATTTTCCTCTTCTCTTTTTCCTAAATAATTGTAAATTCAAACTGAGAGATTTCCGGTTGCATGTATAACAGGAAGAAATTCAAATAGGGGGAAAGCATTCAATCAAAGCAAGTATCAAACACTTAGTTTCCATTTAAATTTGGTGTTACTGCAACATGAATCAAATGCTACGATGATTTAAAGTGCCCCTTTAACAAAAACTTACCAATTGATCCTCCATGTGCTGCTGGGTGAGTACCATCTTGCTCTTAAACTCAGATTTCATCCTTTCCCTTTCTGACTTTTCTCTGAGGATTTTCCAGTCTTTTTCATTAAGCTAAAACATAACAATAATAATAATAATAATAATATCATCACAAGAACAAAAAGTTTTTGGGCTAAAATTTTCGAAAATTGATCATCTTGACTCAGTGATAACTGAGGCCCATTTATTATTCTTGTGTAGTCTGAATTTAGCAGCCTGAGCTTTGGCCAATCTGTACTTTTTTTTTGGTAAAACAAAGTCAGGTATGTTACACAGGCAGGCCCACAGATTTAGCATCAGTGTAGAAAATAATAATAAATAAATAAATTGCAAAGGGTACCTCTGTCTCCAGCTCCCGTTTCATGTTCTCAAACTGAGTATTCTTCCTCTCCAGCTGATCGTGACTCTTCTGCAGGCTGCGCAGTTTCTTCTCCACCCGCTCAAAGCTGTTGTCGCGTTTTCCGAGCAGATTTTCAAGCTCATCATTGCGATGCCTCAGGTCCATGTTCTCCTTCTCTGTCTTCAACAACTGGGCACGGAACTGATCAACTAAAAACAGAAGACAGGAGAGACAGGTTTTAATTTGACTTTGTTCTAAAAACCTGAAAGTGTCAAAGACTAGAATAATGACATGCGACTTGTGGGTAAAAAAAAATTACAATTTGTAAGAGTACTCAATTCCTTCTATGCACAATAATATTATTGTTTAAATTGTAAATATACAGATTGAAAAAATAATAATAATAATCTGACAACAAATTAAAACCACTCTTCAATATCAGGGAGCTTTCATGCAAGAAATGGGTATACTAAGAGATTTCAATTGGAATGTGTTCGAAATATAATTTGAAAGGAATATAATAGAAACGATTAGTACTTCTGGTCTCATCACAGATCACAATGCTTACATTTACTGTTCAGATCTGTTATTAAAGTGTTCCTCCTCATTTCCCTCTCAGCCAAGAACTGTATCAGGGGTACTATGACGCTTTCATCACTAGGATCAAGCAACTGGAAAGAACAATCAAATATGAAATATTGAAAACATGAGTCTTGATAAGATATTTTCCTGACATACCTCAGTGTATCTTACAGTGCGGATGTTACAAGTGACTGGGGACTTCTCATCAAATGGAGCAAGATTTCACAGGGTTTGAAGGAGGATGGTGTCAGATATAATGAACACTAGCCAGTGTGGGAACGAATAAAAGATGGCAAAAATCTGTGAAAGTACAATCTATTGCACAACAGTAAGAATTACCCATGTTCTGCATGTTCTTACGTATTACTTTCTAAGACAACAGCTCGTGGCTTCACACTTTGTGCATGTATTCTAGCTTCATATCATGACACAAATGAATGAAATTAATAAAATCATCACTCTGCTATACTTTATCAACAGTACCTCACTGAAAATGATGGGTGAATGGAAAAAAAAAAAAAAAAAAAAAAAAA
>NW_019774003.1:159713-171871 GCF_001039355.2 Lingula anatina
CTTACATTTACTGTTCAGATCTGTTATTAAAGTGTTCCTCCTCATTTCCCTCTCAGCCAAGAACTGTATCAGGGGTACTATGACGCTTTCATCACTAGGATCAAGCAACTGGAAAGAACAATCAAATATGAAATATTGAAAACATGAGTCTTGATAAGATATTTTCCTGACATACCTCAGTGTATCTTACAGTGCGGATGTTACAAGTGACTGGGGACTTCTCATCAAATGGAGCAAGATTTCACAGGGTTTGAAGGAGGATGGTGTCAGATATAATGAACACTAGCCAGTGTGGGAACGAATAAAAGATGGCAAAAATCTGTGAAAGTACAATCTATTGCACAACAGTAAGAATTACCCATGTTCTGCATGTTCTTACGTATTACTTTCTAAGACAACAGCTCGTGGCTTCACACTTTGTGCATGTATTCTAGCTTCATATCATGACACAAATGAATGAAATTAATAAAATCATCACTCTGCTATACTTTATCAACAGTACCTCACTGAAAATGATGGGTGAATGGAAAAAAAAAAAAAAAAAAAAAAAAAGAGAAAGGTGGATCAAGGCAAAGTAAGTTTTTCAGTTGTTTCCATACCTGTAATGCTGGAAATGATGGACCCATGCTGTAAGCCAGTGTCTTCTGGGAGGTGCCTAGAATTAACAACAGATAATCATCTCCTATGGGTTAATTTTTTTTCAAGAACAATACTTTTTCTAAGAATTACATCTGCTGTGCTCTGTTACTATGATATTCTCTTCAATCAACACATGTAGCCTCATTTCCTGAGGAAGAATACTGACAGACACCAAAAACAATTGGAAAGACAATAACTCTAACATTAGCTGTTGATTGAAGAAAATATCACAGCAACTGTCGCCTATCTATGCTTCGTAGCATGGGTTAATTTTTAGTTCTAATAGCCATGCGTGTACATGTAGCATGTAGTTGGCATCTGACATCTTGAACATTAATAAAATAACACTCGAGAATATTTGACTCAATTTCTGATGACGAAAAAATTGGAACAACTGTGACAAACTGAAACAGCAACTGGCTACTGCTATCAAGGGATCACTTTTACCGGGAAGACTCTAGCAAGCTTTAATACTAGCAGCTGACTATTTTCTTGGCAGATGATGATCTTGGAGAGTCGTACAAAAGGATGAAAAATGGATACACACAAGAACACTGTACACCACCAACAATAATTAGGATTAAGCTTGGGTTAGTACAAAAGTAAAGCTTTTTTTAATGAGTAGCCCTGATAAGTCATTTTACAGAGAGAGGGAAAGAGAGAAAGAGAAGGAGAGAGATAGAAGAATAAAAATATAAACAAATAAATAAATAAATAAATTAAATTTGGTATAAAAGCACTACTCTTTGACCTTAAATCAACACAAACAACCAAACAACACACTCATTACCATGCCCAAAGTTCCTGCATGCAAATTTCTGCCAAGCACTGTATGCCAGGCCTGCATTTCAGGGAGAGGAAGAAGAAAAAAAAGTACATGGTTATTTATGCTTAAGAATTCTGCCAAAAGCACATAGTAAGGATGCTTCAGCACAGGTTATTCTAAGCAAGTATTTGGAAAAAATGATAAAAATATAATTGAAAGCAGTAAATTCAAATAAAGGCTTAACAGGCACAAGGGCAAAAGGTTTGTCTCAAAATGAAGCAACTTCTGGGTTTGATTAGCATTTAATAATTCATGTTTATGAGGTGTAAATAACTTTGAAAAAGGTACAATTTATATAAAGTATTTAAGGGAAAAGTATCAAGTATCAATGTCAAATGCCCCCATCACCACCAAACAAAAATTCAAATTCCAACAAAAAATTTCACACTCTGAACTGTAACAAATAACATTTTTCAGATTCAAAATAAGATCTATAAAACTATTTTCTTACTTCCTTCTTCCCCCATCTTGGTCATAGCCTCCTTGTACTGCTGGTTCATCCTCCTGCGTCCCTTGGCCAGTCCATAGTCAAACTGGACCTGCTGTGGTCTGGCCACCTGGACCTCCTGGGTCACCTCTGCAAATCTCATCACTTGCTGGAACACAACACAGCACAGCATATCAGGGACCAATAAGGCTAAATTGCGATTGTCATTATTTTAATAATTAAAATTATCTACACAATAAGACATACAAGGACATATACACGTTCATATCACACTGCATATGAAAATGAAAAGATTGCCTACATGTAATTATTCAGAACATATGACACATGTTGATAATAAATAAATAAATAAATAAATGAAAAAAATTAACACGTTTATTAGCTATAACTTACAATGCTTAATATTCCCTAACAGCAAGCAAGCCACACAATGTATGTTGACATTAAAATAACAAAACTTGAATTTTCCAAGAAGTATCAGCTCTCAATTATTTATTTTTATTTTTGCTATATAGGGGTATAGGATTTATGCTTTTAAACACGCAATGCAGATTCCAGCCTGTCAATCAAGCCAGTAGATTGTGTATTTTTATCAAAATAGTCATCAAGATATTCTACTAATGACTGACAGATGTAAACAAGCAGTCTGTGTGTCAATGATAAGGGAAAATGCATTTACATGTAAAAAAATGTTCAGATTTCATTCTCATCTGAAATTCCATAATTCAGTAGAAAATATTGTGGATAGAAAAAAAAAAAATTAAACTGAACCAGAATTTCTTTTCCCTTGATGTGAGATTAGCTGAACACCAAGTACATGTGGAAAAAACAAATAAATAAAATAATAATAAAACTCCCAAGGTGATAAAAACCAGGGAGATAAGGATGAAAAAAGTTAACTGTGGTCTACAGTCTGCAAGGGTAGACAGAGACATGCTTTTTTCACATTTATCTCAAAATATAACAGTCAGCTGCCAGCAACTAATCTGATATCTTATCAGATAAAACTTACCTGCCGCACACAGTCATCAATAGTGATTAATAAAAACAGAGTGCAATTTAACTTCTGTTACAATATGAGAACCACAACAACTAACCACTGTCTCGTCATACTCCTTGGCTGCTGGGTTAACGGTGACAATCATGCGGACTTTCCCTTCACCATCAAAGTAGTTCTTGAAGAGATGGGTCAGTTTGGAGTCCCTGTATGGCACCATCTGGAACAAGAGAAGAACAAGGTTAGTAATATGAAAATTAGATGTATTTGAATGCACCTTGGCTGATATAAAAAGCAGAAATTGCTAATGATTTAGACCATTAGTTACTTTCTTATTGTGAACTAGCATGGATTTATTCTGAACTGAAGTGGACCAAATTTTTTAGTCATAAAATTAACACTTTCAGTCTTTTAATTCTTCTGTCAAAATAAGACCTGGGGTATTTTCCTAAGCATAGTTTTAAATTATCTCTGTATGAATCACCAAACAGCATGATAACCTATCTGCCATAAATTTCAAAAACACTGCACTTGCTGAAACAACAACCTTAAGGTCTTCAGTCAATTTTTTGATACAAAAATGTCATATTGCATCCACCTACCTTGTTAGCTCCTAGAAGCTGATTCTCTCTTAATGCATCCATGCACGCTCTGAGTGCCATTAAAGACTGGTTGATGTTACCTAAATATTGACAAAATAAATAGCAAGACTAGTTTTAAAATCGGATTTAAAACCAATCCCCTTCACCTTAAATTTACTTTGTAAATTAGTTTCAGAATGTTTTTTTTTCTTTCAAATTTCATGGAGTCATATATTATGTAGACTAATAGATAAAAACAATAGAAGCATAAATTCATTAAAAACAAGTTCACCACTTAAAAAATTTCTAACCTAGACGACAACAACTGGGTTCATCATAAAATCATAACCAAATACTGAACACATTCTTATTTAATTAAGAAAAATATAAAACACATCTCTGATTTTTATAAACTCAGTACTAATTAATAAATCTGACTTTGCAAAAATAAATTCAATCTAGAAGACGCCCTTAATTTTGTATTGAAGTAAAGTGTCAACCCACCAGCTTCTCTCAGCCTGTCCCCAACATTGTTTGTCCTCACTAATCTCTCACTTCCAGCAAGGTCTACCAGGGCTAGCTGACTGGAGCACACCCGAGACTTGTCCTGCATTATAATTACAACATAGTTATAAATAACAGGTAAATAACATTGAAAATAAAGACAATCTCTGGACAGGAAATAAATAGACCAAAAAAAAAAAATGTTTTAAAAAACTTACAAATCTGAAAATTGGGACAATTATTGGTGTTATATTACAAATCTTAGATATCCAAATGAATACAGGAAACTCTTTTCCTTTTGGTAAGTTTAAAAATATCAACAAACACAGACACAAACTGTACTTCTACTTCTCTATTCAACCAGAAAATATTTGAATACACCCAACTGATCTTGTTTAATTAACAACAATGATAAATTCTTGTTTATTAACAATGATAAACTATCTGTGTACCTGTAAAACCTCCTCCCCAAGAGGATCCAGGGGAGCCTGCACCAGTCTGATGTTAAACACACTGTGACTACGACTGGACTCTGTATTGAGAGCAGTGTGAGCCACCTTCCTTCTTTTCTGACCTGAACATAAATACAAGAACATCTCAGCCTGTGCCTGGAACTATTTTATCCCATAAATCTGATTGCTGGAATCAGCAGCCATTAAAATACAAGTCTGAAGATGAATACTATAGATAATGGAAAAAATAACTTAAACCTTTATCAGTAGCTACATTTCCACCATTTAAAAAAAAAAAAAAAAAAATTACAAACCATACATCATTCAGACTAGCGACTACTAGTAAGTGGTCCAAGATAACACACAGAGGATAAATCTGCAGTAGAAAATAATTCCAATACATGTGACAGGAACCAACATGAATATATTATAAGAGGCAACCCTCAGCATGAAGTATGTCCGAGCATTTTAAAAAAGTTACCTTTGAGAAGAACATCAAAGGCTTCCTCAGCACTCTTCACCTCAACCTCTGTGCAGTTGCTCACATACATGCTGCGGTCACCATCTTCCCTCAGGATCTTGGAGTTGGGCGCTCTACAACAAAAACATACACGTCCATGGAGACATCTGTCACTCTTTCCTGATCATCTATTTTTCTGCATGCTGACCATGTGGCATGATATACTTTAAAACATCTAATTTTGATATGTTATGATTCGTCCCTTTGTCTCGACAGAGTAAAACTGTCACAGATTCTAGTTATTTCCATAAATCAATTTCCAATGTGAACATCACTATCATCAATCCTGCATTACTTATGTTGTGTTGACTACTCNATTTTTTTGCGTCAATTTTAGGATTCATGCGTTTTTTACGCATGACGCAGAGGTAAATAAAACACTGTACTCTTCTTTACTAAGTTGTTACAGATGTGGTGGTTGTTAAGAAGAAGAGGGGTGAGACACTACATAAACTGTTTAAGACCTTAACTCACACATAAAAACATACATTTAGTGTTTTGATTCATATCACAAAATAGGTTTTTTAAATTGTGATTTTTTAAGTGCAAGTCTTTCTAAAACTATATAATTTTTGTTAGGAGCATTGTCTTTTTTATTACCTGTAGCCTGTAATTGGGTCATAAGGAAGCTCCTCCAGAAGGTCATAGATGTAGTTGTTATAAATCTCAATGTAGGACACGAACACTGCATAGTTGTTATCCTCCTCAATATCATTCACCCTGGATGGGTCTGTGATCCTGGGGGCATCGCCAAACTCAGTCTTCTTGCTGTTCTTTGGTGTGGCGGGGGTGCGTGGGGCATCGAACCTGGGCATGACGTCTCGCTTCTGTCTCTCCACCATGGCGTCAGCCTCTGTCTGGACATCATAGCCATTCATTTTGTCTGGCATGAACACCTAATAAGGAGGTATGATATCTTGCACTATTCTAATTTCAGTTATCGTATGTAATGGCTGAAGAAGTAAACACGAAATCATGGACATTTCTTGGCTTTAATTAAAAAACTGCTGATGCACATAACTTCACATAAGATACACACACAGCTGAAACTATTTAAATATTTCCTGACATTCATTAATGTGATTATCCACATGGCACCACAACTAAATTGGATGTACCACCAATGGGCATTAACCCAGGGGAATACTCTATCTACTCACATATTTCTTGGCCTGTACTGAGGAGATGCTGTTGAAGATCATATCCAGAGACCTGACCAGAGTACCAGGGTCTGAGGGTTTCCCTGTCATGGTGTACGTCTTGCCGGAGCCTGTCACGCCATAGGTGAACATCAAACCTGTGGATAGCAAACAGTGTGAAAATGTATTTACAAGGTATAAGTATAATATCAGAAGCTTAACCTCTAAACCTCACTTGTGTTTGCTTATTCAACAACAACAGCAAAATCCAACTTTAGTCAACAAGAAATGATTAAATTATTTAACCACATTTCAATTTCTTCAGATAATTCAAAACCTGGATCTTGTTTTTTAACCAACCAAAAATATTTATGTAACAAAAACCACATATAATTCATACTTACCATTCTTCCCTCTGAGCAAGTCCTCCACAAGTGGAGAGGCCACAGTGTCAAACACGGCCTTCTGTGAAACATACTCGTCAAACACATACTTGAAGGCATACTGGGTCTGGAAAAGAAGTTCAACGAGAGAAAATGAGATCTCCAGTCCTCCACAATTAGACAGCTCCACGTTAAAAACTGCCTTCTGTGAAACAAGGTTGTTGAACACATATCTGAAATCATTATGGGTCTGAAATAAAATGACAGTTCAATAAGAGAAAAGGAGACCTCAAGTCCACTATAACTGGAGAGATTAATGTTTATCACAAAGGACAAAATGAAAAATTTCTTGTGAATTATAAATATCACGTATATTCGACAAAGAAAATTCTATTTAGCAGCCAGGCTATTAGAGCAAGCTACAAACATAGCATAAACACACTTGCCTTAAAAAAATAAAAATAAATAAATAACATAAAACTGCCGTGCTAAAACTCTTAGAGTTTCTGAGCTCCTTTATAAGTTGTCCTTATAAAATGGTTGGACGATCCCTTTTGGAGCAACCCTGTGTAACTGGTTGTAATCAACTGCTTCATGACACAGTTAAAACTAAAGTAAGTTGCTACATTTATGACTCAGGGTTTGTTTTATTTTACTCCAAAAAATCATCTAATCATTTTACTAAGTTTCAAACTGATACATGTTTACTATGAATGAAGTGTCATGTTTTATGGGTCTTCTTCAACAAGTGCATTGAACTACATTATTATGTAAAGAAATATTTCTTAACAATCTCCTTCGCATCTGTTAGATAGAAAGACAACCAAGTACTTTATTTAGGCCAGTCATATGGTTTCTCCTTGAAACAATGTTCATGAATCAAAGGTTCCCATTAGAATGACAACATCATAGTTGCTAAACCTACTACAACATCCTCATTCAAGTTTTAAAAAATGCAGTTCACTTTCTTCATGCATACATTTTTCACTACATGCAGATTTCTTGTTCACTTATTGACTATATACAGGCAGGGTGAACCAAGTTCACCATATCAAGAACAACAACTAATATAGTAATGACTTGACCTTTTCGATGAAGAAAAATTATCAAACTTCCAGATACATCATTTTATAATGATGAAATTATATTTCCATAAATCATTTGTTGTGCTTTTACTACACAGAACTATAAAGTAGCCTGCTTTTTTCAATAATGTTGCTACCACTCAATAACAAATGTTTTAATCCTAATAAATGATGACTTAAAATTTTAGAATAGATCTGTAAAAATCACAATTTTCCATCAATTAAAAAGATTAATTTCCAGATATGCTAGGTCATTTGTACTATAACATCAATGTACTTGCCAAGTTTAGCATATATTTCCACCCTTGCTGACCATGTCTGACTTGACAAGCATCAGTAGAAATATATAAATATATAGATAAGGTTCTCTTCTGCCCTCTACAGTAATAATCTAACATTTCCAAATTGGACAATGAATTAGTCTGACTCCACTTTACCTCTTTGTAGACACCATTCTTGTAAGCCTGGGAATTCTGAGAAAATAAAGCGACGACACAATTAGCAATTACCAAGCAGTCATCATCATCATCATGAAATAAGGAGAAGAAAAGGAAAGCCAAATATGGATAGAGAATTCAACAAAGGTAACCTCCACCTAGCATGCACTGATTAAGTGTGTGTCCCTTCAATCTAGACACATAAATAAAATGCTTATTAAAAACAAAGGAACAATGCATTAGTTGGAAATTGAAATATTAATAAATAATATCTCCAATGTGATTTCTACCATTTGCAATACAATGTTTGATGTACTTTGAAAGATTCACATAAAAAATTGATATAGTTACTCACTTACTAGTAAGTATAAAATACTGCAATTTATTTAATATGTTGGAAAATTTGTCGTGGGGTCCAGGAGGCTGCCTGGGCCAATCATTTTTTGACTGCCAAAAAGAAATCCGCAAATAGTCAGAAAAATCTCATCCCTGACTTGTGACTTGTCACTGTATTTATACTTCAAGGTTGCCTTTCACTATCGATAATGGGGTCATGATGAAGTTGCCACCATAGGAAATTGATGAATTTTCAACGGAATCAACAACACCATTGACCAACATGAAATATTAGTGCTGTGTAAGTAACTAGGTTAAGTCCAATCCTAGTTAATAAGGGGTGTGAAATATAGTTCAGTAGAAAGAAAAGAGACAGGGCAGGCAATTAAACATTCATCAAAATATTGACCCAAATAGGCTTGAATTAGAAAAGTAAAATTATTTTTAAAGCATATCATGTAATTTTTTCATTTAGATATCACAACTTTGACAAAATGGATATTCAGCTGCTTTTTGGCCTAATGACATAACTAATCAACTAATAAATTACTTACAGCCTTTGACGTAAAACTATCTCAACACAAGAATCTATCCATCATATTACTTCCGATCCAGGTTTAGGGATCATCCATTTTTATCATTTTCACAAGTCTACAAAGAGTAGGGTAGCGTTTGAAGACTTGTGATAATGATGATAAAATTGGATGACCCCTTAGACAAAATTGAAAAATTAATAATCTAGACATATTAAGGTATCAGAAGTTCCCTCTACTATAGTGCAAGAAACAACCCCTCCACCAAAAAGTGATCAGGACTCACTTATCTGCCATACAGTAATCATCAGTCAAATGCAAATGCTTAAGACATCAATTTGGCTACAGAAAATACCAAATGTTTTGTCACCCTCTTGGCTCACGTGAAATATCTTTTTTGATGCAAAATATGTTCTTTGGCCAAATTAAAATAAAGAAAATCCTTCCTACTTCCAAAGATAAATTGACTTCAACATTTCCATTTGACTGAAACTGGACTCACAAGAGAATGAGCACAGTTCAACAACTGCAGAAATAAGTTTCTTTCTCAAGGTGGCAAATGAAGCCGACTTTCTGACAGAACCCTCACCTCTGATGGGCTGATCTGGACAGTTCTTTCATCCAGTAGTTTCACACAGGTCTCTATATTTGGATCATCTGGTGGTCTGATGCGACAATAAACCTAAAATATAATTATAATAATAAGTAAATGAATAAAATAAAAAAAGTTAAAAATTAAAACACACGGTGACCCTTTTTAAATTAACTTTATATATATAATAAAGCTAAGCTCAACCTAGCAAAATACTTTAAAACAAATCTGAATTGGCTACAGCAAATGTTAAAATGCTTTCTTATAACATTTTTGTCACATCTATTAGCTTAAATTTGTATCAATTATCCATGTACTTGACCAAATAATGGTAAATCTACAGTGAGGCATGTAAAGCCTGTCGCTATAAGTTTGCTAGGCCAAGATGTTCCATCTTGTATACAAAGCACACCTTGCATGAGTGAATGAAAGATACAATCGTCTATTTCTTGGTCTTTTGTTCTAGACAGGTTGTGGTAGAAGTGAGCAAGGAGAATGTGAAATCCACCAGAGCTTTGGCCTTTGCAATTGTGGGTTTGACACAACCTTGCTGACATCAATTTTTGAAAATGAGAAAAAACAGTGATGAAGATTCAAAAGATGCCTGCTGTATGGCATAATTCAACTGAAGATGTTTCCCTATAAATGATATCACACTGACAGCTATGACCTAAGAAAATAATCTAACCTCCACTGGGTCCTTTGGCTGTGAATTCTGACGAGGGAATTTCCTGGGTGTCTTTCCTCTTCTGAAAAAGGAATAGTAAATAATTCAGTAAAAATGGACTTGACAGAGCATAAAATTATATCAAAAGCTTTTTCTCTACATCTAATCAGATTGAATTTCCGTTAATGGTTAGATAGATAGATGAAGGTTGGTTTTTGGTTGTGCACAGTAGTCTCTGCTGCTACAGCCATTATACAATGGTCCTCTGAACACAGTTGCCAAGCTTTTGTAATGGAGCATCTTTCTTTTCTTTTTGCTTTGGACTTCCAGGTAGATTACCACTAAGATGTATGGGCAGCTGCACTTTGCTTCACTGTTGCCCGATCATTATTTCATTTTTGTACTGAATTTATATTGAGTGGGTTCTCAATCACCAAACTGTGTAAGGAAATCGTACAAAATCGTTAAAACACTTTACCAACTTTGTTCTAGGTTTTGTACTTTAATTATTAAATGTTTTAAACTAAGACCTTTTATGCTTTTTTTTAGATTCACCAACTAATCACGTATATAGACGAGCGTGGATTCACAAGTGACTACTCCAAAGGTGACTTTACGCTGGATACAAAACAACTGGATGAGAAATTAGAGAAGAAATAGCTATTCAACGTATTTCAGACAACGAATAATTGACAGAGGCAACATTTTCTGTAACTGTAGAACTAGCAGACTTCAAGTCGATCAGTCCTGCCAGCCGCAATTTTCTTTCGAGTCTTGAACTGAATACACCTTCTGATGAAGGTTCTACTATTTCTGAGTTACACTCAGATGTGAGTTTTACAATTTCTAAGGACATGTCAACTACAAAACATAGAGTTTACTTACTGTGGCTTCATTATTTCTTTTCCTCTGAAGAATGTGCACTTATCTATTTCCTTTCTGCTGCTTTTCAAATAATTCGAACCGGGAAACTGACCAATCAGACTGCGCTATTTTACAACACGCGCGCGCCATCTGAGTCCAAGACAAGCCACCAGTACATCCTGTTGGAAACGCACAAACCCAACATAGAGGTGCATTACAGCAGATTATTATAATTTTTTACAGCGTTATACTTGTAGGAGATGACTGAATTTTTAAAATGAGTAAAACGTTTCACAGCTGGATGTTTTGCATTTGTGACAGTTACGTAGGCCTATGTTCCTGTTTGGGGCTAGACGATGAATTATTTTTTATCAATCATGGTTTCAGGAGAGTACGTGAAACCAAGGAGTTATAACTCCTTGGTGAAACTTTGATAAAAACTTATTCATGTGGGACCCTAAAATAATCAAACAAAGTTTGCAATCTGTGCACTAAATATTTTCAAGAGTATGCCCATGACCTCAATTGCACATCTACTTTGGGTTTGGGTGAAAAATATCCTTGAGAATAAATACTTAATTGTAGCCTAAAATAGCGATACTGAATTTTGTGTATTTGCCTCTAACTTTACAATTTTATATTCAGTACAATTTAATATTAAATTAAACATTTCAATCGCAAGCTTGTATGCATCTGGTTTAAAGTAAAAGGAAACACCCACGGTGACCTTCCTGCTACATGTACGTAACAAATCTCGTTATTTGGGAGGGAGGATCTGGGCAATTTTAATGCAAATTAAATCAGCCGATAAATTGCCAAACTTCCGGAAAGTATAAGTGCCTTATGTGCCTAAAACAATCTGCAATCGAGCTTCATTTGACACTGGCTGAATGGATGGCAGTGAAATGTAGTTTGATATTTTTATGACAACATTTAATTTATTTTTCGTCCGTTACACGATCTTTGCAAGTCAGTGGCGGATTAAGGGGGGGGGGGGGTCCTGACACCCCTTCGATTTATGGAAAAATCACTGCAATGATCCCTCTTGAAATTAGAATTTTGACCCGAACCCCACGCCAATGGGGTTTCGCATCCCCGAAACCCCCCCCCCCCCCCCCCAAACCCGCCACCCCCCCCCCACCCCACCCGCCGCTT
>NW_019774003.1:171983-207300 GCF_001039355.2 Lingula anatina
GGGGGGGGGGGGGTCCCGACCCCCCTTCGATTTATGGAAAAAACCCCCCAATGATCCCCCTTTAAAATTAAAATTTTGCCCCAACCCCCCCCCAAGGGGTTTCCCCCCCCCCCCCCCCTTCAAATAATCCTGGATCCGCCCCTACAAGCTAGCGTCGGCTTTAGATGACTCCCCCCCCCCCCCCCTTCGGTTTCTGAAAAATGTATCACACCAATATTCCCCAATGAAATTAGAATTTTGACTAGCTAAATTACAGTTCTAAACCGTACCAAATGACACTGTCCGCCCTCTAAAATACCAAAATACCAGGCCAAGGAGGGTGGGGGTTTATATTATAACATAGGGACCATTCAGAATAGGGAACTAGCTAGTCCAAGGGTCAAATATGGCGACCAACTGCAAGGCTTTCCGCCTAATCTGCTAATAGACACTGAATAGATATCCCGTGGGGAAGTATTCAAGTGGGTCCGCCATATTTGACCTGCGGACTAGCTAGTCTCTTATTCTGAATGGGGCCATAGACTCCCCATCTTTGATCATATACTTCATTTCTTATAGACATCACACCTTCAAGGGCAAAACTTGCTTAATCTAGCAAGTTTTGCCCTTGAAAGATAAAAGGACATTTTTATCAGTTTTTAAAGTAGTGTGTGGATATTGTAGACATTTGTACAGACTTTGGAACCGCCAAATACCCTTGGCCTGTTTATACTGAAGACGGTTTTTACCCTGAGTTTCTAAGGGCATTGAAACTTAAAACGGCAAGATCCTATTGCATCCCATCCTATTATCTTTTCCTACCCTATCCTGTAGTACCCTATCTTATCTTATCCTATCCTTCCCTATCTTATATATTATCCTATCCCATCCCATCTCACCCAATCACATCCCACCCGTATCCTATCCTATGGCGTAGTCCGGTCGACCGTGAGGGCGCCACTTGAGGAAAAGGCAAATGCCTGTTGATAAAACTGATAAATGTAGTAGAGCGATGAGTTTGCTGTCCCTTGAACCCCAGGGTGGTTTCAGTAGACAAGTTAGGTAATGTTCTGTCTGGCTGCGTATTTGATATCATTTTAATGCTGACTTGTGAGGAAGACAGTTTGTTATCAAAGTGTTCCTTTACATTAGGCCTAAGTCTTTCGAGATGATGAAGCGACGGATTACAATGGCAAAACAATTTGGCATTTCGACGATATTGCTCCTGTTCTTTTGTCAAGGATACGCTGTAACAGTTTTCGAGCGTTACTGGGAAAATGTCCAGACGAATATTTATGGGTCATTACCAGAGCCTGAATTGGGCAACTGCACGCAAACAGATTATCTTAAGTGCACACAAGTAAGAAGAAAAGAATCCGTCACAACTGCAAGGATTCGCACTCATTATTCGGATTATTTCAACGTTAGCGGAACTGATTACGAACACGACGCTCAAATATCGGACTATATCCGTTACGTTGGCCGGCCGCTTATCTATTGCATTGGGTTGATTTGCAATACACTTACCATATGTGTTTTTGCCCGAAAAGAACTCCGCCGTGTAGCGACCTGTCAGTTCTTGATCGCTGTAGCGGTGGCGGACATATTGATATTGATAAATGGTATTTTTTACTGGATTGAATACGAGCTCTTAACCCCTGTGATGACGGCCAGTGAAGTGACATGTAGAATAACTGTATTCACGGTGTATTGCGGACCTCAAATTAGCGGGATTACTTTGATTGTCATGAGCATCGAGAGACTTATGAGAATTATTGACCCTTGTGCTCATGAGAGGTGCTTTTCTATTAAGATGACTCGTTTGTATATCGTGGTAATTGTCTTGGCCATGGTGCTCTTGAATATCTGCATATTCTTCACCAACATATACTTCAAGGAATGCAGTAAGTGGGTTTGTTGGAATATATACCATGATAGCAGGGATATACTGGAACTCCACTATGAAAGGTGCAGAAACTGTACTGACTGTGATGACTGTGGTAAGTATTTAGCTTCGAGTGCGTATAGGCAGGTTTATGTATACAGTAGATGCTATCTAGCAAAAAGGTTAACAGAGACGAATTATATACAACAATGACCAATAAATCTTGAATTATTCATGAATCTTAATTACATAAATGCAATAGCATCTTTGCTTCTTCAATTTATTCAATAATCTAGAGACCAACTCGTTTTCTCAATATCGTTTCCACTCCACCCCGTTTTTTCAGAGCAAATTTAAAAAGGATATTAACTGTCCGTATGAGATTAATATTTCATAATAAATACATTTTAAACAAATCAAAAATATACAATAAATTCCATTTTACCACCCAAACAGCAGTTACCGCAATTATTCTGGGATCTGTGCTTGCCATCAGACCACGTGGACCTTCATAGATAGCAATACGTCCGTAATATTATTTAATTTCTTAAGAAGTTATTGCGAAAAAAAAAGACATTGGTAAGTACAGTGTATGGGATATCGTCGTTTACCCCAGGACAATCCGTTTTGTTTATCGCCAAAACGAACAGTTGTTATCCCTTTAAAATCATACCCTCCTCCGTCTTGAAATTAAGAAGAACCATTATCCATTGAAATAGCGATAAAAATGGCCAAATTGTAAAAATGATATTGTAAAGTAATTATCGGGAAATATGTCCTTGTCATCTTTTTTAAATAGCTAAAAAAATACATATTCCACCCAAAAAGAGTGGTAATTATATTCACATTATGATATATGTATAATTGTTTTATGCCACTTTAATTGCTGTTGATTCTTTCCCATATATTGAAGGGTGGCCTGCTATAGTAAATATAAGTTTCTAAAGCGAAAAACACTAGGGCAAGTCAAAACTATGCAAATATTGCACAAAGTGACTATGTCACTGACGTGACACAAATGTTCCCCCTTTTATGACTTCGATCTAATTTCAGGCGTTCCAGGGTTGTTGGAGTTGTTGGACTTCTATGATGTGTACAAGTGGGTAGCTTTTGCGATATACTGGGCCTTACCATGCCTTTTACTGCCTGTTATCAACGGTTGGTTACTGTACCAAATATATTTGGCAAGAAAACGATCGCGAGGAACTGAAGAAGAGATCAGTGTACCAAATCACTTCCACGGATCTAGTGATGATGGTGACTTAGAGGACGACGTGGAAAGGGAAAAAGCGGAAAAAGAAGTCACAATAATGTTGGTCCTGGTCACGGCATCGTATTGTATTTTGACCACGGGATTTAATTTTATACAGGTTGGAATCATTGACGTTTACGGCTCTGGCAGTGACCAAGATCTAATTAAGTTTTCTTACGTGTATTCCGTTTTCATTCTTCTTTTTTACTTGAATCATGCGTCTAATTTTTTTCTGTACTGTATTAGTGTTAGGCCATACCGCGATGAATTGAAATGTATGTTGATGTGTTTCTGTGAATGCATTGCAAGACCATTGCTTAAAATTAAATGGGCTTGTAAGGGCATCTGTAGGCGGAATGATGAAGATGAGAACGATACAGACGAAACCCCTCTTCAAATGAGCGGCAGAAGCAGAATTGCTTATGGATCGTGTGTTTAGGTTAAATAGTGATCGACTGTTGTAAAAGCTGAATAAGTTGTAAATATGAAGAGAGGTGGTGGGAATCGTTTCATTTAAGCGGATTTGAATCACGTACGTATTCGAATCACACACGACCAAAGTAACACATTGTCACATGGACTTAAAACTATGAAAAGCCTTCTCACAAAAAGCTGTATGACTGGGTTCCCATACCCTCTACCAGGGCGAGTGATAGATTTTTTACAGATATTCACAATATCTGTAAAAATCTATCACTCGCCCTGGTAGAGGGTAGGGTTCCCATAACCCTATCATACTATCAAGGTTGATATGACTCCGAGGGGATTCTAGCTAAATTGCATTCAGTTTAATTCACTTTAAGGATATCGTGTTTTATGGCACATTGATAATTGTTAGATTACAGTAACTATGACGTGATGTGTGATATGTGTGCAGCAACCAATAAATTTTATATGAAGCAGGTATGTTTTGGATCAACTCGTGATGCTGTCTCGGTTTTCTGCAGTTGCAGTCCATGAGTTAAGGGGGTCGTAACATTAGGATTTTTGTCTGCTTAGATAAAGCAGAGATAAACATTGTAATTTTATGAGGTAATGTTATCGCATTAAAAAAAACATCGGAATGAATTTGCTAGCTCGAGCTGATGACGCCACAGCGGCGTTTTTTTTTTTTTTTTAATTTCTTTTGGGGGTGGGGGTAAACCAGAACAGCTATCAACGCCATTGAAAGCATATTCAACTACGACAATAATAATATTTACTACAATCCAGTGGATGGGATCAAACAGCGTAATTAGGGGCGCATATTTCCGAAAAACAATAAATAAATCCAAACGGTTGCATGCCTCGGATGCGAAGCCGACCATCGCCCTCTTGGTGTGGGGTTTGGGGCCTGCTGAAGAACCCTGAATTTTTTTTTTTTTTTTTTATTTTTGTGTGTGTGTGTTTTGGAGAGCAAACAGTGCCTTTTGGTACGGTTTAGAACTATGATTTAACTAGTCAAAATTCTAATTACAAGAGGGGAATGTTGGTGTGATATATTTTTCAGAAACCGAAGGGGGGGATCAGGACCCCCTAACCCCCCCCTTGTCAGAAAGAGTTTTGTTATGTATACTGTCATTTTAAGCTGTAAATTTCAAATCATGTAGATGCTCTCCAAGTTGTTCTAAAACCTATTTTGTCTACAAAAGGGAGTTTGAAATCGAAAATTTACTTAAGCTACATGTACAACGGAAGTTTAACTCTAAAGATTGCATTATTAAAGAACAGGTTGGAATTTTGAGTTATCAGTAAGTTGTGGCAAATTTATTTAGCTTTCTGTCAATGTAAGCATGTAAGGAACTTTACCTTCATCCACATGCCAGGAATAGCACAAATCAAATCAAATCACAGTTGTGTAAAAACTCGCCATTACCGCATATCAGCCTCGTTTTGACTTCATGCACTTTCGTTTCCATATGCCGTGTGGAAGGTGACAATCACACGTAACTATTTACTCCCTTTGGAGCAGCTACTTGTAAGTTAATATTTCTGTCCATTTGTTCATTCTTGTTGCTTTCAACCATTTGGCTTTGTTATTTTAACTTTGTGTTATTCTTTTCCTCTGTCCTTTTTGCTCCTTTCGCTTGTCGTCAATTTTTCTTTACTATGCCCTTCAGTACCCGTTGTTTGCATCGCTGGCCACAGTTGCGTTACCCGTCTCAGTGTTTATTTGTGTCCCTCCTCACCGTGCTTCTGTTTCTCCGTCTTTTAACCTGTCGTCCTGCTGCTCTGTCGTTCTTCGTGGAAGAGGTGGCACCACTCTTTCACAGTTTCGTTCTCAGTATCTTCATTCTCTTCGCTCGTCACAACCCCAGGTTGTAATTCTCGAACTCGGTACGAAGGACAAACACCATCCATGGGATTGGTGTTAATCATATTGTTGTCTGTCAGGTCATACAGACAGGTCTGACAGACAGTTTAACGGGCAGGCAGATAAATACAACTCTCATCTGTCTGAACTTTCTGGTGGCATAAGGGACTAATCAACCTTAAACAGCCTGTTTATCTACCTGATGGCGTACACCTGAAACCTCTTGGCCAGTACAGGTTATATGAATGTTTTTAACAAAGGGCTGTTACTGAACAAAAATATATTTAATAATGACATGCTGTTCCATAATTACGCTGAACGCTTTATGGTGAGAAATAACTGGTTAGCATTTATGAATGGTTGTCAGCTGACCATAAAGCTATTTGTCTTGTATTTCTTTCTTTCTTTTTCTTTTTTTTTTTNNTTTTTTTTTTTCTTTGGGGGGGGGGGTCATCTGTGTGAGGGACTACATGTGTCAAAGACAGAAGCTTTGAACTGATTGTTGCTCTGTCACTGCCAGGATAAAAGTGCAGAGGTTCTTCAATCATTAACCTCACAAATATAGGCTATGATTTATGGCAGAAACTCCCATCCATCCCTTCTCCTCTGTGCAGACTTTATTTATAGGTGACTGTGCAATTGTGGTAGTGAGTAGATTGCCTTGGTGCATTCTTAAAAAAACCTCATGTTTGCAATATCTTTGTACGTCATCAGAAATCAAATATGGGTGGCATGAATATTGAGAAGGTTTTTTTTTTTCAGTTTGTGTATGTGTCATTTCATTTGTATCATCAGCATGAGCCTGGGGATACTCATTGTTTAAGCCTTGACCCGTCTTGTTATTACTTGTTTGTTGCTTGTTTCCAGTTATGTTTTATGTTTAAAGGGATAGCAACTCCATGTAAGAGATCCATATTTCACATGAAAAACATTGTAAACAACTAAAAAAAAAATCCATTTTAGCACCAAAATGACAGTTGTTGCAATTAATTTGGAATATTTGGACTTAAGCATGTGGTTCCATTGGACCACATGAATCTTCATAGATGGCTGCCCTTTGTAATAATCTATCAAGAAAAAAAAGGAATTATTCTTAGACTAACTTTTGAGTGTCGTAATGAATTCACTAAACCACTGCTTAGTATGGGAAAATCCCCATTTACCCCAGCAAAATCAATTTTATGGCACTTCCTGCAAAAATTAGCGGTTGTTGCCCCATAATGTTTGTGTTGTTTTGTGGTATTGTGTGCTGGTGTGGCATATTATTAGTTGTAAAAAATATTAGCAAGTGTCTGTGGTAATATGCCATGCCTATGCACACCTGATGAGTTCAAATAAGAACGAAACATCACATTTAAATGTGTTATGTGCTATTATATTAAATGATAGTTAACTTAAGTTTTTTATAATTTATTTTCACTATAATAATGTAATAAATAATGTCTCTCATAAAATCCAAAACTATCCACAGGGTTATGTAAATGCACCTGAGCTAATTTTATAAAGATATGTATGTACTGTTTATTCGTGTTACAAGAAAGGGTAAGTTGAAATAAACCTCTATGATAAATATGCAATGATGTTCACATAAATCTAATGCCACTTTCTTCTTTTTGTAATTTTTATTATTGTTTTTTTTTTGCACGAGATTAAAGAGGTCACTGTAGCAACCTGACAGCATGCAGAAATAGATGTGTGTGTGCCTCTGTCAAGAGGTATAAATCATTAGTTAACTAAAGGAATTAGTGTATATGGTCCCACTCAAGTTAAATCACATCAAAAAAAGTTTTTAGTTACAGAGCATTACGTATATTTAAAAACAATCTCTGATTTAAAATAGACACAAACAATTTGAGCTTATTCTTTGGGTCTTAGTATCCCTTAACACAATATTTCTCAAACTTTGCAATAGTAAAATAACACTATTACTATAAAAAATTTAAAAAAAAAGTTCTAGACAATCAATTACCGCATGGTTTATTATTAAGGTTTTATTGAAAAGATCCCAGGTGCTGCTGACTTTCAAGTCACTGGCGTTTCGTTCTTATTAGAACTCTTCAGGTGTGCATAGGCTATGAAAGGAATGGTATTAATATGCTGAATATTAACAAACTACATGTACATGTATATTAATACACATGATTAATATTCCGCACAAACTGTAACTATTCACCTCCATAGCCAGCAACACGACGCCACATTCAAAACACGGAAATCCAGCAAATTGGTCACATTCTTAGTAGCAGTCAAATATCAACTAAAATATTACCAGAACTGCTTTTAATGATACTGCTAATATATTTCTGTCATAAATCATAACATTGAATGACAATCAGATAAATCTTGGACCATGTTACTGAATCTGTCTTGATAAACATAATATATGCTAACAAGGATTAGGAATGTTATATGAAACACATACACAAACTGTGAAGTTCTCCTCAACTACCATGCATGTATCATGGTGTTTTATCAAATGTGAAACACTGAGGAAACAACGAATTGCTCACAATCAGATGAAACTCTTTAAATAGTGCATGCTTAATTAACTATAAAAATGTATCTTTCAATCACAAACTCACATGCATGCTTGTGTGAGAATTCTCAACATTCTCAACACAAATTCTCAACATTCAGATTAAAAACAATGTAAACTTACAGAACAACTGAATGCAAACAACAAGAATTAACACACACAGATCAACAACAACAAACCAACTTCAAAACATATATCTACACAAGTACTTCTACTAATGCCCTCCCCTGGATTACTGCCAGTTGTACTGCGCACAATATCCCGTGAACAGGAAAAGCACTTTGGACGCCTCAAAAAAATCATAGTACCTACTATAGTGTGGGATACACAAGGTAAATGGTAATGTTGATACTGTGGAGACAGTAGATTCTAATGAAAAACATGAAACTTTGTCTTCAGGACTACCAAGACTTGTCCTCTTAACATGAGAACCAGAGGATTGCTGACAAAAAGGTAAACAACACTTGCATTCACTTTGTTCAGGTTGATCATTCTTGGGGGTTTTACTACTACGCACTAAAGACTTTAAACAAAAATAACAAAAACAATCACTATCTTTGTAAGAACCACCTTGTCTTAGGTACACTTCCGAAGCTAATGACTGGTGCTAGAAGCAGCCTCTTCACTGACATCAACATGCCAGTACCTTAAAACGACTTTCCAACACTTTGCACCTGGGTGAATGTCTCTTGGGCATGATATAATTTTCAATTAATGATGAAATAAAAACTATGTTCAAGTGATATATATATATATATATATATATATATATATATATATATATATATATATATATATATATATATTTTCAGCTGTGTAACACTGATATCTTAATATAATACAAGTCTGTACTGTCAACACTGAAAGTATAAAAAGATAGATAAACCTATTATTTATTGGGCATTCTTGTACATTATAATAATAAATAACAGAAAAATACTTAATTTTCATCAGTTTATACAAGTTTAACTCCTTTTCATGGATTATACTCAGTATTACATTTTTTGTGTTTTTTCATCTTACTTAAATCAATATGAAAAGAAATAGCATGAAGAGAGATATGCAGAAAATTCAACATTCAACTTGACATTCATTCAAGATAAGACACAAGACTGCCCCTGTAGTTACTCGGAACATTGCAAAATATAGTACCTGTCAGAAATGTAGAAAATCGATAAGTTATAGGTTATTTTGGTTCCTAAATTTTTTTACATATTCAAAATCAAATGTCAAACTAAAAAAAAAGAAAAAAAAAACTGAACAGATTAAGAAAAATCATCTTCACCTGCGTTTGGCACAATTCAAAAGAACTATTATATACTATAGTATACTATCTGTGTGTTTGCTTATAAAAAAAAACTGGGAAGAATGTTGTAATATGTGCCTGAAGCTTGGTGTGGCACGTCTTGGTCTAGTGGGTTTAAAGAGCGGAGAATTGCAGTGTGTGATGCGCCATGTCAGGTGAAGGATACAATGCAACGTTTCTACTACAATAATCTTACATGAAGCTGTTGGTTTTATTCATGGTGTATCAAATTACATTGAATCACAACAAATGCAAGAAAGAATTAATTCACAATTTATATGACCAAACTTGTAACATTCTCCTCCACTTTCTCACTGCTGACTAAAATTCTTACAGACTACTGTTTGTGGTTTTTATAAAGACAAGTCTGGAAATATCTTCTTATAAGACAGATTTAAAAGGATATTACATTTGGTAATCTTAAAGAAACACACATTTTCCTTTCTTTTTTTGTTCTTTCTTTCTTTTTAAAAAGTATTTACAATACCAGTCTACTTCTCAACTTAAAATAATACAATCAATGATTAAGTGTCTCCTGGTTAAAAAGTTAGTTCTAGAGTCTTGACAAGGGTCCATTAGCGTCCACCTCTCGACAGTTATTAAACACATCACAGTAGCCAGCAAAATTGTTGCATGGCGCACCTGATACAAATAAAGAAGGTAAACATGGTATACTGGCATTTCGCAAAAAAAAGTAAGTGGGTTTTTTTTTTCTTTTTTTTTTTTAACAAAATGTAGCCTACTGAACATTTAAAATAAATATCATACACTTTACAAATAAATGTCATTATGATTGTTATCATCTTTATCAATATCATCTAATATTCATAACATTATTATGCTAGAGGTTTTCTGGTGAAATAAAACATTTAGTCTTTCATAAACCTTCACCAATTAAATCCTTACACACAACTATTAATAAATAATAATAAAATTAATTTAAAGTCTCATATCCTTAAATGCTCAGTAGACTTTAAAACACTAAAATACTATAGCATTAAAAACAAGTTGTAAAACCATAGTTAAGTCATCATACAAATCAAAACTACATGCCCAACAATGAAATTATTCTACCCCATCTATATAACACCTATCAATAAACTACACCTCCATCAAAATCCACTATTCCGTCCTAGACACCCATCCACTCCCACTCACAACTATACACACCCAATATACTATACTCACCAGGGGGCACTTTGATAGCATCTCCATTAGTAACAGTTTTTAACATGGCCTTAAAAGTATCTGGAAAACCGCCATCCTTTTGATTCAAAGAGCTCCAGCATTTTGAATCATTCCCTTCTACAATTAGGAAAATATAGCACATATCTCAGTTGAATGTCAGAATTATTTCAGAAAATTATCCTGTTAAAAAAATGATACACGTAGAAACTGTGAGTTATATACTTATCCAACCACAATTTAAAATACATTTTATAACAACTACGACATTAACCACTGGCTTGACTGGCAATCTCAGTAAAACTCGGACTGGGCCAGTAGATTTTATTCAGCAGAAACATGTGCTCAATTTGTAATAATTTGTTTAATGTTCAGACTTAATGTTGATATACTTATTTTTAAACAACATTTTAAAAATCCCATATTTTTGTTCTTAATTGTAATAGAAAGTCTGTTTAATCTTAGTGTGTTAATTCAAGTATTTTTCTTTTTTTTTGAAAACTGGACATGGGCCAGTGAATTTGTGTTTTGGCCAGTAAATTCTCAGACCCTAAAGGTCCCAATGGTCTGTAACTTGAAAAGTCTTTGCACAGACTGTTATTATAACAGAAAGAAAACCAACATACCTCGACAAGATACATAACATAAGGATGTCTTGTCAACTTTTTTATCTTTAAGATCAGCTTTAATGAAGCACTCCTCCCAGCGGACATTATTACTCTCCATTCTTTCACATATAGACCCAGTGCATTCCTAAAGAGAAAATGGAAAACGTCTTTAACCACTATAAAGTTGATTACCTGGTTAATATTGAAGTGAGTTATCCTTACCTGACAAAATTCCTTACACTATCAAACTANCTTCCAAGTCACTGGCGTTTCGTTCTTATTAGAACTCTTCAGGTGTGCATAGGCTATGAAAGGAATGGTATTAATATGTTGAATATCAACAAACTACATGTATATTAATACACATGATTAATATTCCGCACAAACTGTAACTATTCACCTCCATAGCCAGCAACACGACGCCACATTCAAAACACGGAAATCCAGCAAATTGGTCACATTCTTAGTAGCAGTCAAATATCAACTAAAATATTACCAGAACTGCTTTTAATGATACTGCTAATATATTTCTGTCATAAATCATAACATTGAATGACAATCAGATAAATCTTGGACCATGTTACTGAATCTCTGTCTTGATAAACATAATATATGCTAACAAGGATTAGAAATGTTATATGAAACACATACACAAACTGTGAAGTTCTCCTCAACTACCATGCATGTATCATGGTGTTTAATCAAATGTGAAACACTGAGGAAACAACGAATTGCTCACAATCAGATGAAACTCTTTAAATAGTGCATGCTTAATTAACTATAAAGATATATCTTTCAATCACAAACTCACATGCATGCTTGTGTGAGAATTCTCAACATTCTCAACACAAATTCTCAACATTCAGATTAAAAACAATGTAAACTTACAGAACAACTGAATGCAAACAACAAGAATTAACACACACAGATCAACAACAACAAACCAACTTCAAAACATATATCTACACAAGTACTTCTACTAATGCCCTCCCCTGGATTACTGCCAGTTGTACTGCACACAATATCCCGTGAACAGGAAAAGCACTTTGGACGCCTTAAAAAAATCAAAGTACCTACTATAGTGTGGGATACACAAGGTGAATGGTAATGTTGATACTGTGGAGACAGTAGATTCTAATGAAAAACATGAAACTTTGTCTTCAGGACTACCAAGACTTGTCCTCTTAACATGAGAACCAGAGGATTGCTGACAAAAAGGTAAACAACACTTGCATTCACTTTGTTCAGGTTGATCATTCTTGGGGGTTTTACTACTACGCACTAAAGACTTTAAACAAAAATAACAAAAACAATCACTATCTTTGTAAGAACCACCTTGTCTTAGGTACACTTCCCAAGCTAATGACTGGTGCTAGAAGCAGCCTCTTCACTGACATCAACATGCCAGTACCTTAAAACGACTTTCCAACACTTTGCACCTGGGTGAATGTCTCTTGGGCATGATATAATTTTCAATTAATGATGAAATAAAAACTATGTTCAAGTGATATATATATATATATATATATATATATATATATATATATATATATATATATATATATATATATATATATATATATTTTTTTTTTTTTCAGCTGTGTAACACTGATATCTTAATATAATACAAGTCTGTACTGTCAACACTGAAAGTATAAAAAGATAGATAAACCTATTATTTATTGGGCATTCTTGTACATTATAATAATAAATAACAGAAAAATACTTTTCATCAGTTTATACAAGTTTAACTCCTTTTCATGGATTATACTCAGTATTACATTTTTTGTGTTTTTTCATCTTACTTAAATCAATATGAAAAGAAATAGCATGAAGAGAGATATGCAGAAAATTCAACATTCAACTTGACATTCATTCAAGATAAGACACAAGACTGCCCCTGTAGTTACTCGGAACATTGCAAAATATAGTACCTGTCAGAAATGTAGAAAATCGATAAGTTATAGGTTATTTTGGTTCCTAAATTTTTTTACATATTCAAAATCAAATGTCAAACTAAAAAAAAAGAAAAAAAAAACTGAAAAGATTAAGAAAAATCATCTTCACCTGCGTTTGGCACAATTCAAAAGAACTATTATATACTATAGTATACTATCTGTGTGTTTGCTTATAAAAAAAAACTGGGAAGAATGTTGTAATATGTGCCTGAAGCTTGGTGTGGCACGTCTTGGTCTAGTGGGTTTAAAGAGCGGAGAATTGCAGTGTGTGATGCGCCATGTCAGGTGAAGGATACAATGCAACGTTTCTACTACAATAATCTTACATGAAGCTGTTGGTTTTATTCATGGTGTATCAAATTACATTGAATCACAACAAATGCAAGAAAGAATTAATTCACAATTTATATGACCAAACTTGTAACATTCTCCTCCACTTTTTCACTGCTGACTAAAATTCTTACAGACTACTGTTTGTGGTTTTTATAAAGACAAGTCTGGAAATATCTTCTTATAAGACAGATTTAAAAGGATATTACATTTGGTAATCTTAAAGAAACACACATTTTCCTTTCTTTTTTTGTTCTTTCTTTCTTTTTAAAAAGTATTTACAATACCAGTCTACTTCTCAACTTAAAATAATACAATCAATGATTAAGTGTCTCCTGGTTAAAAAGTTAGTTCTAGAGTCTTGACAAGGGTCCATTAGCATCCACCTCTCGACAGTTATTAAACACATCACAGTAGCCAGCAAAATTGTTGCATGGCGCACCTGATACAAATAAAGAAGGTAAACATGGTATACTGGCATTTTGCAAAAAAAAGTAAGTGGTTTTTCTTTTCTTTTTTTTTTTTTAACAAAATGTAGCCTACTGAACATTTAAAATAAATATCATACACTTTACAAATAAATGTCATTATGATTGTTATCATCTTTATCAATATCATCTAATATTCATAACATTATTATGCTAGAGGTTTTCTGGTGAAATAAAACATTTAGTCTTTCATAAACCTTCACCAATTAAATCCTTACACACAACTATTAACAAATAATAATAAAATTAATTTAAAGTCTCATATCCTTAAATGCTCAGTATAGCATTAAAAACAAGTTGTAAAACCATAGTTAAGTCATCATACAAATCAAAACTACATGCCCAACAATGAAATTATTCTACCCCATCTATATAACACCTATCAATAAACTACACCTCCATCAAAATCCACTATTCCGTCCTAGACACCCATCCACTCCCACTCACAACTATACACACCCAATATACTATACTCACCAGGGGGCACTTTGATAGCATCTCCATTGGTAACAATTTTTAACATGGCCTTAAAAGTATCTGGAAAACCGCCATCCTTTTGATTCAAAGAGCTCCAGCATTTTGAATCATTCCCTTCTACAATTAGGAAAATATAGCACATATCTCAGTTGAATGTCAGAATTATTTCAGAAAATTATCCTGTTAAAAAAATTATACACGTAGAAACTGTGAGTTATATACTTATCCAACCACAATTTAAAATACATTTTATAACAACTATGACATTAACCACTGGCTTGACTGGCAATCTCAGTAAAACTCGGACTGGGCCAGTAGATTTTATTCAGCAGAAACATGTGCTCAATTTGTAATAATTTGTTTAATGTTCAGACTTAATGTTGATATACTTATTTTTAAACAACATTTTAAAAATCCCATATTTTTGTTCTTAATTGTAATAGAAAGTCTGTTTAATCTTAGTGTGTTAATTCAAGTATTTTTCTTTTTTTTTTGAAAACTGGACATGGGCCAGTGAATTTGTGTTTTGGCCAGTAAATTCTCAGACCCTAAAGGTCCCAATGGTCTGTAACTTGAAAAGTCTTTGCACAGACTGTTATTATAACAGAAAGAAAACCAACATACCTCGACAAGATACATAACATAAGGATGTCTTGTCAACTTTTTTATCTTTAAGATCAGCTTTAATGAAGCACTCCTCCCAGCGGACATTATTACTCTCCATTCTTTCACATATAGACCCAGTGCATTCCTAAAGAGAAAATGGAAAACGTCTTTAACTACTATAAAGTTGATTACCTGGTGAATATTGAAGTGAGTTATCCTTACCTGACAAAATTCCTTACACTATCAAATTAACAGTGTGAAGGCTTACTGAAAAATCAAAAAAAGGCTTTACACTATTCAAATTCTTTGCTATGTCAAAAGGGCAATAACTGCTCATATGAATGAGATATTTAAATCAATAAGTTTTATGCTACACAGGATGCACAAGGTACCACTTGTTTATAGAAATAGGAGCTGAATACTGTGGTCAATTCATCGGTCAAAATTATTGAAGAGATATGTAAGTGTCAAAACATTATGTACTCCCCTACACATCAACAATATAATAATAATAATAATAGTAAATCATTGATGTTAGAATTTATTGTCATTTTGTTGTTTGTTGATCATTTGACTACCATTGTTAGGTATCAGGGGATTGAGAATTACCAGAGCGTCTACTGATTAAATATCACATTACAACAATTTCAAAAAAACTATTCTAAGATCTCCGACACTACGATCCTGGGAAGGGACTTCGACACTTCGACCTTGGAAGGGGCTTCGACACTTCGAACCTAGTAGAGAGACCAGCGGAGAGGGCCTTTTTAAAACGTTTTCGTGCGTTTTCTATGTTTTGATTACGCACAGTCAGGTCAGTTATCTGCTACTGTTAACCATGTAAAAACGGTACTACCCGTCCATGGTCGAGCCGTTACTGTTTTAATTAAAGATTAATATATTTAAGAGTATCGTAAATTATATATACTATTTTGTAATTAATGTAAATATCACGTAAATTAAAAAAAAAAATGTTATCATATTTTTTTTTCGGAAAAAAATGAAGGAATATGTCGGGAGCGTCCGTAGATCAAGAGACGCTCCCGATGACCTAATTTCGTAAATAGACTTCATTAACTTTTGGCGCGCTGATTGGACATCGTCCTGCAGCAGAAAATCTACCTAAGATCGTCATGATAAAGAAAACTGGTATAAAAGATCGTTCTTGTTATAAATCAGGGTCAGTTGTTGAATAAAGCAGCGTTACGTTGATTTATCCTTGTGGTTGACTTGGTTTCTGGCGCACACACTTACGTGAAGTTTTAGACATCCGAATCTGGGATCGATCGTGAGAGTGAAAGGTTACTTGTGTAAGTGAGCGTAAGTGAACGATAGTGAGTGAAAGCTTCCTACGATTTAGTACGTTCAGTACAACATTGTGACCAAAATCTTTGTAATTTGTAGTTTAATTTAGTGTAGAAAGTGAAAAGTTTAGTTTTATAACATGACAATCATATTGTACATCAAGTAATATCCTTATAAAAGAATCTCTGAGATAAGATATACTGAAAACAGAAAAAAAACTTACCCCTTGTTTGCATACTTTGGTATTATTTCTACAGGGTGAGTAGTCCGGCTTCAATGTTGAGTCTGGACAAGTGTAGTTTGCTCCTGTGAGATGGGAGTTAAAGCAAATATTTTACTGACATAAAAAAAAGAGTACTTCATTTATGATTTAAATTGCATGCAGTTAAAACCAGCTAAAAGTTATCATAGCATATGGTCATATATAAAAAAGCTGGCCATGTGAAAATCTGACTTCTAAATCTCAATTAACTATAATTATTATCACAATTTTCCATTAGGCAAACTGGTCTGTAATGCAAAAGTGAAATGCTCCTGTAGACCAAGGATATTTACAAATCTGTTGTTCATTGCAATCTGCAGCAGCTCTACATACAAGCTTCTTTGATTCTGGAACATATCTACAGGTGTCCGGATCACAGCATGGCCCTTGCGACGGACTGAAAGGAAAAATTATGAATAAAAATAACCAGTTGCCATACAATTCAACTGTGATGATTTCCCTCACAATTTATCTAGCTGAAGTTGATTCCATTCATTTATAGCAATTCACAGAACAGCTTTACCCAAATTTTATGTACTTGGTTTATATGTCTATTACTGTTTAAAATGCACTAAAATGGTAAATATTTTTTTAGATCAGCTTTTTAATTACTAAATAATGAAACAAAGTCAAAATAAACAAGACAAGATCAGAAAATGCCATATTAATGGCAGATCCAGGTGGCATGCACAGAGGGAATATATAATTAGCCCCCATTTCCTTGCCCAAAAAATTACATAAAAGTTGTCCTTATGTACCATTTTATATTTTCTAAGCGAAGCAAGGTGAAATTTTTCATGCTTGTTTTCCCCTTCAGTAAACTGCTGCATCTGGCACTGTAACAATCCATATTTCCCCTTACCTACACACTGTGTCAGGCTTTCTTTTACATGCATTACTGCTACTGCCACTTTCTACTGCTGGGTTGCAGCACTTGTCTGTACATTCCCCATTGCTGTTGGCAAATCCACAGTCACATTCCTCTCCTTCTTCTACTATGTTGTTTCCACAGAAAGCAGCTTCACTACCTGTGGCACAGAAGATAATATAGGATTTATGCAACAGAAGATATAAAATGTATGCTTCATGTAGCACCTAATCTATTAGACTGTAGAGAAAAATCAAAATAGGTTTTAAAGTAATAAATATTAAATCAAATTACCAATTTTTTTGTTAAAATTCATCCAACAAGATACTGACTCAACTATTTTCTCTTACAAATGTGCAAACCAGCACTTGTAAGGACAGCCAAACATTCTAGATTTGATATGAAAATCTATGGATTCATTTAGTAACTTCTTACAGTGGAAAACATCTTTAACCACTATAAAATCTATTACATGGTTAATATTGAAGTGAGTTATCCTTACCTGACAAAATTCCTTATAGTTACTATCAAATTAACAGTGTGAAGGCTTACTGAAAGAACAAAAAAGGCTGGGAACTTTTATTTGTTTTATACAATATTCAAATTCTTTGCTATGCCAAAAGGGTAATAACTGCTCATAAGGATGAGATATTTAAATTAATAAGTTTTACACTACACAAGGTACCACTTGTTTATAGAAATAGAAGCTGAATACTGTAGTTAATTCATCAGTCAAAATTATTGAAGAGATATGTAAGGGCGCATCCCCATAGATTTTAGATCGATCTATCCTCGTGGGGAGTCTCACTAGATTACTGTCAAATAATCCGGCTTAAATGTCCGTCCCGCCTACTACAAGCTGCAAGGGGGGTAATTAACTTTCGTGCCCGCTTAGCTGACAGCTATTTAGCGTGAACACCCAGGGAGTTAGGTCGATCTAAAGTAGGTCGATCTAATCTATGGAAATGGGGTGTAAGTGTCAAAACATTGTGTACTCCCCTACACAACAACACCAACAACAAATAATAATAATAAGATTTTAATAAGATTTTTTTAGGTATATGAACCACCAGTACACTATTATGAATAAAATTCACCCATCTGCATAATTTTGTTTATGGGTGGTAAAAATCAGAAATTTTGAATTGGAGAATGGGTTTGTGGGTTGAAATTTTCTCTACAGTTTTGGTTAGGGTATACTTTGGTGATAAGGTGCTCGATTAAGAATGAAAATCAATATTTTGCTAGGTATAGATCTAACACACACTGAATGCCAGTAGTTAATCTTACCAATAAGACAGTTCACTTTGTTGGCTCCCCTGTTCACAGCATCAAGAACCAGAGTGATGTTGTCTTTACTGCAAGGGGAGAACAGCTTGTTGTTTGGTTTTTCTCCAGATGTAGCACTTGCAAACATGATATAGTTCCCGTTCCTGTCACCCATTGATGTGTAGGGTGTACACTTGCTTCCCTGGTCATGCTGAAATATTTATATTTTAGAACTTCAGTATTTATCTAATTATTTATTTATTTATTTGTTTGTTTATTAACTTATTAACTTATCTATATAGTGGTATATATATTTTTTCTTTTTTTTGGACCACTTATCTTGTCATATTTCTTTAGTCAGTTCTTAATTATTTTTTTCAACACAAAATGAGAGCAAAAAGGATCCTATGGTCATAAGGTGATATCCCTTTTCTCTAATCTGATAAAAACATCTATTCATCTACAATCAGTACAGTTTCATTTTGTAGATCACATTCCACATCTGAATATTTTATACTTAATCAATGACAAATGTAGTAAAATGCAGTATTTTGAATATCTCTCTCTCTTTTGTTTCTTTTCTTTTCTTTCTCGTTTTCTTAAAACCACCAGCTTTTTGTATTCTACTAAACACCAAGAGAAGGCGTGCTAAGTTAGACTGATCTACTAGTATGTAGAAAGACAGGTTCATTGCGAATGTGCCCAAGACACTATGGACTCACCGGTGACCCAAAGTTATGACCGATTTCGTGGGCCAGCGTCAGTGAGGAAACCCTGGATGGAACAGTCTGTCCATAGTTAATGAAGGTCACAATGCCTGTGTTCAGACTCTTGTACACTTTGAGGGTGCTGGTGGCTTGGCCACGCCCATATTCCTTGTACTCCTTCCATTTTTCACATATGCCACCAAATGCCCCTTAAGAAGAAGTCACATTTTTATTTTGTGCGTGTGTGTATGTGTGTGTGCATGCATGCATGACTTCCATCGATGAATAATTACATAAACAATAACTAAATATTTATGTGATTTAATGTATGATTAAAAATTCATGTTTAAAAAGTTTCATCAGTTTGGTAGATAGTAAAAATCAAATACCCTTTTGAAGATGGCCAAATGTTGAAATACTTCACAAGAGTTTTCTTTTTCTAGGTTTGTGACAAAAGAACTTTTCATCTCAAATAAATAAATAAAGAAATATGATAACATATTGACCATGAATTACAAAATCTTTCTCCTGTCCACCACAAAAGGAAACAAAGATTGCACCACTTACTTTTTGATCCCTCCCACGCCAGTCCCAGGGTGCCTCCAGTGAAATCACGATACGTGAACATGTACGCCAGGCAGTACTTGTCGTGGTTCATTTTAGAGTTTAGGTTAAGGAAGTGGATGACAGATATATATCTAATGCAGAAGTCTTTAACAGCTGCTAGTGAGCAGTCACTACGCTTGAAAATCTGAAATGTAACATTAAATGGCAGTCTGAGATCATACTTCTGGTCCATGGCAATTAACCACAAAGTTGGGGATTTTGTAAAAAATCTATTAAACTATGTTAAAAGTTAAAATAGTAACTGTAAATTTTATACTGCAACTGCAGCCTTCACTCACTCTGACAACATGAGAGGTACTTCACAGAAAAGCCAACAGGCCTGTTTTCTGGTGCTTCTCATCATATCTGTTGAAACTGCCATAGTAACATGCGTAAGGCACAAACACATACAAAAAACATTTTACTGCTTTTGATGCCTAGAAAAAAGACCCATTGTTGAGTTTCTCACATAAACAAACAAGCAACGAATGCAAGCTACATCATTTTTGGGTCCTTTTCTCTTGTCATATGCAGTGGTATTAGTCATTTACAACATTTGTCGACAAGGCCTATGTAATATGTGTATTTTAAAATACACCTTGCTGACTCATGGTATATCTAATACTTACCCTCACTCTTTGAACACGGAAACTATAACCAGTCAGTTTCTTGGATCCATCATATGTCTCAAATATTGTGTTCTGATATATGTCCTTGATGGCCGTGACATGGGTATGAAACATGGCTATAATGGCTTCTTCTGTACGCATGTCATCCTGTGGGTTGAATAAAAATGAAAACATAAAGAGAATATTTAAAATTTGATTAAAGCACTAGTTCACTTGACATCACGACATAGAACCCATTCTATTAAAATCTAAAAACATAAAAGGCAAACAAAAAAATAAAATCCTTCCTTAGAAAACTTTTATACAAAAATTCTAAAAATATATAAACAAACAAATAGGAAATAAAATCAAGACTAAAAAAAAAATTATATAAATAATGCATAATATACAGACATTAATAAACAAGGACTGGAGTGGAAAAAATAGAGCAGGGTAAATACAGTAGAGTACAGCAGAGTAGAGCAAAGGAGAGTAGATTAGAGCAGAGAAGAGTACATACAATAGAACAGAGCAGAGTAGAACAAAATATTCAAGGTGCAGCAAGTTGGACGTCAACTATATAACATACACTATACATTTGTCTCATGTGATCCCACAGTGCAGGGTCTGACTGTAAGAGCAGACTGCAGGTGTTTTTTTGCGGAGTGAATAAAGTGACAGTCGCTCTCTTCTGCCAGTTTTCTTCCTCTCGTTTCACCCTGTTCAAAGCCTCAGAATAGATATTGTGCTCCCTCTGATGATCTTCCCTGGTAGCCGTCCTGTAACTTTTCTGGAAACATAAACATGGGTGTCAGGACTGCATACTCCAATGTTAAATATAGGTGTCAGCAATGAATATTTTCTTGCTTTACATCTATAGGTGTCAAGACTATTTACTTCTCAGGTTAAAAATTAAATACTCATTTTGACTGTCATTTGATAGTTTTCACTAAGATATTGGATTTATTTTGATGCTCTCTATTGTGTACTTGTTAACATGCCATTTATATGGCAAAGAAATAGTTAACTGTCTAGATATAATATACATCACTTGGATCCAAGAGCTCCATTTATAACAAACCCTGCAGAAGCAAGAAGTCACATTTACTTCTTATAATCAAGGACCTTTTTACAAAGAACTTGAAACTCTTAAATTCTTCTTACTTCCAAAACTGTTCTAAATTCTTTAGTTCAAAATACAATAGACAGAAATCTTTTTTTAGTATGAATATTTAAGTACACAATGAGCAGTATTCAGAGAAAAATTTATCTCGTAATGTCAACACTAATTCAACAATCAGCATGGCATAACATATCCATACGGGTTGAAAAATTAATATCTAGGAAAATATACTCTCTTTGTCCTCCCTCCTTTTTAATTTAAAAAAAATTGCCATATAAAGGTGTAATACACATTGTATAATTAAATACAATTTTACCTACTTTCTTTACATCCACAGCAGAATTCTGAACTCTGCTCATCCAGTCTGCAATGTCACTATTGCTATTTCCACACTGAGCAGTACCAGCTGCACTGCGGATATGCCTGAAAAAATAAAAAATAATACAATCACCAGGATAACTTTAAAACAAGGGACCCATTTCACAACAATTCTAAAAGTTTTGGGTTGACCAAATACCACTCAGCTTGCATAGACTTCAAAATAAAATTCACTGTGAGATATTGTTTTAGAGCATTTCATAAAAGATTGGCCCAGAATAAATCTAATGCAAAACTCAAAATGCAAAGATTTTTTGGCATATTAACAATGATAATATTGGCCCAAAAGTAATGCGAACAGATAACTGATAATTCTACTCATAGCCATATCATGTGGAGTTATTTTGTTGGTACAGCAATGAAAATTGTGGTAGAGGAGACCTTGTACACAATAAAACAATGTGGCACAACAGTTTGTGAAATAGGCACACTGTCTCCTTTCCAGAAACATTAGGATGTTATTTGGTATGTACCATTACTGGACCAGTGTTTGTCCTGCTAAAGATCATGTGAATACTGTGCTTGCTCAACCACAAGAAAAATTTGAAATAATTAAAAATCAAGCAGAGCACTGATATTGGGAGTTAATTACTACTTTTGTCCAGTATCAATAATTAATGGTTTTTCTCAAAAAAGTGAAAAAAGGTTTAAGATAATTTTGATCAGCTTTCAACTGCAGTTTGTGTTATTGCTTGCAAATAATATTATATATTTGCAAGAAGTAAAAATTAGAAACATAAGGAATACATCAAAATCTTAACAGGCAAAAAAGAAATGCCATATTTCTCTAAATTCATGCCTTAATCTTCAGATTTTAAAATTATCTCTCAGTGGCATTAAAATAATAAATATAGATTACATTCATATATAACAATTCTAGAAGTGCTTCTCACCTGTATGGGTCCATATCCATATGATCCTCATGGTAGATGATGGAATGGAACTTTTTCTTCTCTGTGACTTCTTTAGGGAAGTACTTGTTGGCATGTTCTATGTGCCACCTTCCAGTCTCTGGAGACTCAATGGTTCCTGTGAATACTCCACCTAACACACTGCCATACACAGATGACCCGGGCTCACCTGGAAGGGGAGGGGCGCAAATATACAGATTAGCTACTATACTGTGGCCCCATTCAGAAAGGGAATTACCAGTCCGAGGATCAAATATGGCAACTCGCTACAAAGCTTGCCAACTAGAACCGAATAGATATCCTGTGGGGAAGTACGGATTCTAGTGGGTCAGTTAACATAATTCTGTGGGATAAAATACTAAAACTCAGTATCCACAGTTCAAATACATTCTTAACATCAAGTGGCCAGTGAAAGTCAAACATTTTACATTTGTCAGCTGCATTAACTCAATCTTGTTGTAAACAAAATCGTCCTTATCAAGTACATGTATGAATTACCTTTTCCCACTGTACAGAAAAGAAAACTAACTAAACAAGATGATGGAATCTCTATAATGGCTGCCCCCCTGGACTAAATTACTGATATCAAAATGCATGAGGATCTGAGGCCAATATTACAGATGGCAGGCATCGTTACCTCTATCTGATAAAACCAAGAGTGAGGGTCAAGGAGGGCCTATCTAACTGGCTTATCATGTGACTAAGTAAAGACCAATCTTCTACACATAGTACACAAAACAACAAGTTTCTATCTTACTTAAATATCAAACTCAATAGTCATTAGGTATTTTAATAAAAGTGAAAGTGAAAGTTGATTATAATTTCATTTTTGATATATTCCATTTCATTCAGTGGTTGTAAAAAAATAATTTTAGGGTATGGTATGTGCATTATTTCTGTTGTTGTGTCCATTTTGTCAAAAAAAATGTGGTCGAAAAAAATTATGTTGCAGAAAAAAAAAAATCATGCATCCACAAGTTTTCACGAGAAAAAAAGGAAAATAGCAACACATTAAAGCTAAGCAAATTGTGTCATAAACCAGCTTAATCAAAGGCATGTCATTTTTTAACCAATTTCTGATATGAAGAAATTGTGTACATATATGATGACAATTTTAATGACCAAAAAATATATGACCATTATACAAGACACTGTCATATTCAGCAGTGTATATAAGGAAAGTATTTCTATATATTTCTGTGGCTGATCTTAAACTTCAGTAGCAAGTATTCTCAATGATGATATGTGTGATTTGGCTGCCACCAAAGGCAATCATATAATAGACTTGGCAACACACTTATAAGGCGCATTCACAATAAAACTATCGTACTAGGTAGGTAGTTCAAACTTCATTGGGCTCTCGCCTTCTCTTGTATCCAACGTACTCGTATAATCACCAGCTAATCTGTATTCTATTCAAAACCAGGAGGAGGTATGTTACTCTGTTCATCTGATTACATTCAGCAGGAGTCCCCACAGAGTCAGTTCAAAACTACCTAAATTGTTAGTTTGATTGTGAACACAAACATTATAAACATAAAGCAGCATTAAACTGGAGGAAATTTAAGGACGTGGTTTCTATTATTTTCGATCACCTCTTGATGTTAATTTTTAACTACTAGTACTTAATTTTGATTTCAACTAGTAAATATTTTAAAGTTTCTACTTATTAGCCAGAGTGACCAGTCAGTGAGCTGAACAGTAAAAGGTGCATCCAGCAATACTTTGTACACTTACCCCGTAACTGCCCTCTGTATAGAAAACTGGTGTCCAATGGCTTTGTGCTTCCATCTCCATATTCGATATCTGCATTTTTACTGAAGATCTTGGAGTCTTTTTGGAGTTCCAAATTAAAATTTCTGGAAAAAAAAGAATGTTTTGGAGTCTTTTTAAGTATTAAAGGAAACCATCTCCGATAAGGACAAAAATACTGGTTAACGGTATCTTTTTGAAGTTTTAAATAAACAGATAAGAAAGAAATGTTATTCAAAACACAAACTTACATCAGATTTAATAATGAAAATTGACATCTGAACATGATATCCAAATATGTAATTTGTAGGTGAGAACTAACCAATATAGTTACTTCTATTAATACTGTCCAAAATATTATGTGGAATGAACAAAGGATAATATGTCAAATATATCTAAATCTGTCAATCAAAGAAACACCAATAACTGACAAAAGAAAAGGTAAGATATGTATATTAAGATTTATCCTGTTTAAGATCTACTTATGAACACCTTGATTCATTTCAACCAATTAAGTTGATCTACACCTCTGTAAATAATAAAACATTACTGCACTTCCAATCTAGAGATAATACAGGTTTATTGATTTCTCCTGTTAACAATGAGCAAACCTAACATGTACTCAAGATCTGTGTGTGACCTGGCATTTTTCATTTTTCTCCTTCTTCAGTTTTTCTTCTCTTAATCCTTTTACTTTCTCTTTGCCTTAGCTTCCACCTCTCTGTTTTTTTAAAAGAAGAAATGACCAGACCAACAGTTTAATTTACTGACCCCATCAATATACCTTTACACTTTACACTACAATTTTCTGGTTTGAAAGCTAAGGATAACTTTTATGATAACAGTCACTGGACTTCTCAATACAGGACTTTTAAAAGCCCATATAAACTGAAACTACCGGGTAATTCAATTTGCAATATACAGTACTAGTGTGCTTCTACCAGACATGCTGAAAACTTTTCAGAATGGCCAGACGTTTGGGCTGGCAATAATGAAAAATTTGACAAAGCGACTTTTCAGAATGGCCAGACATTTGGACTGGCAGTAATGAAAAATTTGCCGAATAGATTGGATTTTTGTTGGACCGAAAATCACCCTATTCGTTTGAGACAGATATACCAGTACCATCAGGTAGCTTTAATTTGTTTGTGAATGTAATAGGTTTGAAATGGAAGGGAAAATACGTTTTGGGTTTTATATTATTTTATTAGTGAAGTATGTCGAATGATGACTGTAAATTCAAAATTGCGGTTCTTAAAACTCTTGTCGGTCCTTTGCACCAACCAAGTCCAATTCTTTACCAGTCCAGATAAATTTTCCCAGTCATGACCGACACTTTCAGCATGTCCGTATTACGTATCCCGTATTAAGGGACACCGTATATTTTCACTTACCTGCTGTGAGCTTTAAACATGAGATTAAGGGACTGGTCAGACAGTGACCATTTGGCTCGGAGATGAAGGTTGTGAAGGTCATCCGCATCGTAATTTAATTCCTCGTAATGGGAAATATAGTCATTCAGTTTGTTCTTTGTGCCTGAAATATAACACAAAACATTGTAAAAAAATTGTGGTTAAAGTGTTTGTTTTGTTCTACATATTAGGCTCACTTTCTGAGGACAAACCTCATTCAAATGCTGAACATGCATAAACTTGAATTAAAAATACTGTAAATTATTCTCGTATTTTAATTATTTGGTCATTTTCATCCTTGATTTGGCATGTATGCCTGCATGTTTTTGTGCACAAATACAAAAGAGAAGAAACAATTAATGCTGCAGTGAAAAGCTTACAGTACTTACATAACTTTTACCCAGAATTTACAAGGTTTGTCATTGTGATTTCTGAGTCTGTAAGTATGTGTTTGCATCAGTTTACAATATAAAGACATCTTTATGGCATCTTTGTTGATTAAGCATGGCCTACATAAAATGCTTTTCCACAAACCCAAGGACAAGGTAATAAGTGCATTAAATACTAGGTAATGATCCCAGGCTGTTGTTTGAGGGGGAAGAATAAACGTATCACTGTCAGTCTACTTCAAATAGCAACTCATCAGAGCTATAATACATATACTGTTATTTGCTCATGTCATTTACCATACCTGTTGAACCCTCCTCAGCTAAAAGCTATACTGCAATTTTATACCATAAAAATATTATAGCATTGTAAGGAATAACCCCACGTTGTCGCAGTCACGACCAACCCCTAGACTCACCTGATCTGCATCGAAGCTGCAGACAGATCACCACCATTACCCATGCTATCCTTCTGCACTTCATCTCCGTTTGTCAACTGTTGCACGTGTTGTAAAGTTGTTTTTGAAAAGAGAAAAATGCAAAATTCCAGAGTACTATCGATACACGTTTAGCCTTTTATTTTCCTGCTCTGCGTTTCTGACGTCTACATATATTCTATAACATAGCACTTCAGCAAAACATTACATTCCTCCCCCCTTGAATAAAGAGGTATGCAACTACGTAGGTCTTGTCTTTAACATATATAAAATCTCAAAAAATGAATTCTGAAAATGATGCAAAGAGAAAAGAAAGATTGCATTAAAGAACTGAGCCTTACTATGGCTATTGGCGCAGTTACTGTGGAAATGAATCATAAAATGTTTGCTTGGCACAAGTGAATTATAACGTTTATAAAATTGAGCACAGTTTTTTTTAGTCTGTTAATTATGAGTATAGCATCATATGAAAGTTGTTCATTCAGTCTTTGGCAGTAAGTAAAGAGATATACTGGTAGTCAACTAAAATATAATAATACTGCAAACACTTAAGAAAATGTCATCAGTCATCAGTCATCAGTCTTTGGCAATAAGTAAAGAGATATACTGGTAGTCAATTAAAATCTAATAATACTGCAAGCACTTGAGAGAATGTCATCATATTTATCATAACTTGTTTCATGACATGGATAACAATAAAAGATGTTTCAAATTATTAAGAGATTGATCCTATGGTAAGGGTACGTAGACTGTCCTTCCCTGTATATGCTCAATAAGAACTGCAATTAGGCACTATTCTGGCCTTTTAGTGCGTGTTCATTATAAAATCCTTGAATTTTGAAGGCAGGTTACATTCAAGTCTGGGCCTTTCTGGTGGCATTAATGTTGCCCTATATAGTGCCATCTGATGATTGGCTGGTTTGAGTTGCTGAAGTTGATAGGTTTGGTCCTCTTCATCATCATCAGATGATGGGACGTCTTCTGGGTTCGCAGGAGAGGGCTTGAATCTCGATGAATTCCTGGTAACCATCTTCCCATTCCATGCAGCAGTTAACATTGACCCCTTCTGCTCACACACAACGAGGGGTTTTGGGTCAAAAGGTGGGTCAGCCTTCTTCCATCCTTCTTTCTTCAGTAGCACAGGATCACCAACCTTGATTGGAGATTCTTTAACATAGGGCTTTATTGTTATCTCCATAGTTTAAGGTGTCTAGAAATCAAAGATCAAACAAATTATTAATAAAAAACAAAGAAAAGCGAAAAAAAAATTAAAATTTATTGCCTTCAAAACAAAAAAAAATTTTAATTGAACCTAAAAAATGTAAGAACGGTCTTAATTGTTATTAATATATCTATCGTTCGTGCCTCAGCTAGTAGATGGCGATGTCCTGATCAGCTGGATACGTGAACACACATTCAAAGCGCATGCAGACACAAAATGTACATATCTATAATTAAAAATTAGATCAATTGCTGACATTGAACAAACATTTGTCCAAGCCTGACTTCACATTTAGACCCCATTTCCAGAGATTAGATCTATCTACTTTAGATCGACCTAACTTTCTGGGGGTTCACGCTAAATAGCTGTCAGCCGAGCGGACACGAAAGTTAATTACCCCCTTACAGCTTGTAGTAGCTAGGCGGGACGGGCATTTAAGCCGGATTATATGAAGTAATCTAGTGAGACTCCCCGCGGGGATAGATCGATCTAAAAGCTCTGGGAATACAGCCTTAGGGTGCTTTCCCAGAGATTTAGATCGATCTTAAGATTAAGTTTTAGATCGACCTAACTCCCTGGGGGTTCACGCTAAATATTGCAGTCAGCCGAGCGGGCACCATATATAGTTAATTACACCCTTACAGCTTTTAGTAGGCGGGACAGACGCTTAAGCCGGCCAAGCTGACAGTAATCTAGTGAGACTCCCCACAGGGATAGATCGATCTTAAAATCTATGGAAATGGGGTGTTAGAGACCATATGAACGACTGGTGTGAAAGACGCAATGACCGATCGCACCTACTGCATCAGTAAAGTAATCTTGCGATTATCTCATCGAGGAAGTAGATTCGCGCATGCGCAAACTCTAGGTGTGTCGACTAAACTTCCTGCTTTATTGTGTTGAGTCGTTTGTCGCCACAGGACCTTCATTTGGGCGAAAAAATAAGCTTAAACTAGCTAGTTTACAAATGGAGATGAAGTGCAGAAGGATAGCATGGGTAACGGTGGTGATCTGTCTGCAGCTTCGATACGGATCAGGTGAGTCTAAAGGGTTAAAAACTGGGGGATATCGTTATCTTGTACAGGCCAGAGCCGAGGACAAAATTTAGATGAGTAATACGTTGGTCGTGACTGTGCGACAACATAAATAAACACTTACGACACAGTTTTGTCGGAGGCACTTTTTCTTTGCAGTGTCATTCGACTGTTCTCTCTTGTATGTTCAATTTAACACCATTAAGTAGGTACAGTATATGCGTAGTACCAAACTCGTTTAACAAATAACCCTAAATTTAAGAATAAATATATCTACACAAATGTGTACAAATTTTACTTACATACAGATTTACAACCTACATAATTCTTCATTATTTCATACAGATGAATAACAGGCAACTGGATACGTAGCTCACATGAAATTCTTATAAGTAGTGTTAAGTGGTCATGAGACATTTTTAGGCAGTACAGGTACACTGTATTCACCCCATCTGTTCAGCAGCAGAGTATGAGTCAGTCAACGCTAGAATTATTTTATAATCCTTTCAAATATATATCTCGCTCTGACATAATACCTAGAGTTATAGTGTTTACATTTGTGGCTATTGTTTTTCATTGTGACCCTTGTGCTTTTAATGCTGATCAGAAGTGAAACCCAGATGTATTAAACATGGTGATTGGATAACCATAATAGATTAAAAAAGAATGCAAGTTTATTAAAAACCTAGAGTAGTCTGCTTTATAATCATTGAATCTAAACAAAAGCACGGAGGGAAGAGTTTTGTGTGCATGTGAAAATTAGAAAGCCTAGTCCCTTGAATAACAATTAGAGATAATCTGTGTGCAGTAAATGAAGTTAACAGTACCCTGTTAACTGTACACAAGTTTGAAATTGTTGAAATACAAGTGGACTTATGTTAATAAGATAATGTTATTGTGTTTTAGTACACATCCATCTCTTATAACAGTATTAAAATTTTAACATTTTTATTTCATTAATTTCAAAAGTAAAAAAAAAAAGATTGACTTGGATTAAAGTCATAATACTAATTTTCATAAATTGTACCAAAAAATTAGCATCAAATAAAGCAAAGCTCATTATCCATACCTGCAAACTAGCCTAGAAAGCAAAACAATTTGGCTGATAGATTTTGTAAAATGTCATCAAAACATTAATTGTTTAATATCTATAAGAAATATTGTTTTTGATGTGACAGTGTATTTTTTAATTAATATAATATATTTTTATTTATCTTATTAAATTGTCACAAAAACAAAATGCAATTTAGTTGAAATGATAGATTTTATATTAGACATGAACCGTGTAAGGAGACGGCGGCGACAATGCACACATTGTTATTTCCTGTGTCTTAGTCACAGAGCAGATATTACGAGGAGACTGCAGATTTATGTGTATTATATCATAAATGACCTGTAGCTGTTGAAGTATACATAGCTATACATTCAGTGGTTGCACATTGCATGTTTATATAGATCCACATGATATATAGATGTGGTAGATATAGCATGTGAAGTAAATGAGGTGAAGGAAAGACATTTTGAAGTTGGAGAAGCACTAACCAGAACTTAATTATTTATGCAGGTGGAACTTGTTTGTTGCCAGGGGTGATCAACACCAGTATGTTGTTATGATTTTGCATGATAACAAATGAATAAAAAATACAGTCATTAAAAGTTAATTAATTAAAATTATGAATAAAAAGGTCAACATTTTCCCATTTTATCAGTTGCTGATTTCATTTTCAAGGTATAGTCTGGTCTAACCATTTGTTAAAAAAAGTTTATAAAAAGTATTTGTGTCTTGTATGAAATTATGCAGTGCTTACAGCCTCATATTAATTAAAATGTCTTAGATGATTTCTCTGCTCAAATATCCAGCTTGAGAACACTTTCTTTAATATATATATATATATATATATATATATATATATATATATATATATATATATATATATATATATCTTATCACTTGCTGGGGCAGCGCTAACACTCGCCAATTTAGCCAAATGCTAAAACTGACTTAAATTGGCTAAACAAAAAGGGCTTGATTTGACAAATTTTAGTCAAATTAAAGCCATTTGGATAACTAAGTGACAAAAAGTGGTGATTTGGCTAAGCGAAAAAAATTGCTGGTGCTACCCCAGACATGCCATTGTCAGTTGTTAGGCAATAGTGTTCACGCAAACAGTCTAGGTTGGTAAAATCTGGTTGTTTATTGATAGTAAGGGTGGAGAGGGGGGTATCCTCTTGAGAACAGTGTGGGAACCCTATCATAAGATGATGACAAATAACAGGGAAAGAACTGTTAAATTTGTTTCTTTCGTCAATTATTGTAAACACAAACGTTATAATTAATGGTATTTTCTATATGTGGCACAACTCTCATATATGCATTTGGCCAGTTAGTTTATGGAGAAGAGACGGCACCAATTACATCTTACATGCAGTGGTTGACAGATACCACAGACTTGTTTGTCACTGTTAATAATGTGACAATCTTCTTAATTTTTGGTTGTCAAGATGGTATGCAGTTGCAACTTGCAAGTCATGCAATTTGGCATGCTAAATATTGCAGACTGTCATACTATATTCTTTCATTTAGCAATAATCGGGGCCTACTTTTTCAATAAATGTAAGTTGTCACAACTGCACCAAAATTTAGCTTACTAGTAGGTAGTTATAATGTCTAAAAAATGAAGAAAGTTATGATTTCATTCACTATGGCTTGTCTCTTTATATAGTGCCCAAATGTCTCAAAATGTTCCTCAACAAATTATATTGAAATTTTAAGGCTAGACGATTATTTAGGAGAGAGGAGGGTAGGGCAACTAAGCCCTGGTTTTATAATATTTTTAAAAAGAATTCATATTTTCAGTACCTTTCCGTATATATCCTCTTCCTAAGCTTTAGTCTGGGTCCTTTGAGTGCTCTCCGGTTAGGTAATATGTTATACAGTCTTGTTACTGTATGAAAATGGGAAGGCATACCTGTGACTTAGTTCATCAGGTATGGTATATGACATGAACAAATAACACTACTTCAAACATAAACATGCTGTCTATTTATACTTGATGATAAGAGTATATAGCAAATTTGTACACTCTCTAATAAGGCAGTTTGTAATATGTTATATAAGAGAATAGACCAGGAATAGTATAAAATTATCAGAAATCCATAACTAGATCAATGACAGTTGCACCAAAGAAAGACAGGCTAGTTTGTAATGTTGTAAAGGGCAATCTTTTGATTAACTTTGCCAGAAGTGTGGGAGTAAGAGAGTATACTAGTATCCCTGGTCTCTCTCCTTAACCCCCCCCAACTACTTTGTTCTGTTTTACACTGCTAGTTAATGATACATGAGAGGCCAAAGGAAGTGGGGTTATTCCTTACAATGCTATAATATATATTTATGGTATAAATTGCAGTACTGCTTTTAGCTGAGGAGGCAGGTGTGACTGCATTCAACAGGTATGGTAAATGACATGAGCAAATAACAGACAGTATATATGTATTATAGCTCTGATGAGTCACTATTTGAAATAGACTGACAGACAGTGACACATTTATTCTTCCCCCTCATACAACAGCCTGGGACCATTACCTAATATTTAATGCACTTATTACCTTGTCCTTGAGAATGCGTAAAAGCATTTTATGTAGGCCATGCTTAATCAACAAAGATGCCATACACAATGTCTTAATGTTGTAAACTGATGCAAACACATACTTTCAGACTCCTAAATCACAATGATAAACCTTGTAAATTCTGTGTAAAAGTTTTTAAGTACTGTAAGCTTTCCACTGCAGCATTGTTTCATCTCTTTTGTACTTGTGCACGAAAACATGCAGGCACGCATGCCAAATTTCCAGTGTGTAGATGGTGTTAACTGCAAAATTCTAGTCTGCCTTTATCCAGGATATATTCATAGTACTTAGCTAAAAAAAACTTTTTGTATAAACTTTTACTTTTGCCCAGGCTAAATCTGTAGCAGTCCATACAAAGCTCAAGTCGGTCCTAAACATTGGCCATTTTTCAAAACTTTTTGTGGGACATTGGCCCAATGTTCTCTTGATGGCAGATAAGCACTGATACTGTATATACTGGGTCACAGTAGATAGAAAAAAGCAGTCATGAAGTTGAGAGTAACAGTTTACTTAGGATTTTTGGTGAAACTGAATTTAGGACAACCAATGATTTATTTGTGAAAGGATTGATAACTTGAGCCCTTGTTTGATTGCTGGTAACTCTTGTTCACTACTTCATTATACCAAATCTTACTCACAAGTTTTTATTAAATCTCTATCAGTGACTCTCACAAATAATATTGGATGAATGTATCATTGAAAATCACTGAATTTTTTAAAATCGTTATGAGTACACTGAAGTTTCCTTTGAATCAGCCTTTTCTGTAAATTTCCCTGTGGTGCTTAGCCAGTGCCAATCTTTGAATCATTTATTGCAATCACATAGAAAAATACAAAACACTTTCATAATGAATTTAGTGGTTTGTCTTGAAGAATAACATACCGTACTGCAATTGTGCCAACCCATGTCAACATTTTGGTATATAAAAATGTCATGTAAATATATCACTGCACATATCGCGGGGCTCATGGCGGGGGAAATAAGCATGCCACTTTCATTGGTGGACACACCAGGGAAGTATTGCGTGTTATGTAAACAGTTAAGAAATGGGTCAAGAAGAGTTACAGCCAGAGTTGTCTTGACCACACCCTTATGTTTATGCATATGAATCATTTTATAGTCATGTTATGTTAGTTTCTCAAATCCAGTGGTGGAATGAATAAGAGTCCCTTTTGTCCACATCAAGGACATTCAGTTTTGTAACATTGAAAAGAGCTGACAGATATTGAAATGTGCCTTTGAGTAGCAGAAAATGAATGGCCCTGTGCCCATTTCATATATTAATAATTACTTGTAGAAAGTTGGCAAATAATGTTGCTTGGAATAACAAAAGAAATGAAAATAATTGAGAAAATAAGTAACTGAGGAGTTGAAACCCCCATTTTTAATCAGACCTGTGAATCCTATCAAAGGTGGTTTTTATCAACCAGGAAGTAGGTACAAGGTAGATATCACTTGGGTAAGATGACTGAATGATATCATAATCAGGATGTGCACGATATAANCTTATTTGGTCGGTGACCCCCAATTTTTTTTGCAAAATTTAAATGTACTTGGAAGCCTCTTTACACAAAAAGTTTTTTAAAAAAATTCAAACGTCAGAAAGTCATAAAAAATAATGCTTTAGTGAAAAAATACCCATTTTCCCATTGATTTGAATGGGGACTAGTGCGATATGCAGGGTGTAACATATCTGGGCGTAGTTCTCTTATTTGGTCGGTGACCCCCAATTTTTTTTGCAAATTTTTAATGTACTTGGGTGTCTCTTCAAACAAAAAAATTTTTAAAAAAATTCGAACGTTGGAACATGTAACGACCGATCTACCTTAAATGTTCATTCTTTAAGCATTTTACACAGAATGTGCACAAGAGTGGACTTCTGCAGTTTTAACAGATCCCAGGCATTTCCCATGGGTAACAGGTGGTTGAAGACACAAATCAATTTGCAATTCTTCCTTTTTGCCAAGCAAAACAGGCTGTTATATTATATGTACCAGGGTTTATGCAGCCTTTTAAAAAAGTGTTTGAATTTAGCCCTGCACCTTGAATTTGGGTTGTGGCCCTGAAAAGTTCTTGAAATTGCTATCAGCCTTGAAAAAATATTGTGTTCTATCATTTTTGCCCTTGAAAAGTACTAGTACTTAAATTTGATCACTATTAGCACTTAGCACTTTGTCAAAGATTATTTCAAATCAACTATTTGCAGAAAACTAGGGGGGAGAAAACCCACTTGGACGTTATTTAATTTTATTCTTTTCACGCTTCATCATGAATGTGTTAAAATACAAAGTTTGTATCAAATATTACTGTAACAGTAACTTGTCTTTTTTCTTTGGTCTGTATAATTAAAGACTGTACATTGCCCTCAATTACATTCAAAAAGTTCCTGAAAATACTTGAATTAAATCCTCAAAAGTCCTTTAAAGTCCTTGGATAATATGTGTGTGTGTGTGTGTGTGTATATATATATATATATATATATATATATATATATATATATATATAT
>NW_019774003.1:208220-267953 GCF_001039355.2 Lingula anatina
ATATATATATATATATATATATATATATATATATATATATATATATATATGCCTGTATGAACCTTGTGTACAAGTTACAAATTGGTAATTGGCATTAAACTGTCAACTGGTAATTAGTATTAAACTGTCAAAATCATTAAATGTCACTGTCTCAGATATGTTGGAATTGTATTTTGTTAGATCGCAGCTGTGGTGGTTATATCAAACAGGCAACACAACTCTTATCAGTTGTGGAATAGTACAAGTATAAAGAACAAAACATAAACAGCCTCCAACCTTTTAGTCACTGTTCTAGGACAATTAATAAATAGGTTTAATATTTAACTAGTATCAAAAATGTTTTAAGCTACTAGTCTGACTGGATTGGTGTAAATTTGAGCAGTTGGTTATATGTTTTATTTTCCAGTATATTTAAATTTCATCTTCAGACTACTTGTGAATTTTGATATTTAAAATATTTTGTGAGGTCTATTTGTTTGAGTTACCAGTGGGTTGAAAAAAGTGAGGCGCAGACTGATAAACAACAGAAAATATGATTTATTTCTGGTATCACATAACATCCCCTCCTTTCTCTCAACCATGAACTTGGAGCATGATTATGATGATAAAACCACCAGAGATTTTTTGGAGAGCCCTCTTATGATAATAACAGTAATTGAATGACGAGGAGTTGTCTGCTGCATATGGAACTGCAGTATTGGAGGCATTTTATTAGTGCTCTAAGTCTCATGCATGGCATAATGAAATCAGTTTCTTTGCTTTGGGTTAGATAAGTTTGTTTTTGGTGGATTTTTGTCCATTGTCATGATTATTGCAAAACTTTTTCATCAATATTTGTTGTTGAATTGCGCCAGAAAAGTGTGTCATTGAGGAGAATGAGGGCGCGTAAATCTTAAGGATCTGAAATGATGCCCTCTCTCAGATAAGTGCAGAGACATAGTAGAAGAGCAGTCAAAGTGCAGATGTCATAATGTCAAAATTTATTACTAGTTCAGGACATGTATTTCAGTCATGAAGGATAGAATACAAAAAAGTGCAGCAGTTAGCATCATGAAAATGTCAGCTAGATTCTGTTGCTTTCATGACATGCAATATTCCAGTTCTTGTGGTGAGCAACACAGAATGTTATATCAAGCAAGGTGAAATTATCAATTGATCCAGTTAGAATATGAAAATGTTATTCGAAATGGTTTTTATGCTTCAGTTTTTTTATTGCCAAAATGAACAACAAATATTCTTAGCTCTATCTGCCTTCACTCCTGGTTAAAATTCACAACAAAACTAGTGGTTGATTACAGCCCTATCAAAATGTTGAACCAAACCAAGGATGAAAATGGCCTAAAATAGGAGAAGATTTTACAGTATTCTTAATTCAAGTTTCTGTATGTTCAGCATTTGAATAAAGATTTTCCTCTTAAGAATGAGCCTAATATGTAGAACAAAACACTTTGACCACATTCTTTGTACATTGACAGTGTTTTGTGTTTTATTTCAGGCACAAAGAACAAACTGAATGACTATATTTCCCATTACGAGGAATTAAATTACGATGCGAATGACCTTCACAACCTTCATCTCCGAGCCAAACGGTCACTTTCTGACCAGTCCCTTAATCTCAGGTTTAAAGCACACAGCAGGTAAGTAAAAATATAGGGTTTCCCTTATGTAATAGCACACTAGTACTGTATAATACAAATTGAATTGGTTTCGGTTTATATGGGCATTTACAAGTCCTGCATTGAAGAAGTCCAGTGACTGTTATCATAAAAGTTAGTCTTAGAGCGCATTCTCAACGAATTAAGCCAGGCTTTACAAAGCCGGTGACCTAAAAATGGCAGACGTACATGAAAGAAAAACTGCCTAATCTTTTAATAGTCTCTCCGCCTCCCCACACGTCGTCCCTGCGGGGTACAGTAATTAAATCTCGGCTCCGTTCGCCATGCGGAAGCTACCTGAGAAATATTAAGTGCGCATGCTCATCAGTTAAACTCGTGGTGAAGAAAGCATGGCGGCTGAAGGCGATCGAAGGAAAAAAGCTCTTCTGTTCTATTATCTTTGAAAACAGAGACGAAAAAGGAATAATTTGGCCCGTAGAGCAGCAATGAATCGACTATCTACGGAGATAATATCACCAGAGATATTCACGGAAATATTAATGTTTGGAGCCGAGATTTAATTACTGTACCCCGCAGGGACGACGTGTGGGGAGGCGTGTGAGAGGCGGAGAGACTATTAAAAGATTAGGCGGTTTTTCTTTCATGTACGTCTGCCATTTTTAGGTCACCGGCTTTGTAAAGCCTGGCTTAATTCGTTGAGAATGCGCTCTTAGCTTTCAAACCAGAAAATTGTAGTGTATTTAGGTGTCAGTAAATTATACTGTTGGTCTGGTCATTTTTTGTTTTAATAAAACATCTGCAGTATGTCATTTAAATAGATGGCCACTGATTTATCTGTGGTCAAAGTAAACTAAAATTTATGTCGAAGTTAAAAACTGTTAGCTATAGGACTAAAACCATAAGAAGTGACTTTGAGGTTGAAGTGTGGCATAACCACGTGCACATAAGATAAATTTCCTATGGATAGGCCTACATGTTCAGATGTAACAATTAAAGTAGATACTGGTCTTGAAAACGATATGACACAGAAATGGGATATGACATTGAAGCCAGAAACTTACTATACAGAGATTTTGAATGTGTCAGTCGTATTATTGTTTGTATAAGATCTCTGTTATTGAATTTCTGGGTTAAGGAGAGAAAGGGTTGTGTGATTGAGGGCTGAATATGTCATGTAAGACATCATAGCTGAGAGGAAAATGACTGGAGACATTTTGCACTGATATTGATGTCATTATAATAACCCCAGATTGTGTGTAATAGCTCAAGGAATTTATATGCTTGAAATACATGTCACAGCTTTCATATCTGGGTAAAATATGGAAACTAAATTATGGAAAAGACAGTCTTTTCTTGTAAACATCATCAAGTGTTATTAAATTTGTAGCATGAAGTGGTTCAGGAATAGATTTTAGACCTTTACTGCAACTCTTTACTGCTTTTTTACAATTCAAGTTTTTGAGGGTAATTTTTCAATCTTCTAATTTATTTATTATTTTATTATTTATTATTAATATTTATTTATTTATTCTGAAAAAAAGTACAAATGTAAAAATAAGATCCCTAGTAAAGTTGAAGCCACAGGAAGGTGGAACCAGTGGTTAGTTTTTAGCAGTCTGTCACGTCATTTTTGTGTCTTCAAGACACTGGTCATATGTCGCAGAGTCATGTATAGTGACCATGGGGCAGTGGCGGTCACTGAGTCATCATCATGTTTGAGGGCCAGGTTCCTCATTAGTATTCACAGTCAGTGTTGAACTTGACTTGCACTGGGAGGAATTTAGCTTTATACAAATGGGGCTTTTTATTTTACACACTATTTAAAGAGTAAAATATGTTGCTCGGTGCTGTGGAACAAATACATTAAATTCATCAGTCACAAGTCAGGGGCCTTTCTTATGGTTGTACCTTTTCATCTACAGGTATCTTAATAATGGTATAGCCAGAACAATACGAGTATTTAAAATTAAACAAAAAGCAAATGTTTTTGTTATTGCCAAAATGAGAAGAGCCTCAGCATTTATTTTATGTATTTTTAGATAATTTGGATATGATTAAATTTGGGTGTGAACAAGTCGGGTGTTATTTTGTGATACTGGTGGCACTCTCTGCCTGCAGTTGGTTCTAACAACCACACCAGTCATGAATGTGGTCCCATTCTTTCTACCAACTTTAGGACCTTAACATTAATTACTTTATGCAACTTTTTTATACAATCCAGAGTCCATCTCCGTTTAAATTCCAAATGTTGTTTTTAACTTCAGTTCAAGTCTACCTGAGGTGAATTTGCAATTCTAAGATAAAATATATTTTGTAAACAGTTTAAAGAAAGAAGTGGACAATGTTTAACAATGATATGTTGATATTATGTTAACAATGAACAACTACATATATAGTATATTGAAGTAGACATTTAATGGCAAACCCTTACATGACCACATAACCCAGTACTGGAGGTTGGTTTAATTTAATCCCTGCACTGTGAAAAAAAAATCTGTATTCAGCATAAGAAATTAGCTGCGTCAGTCATTGTCCAAACAGACGTCATCTATTTCTGATTAAATATTAAAGTGGGTGAAGACTCATGACTTCTTGGTAGATAATCAAGTGAAGATTTTTCTCTTATAGATGTTTTTGCAGTGGCAATAATTTTTACTGAAGGACAGCCTGCTCTGCTGTTGTGTTAAATGAAATATTATGATTGTGAGATCTGTCAGATACTCTCTCCTCACTTTGCATTTGTCAGAAGTGATACTTCTTTATCCCTGTGATTGCTGTATTAATGAAGTTAGCAGATGCCAGGGCCAAATATCTACAGAGATAGAGAGAGAGAGAGAGAGAGCAGGGGGGGGGGGGTGGAAGCTAAGGCAAAGAGAAAGTATAAAAGGATTAAGAGAAGAATAACTGAAGAAAGAGAAAAATGAAAAATGCCAGGTCACACACAGATCTTGAGCACATGTTAGGTTTGCTCATTGTTAACAGGAGAAATCAATAAACCTGTATTATCTCTAGATTGGAAGTGTAGTGATGTTTTATTATTTACAGAGGTGTGGATCAACTTGGTTGATATGAATCAAGGTGTTCATAAGTAGATCTTAAACAGAATAAATCTCGTTATACCTATTTTACCTTTTCTTTAGTCAGTTATTGATGTTTGTTTGATTGACGGATTAAGATATATTTCACATATTATCCTTTGTTCATTCCACATTAATATTTCGGACAGAAATATTGGTCAGTTCTCACTTACAAATTACATGTTTGGACATCATGTTCAGATTTCAATTGTTATAACTTATTATTAAATCTGATATAAATTTGTGTTTTTAATAACATTTCTTTCTTATTTGTTGATTTAAAATTTCAAAAACAATACCAAAACATTAACAAGTATTTTTGTCCTTATCGGAGAAATTTTCATTTAATACTTTAAAAGGATACAAAACATTCTTCACTTTGTTTTGCAGAAATTTTAATTTAGAACTTCAAAAAGACTCCAAGATCTTCAGTAAAAATGCAGATATCGAATATGGAGATGGAAGTACAAAGCCATTGGACACCAGTTTTCTATACAGAGGGCAGTTACGGGGTAAGTGTTCAAAGTATTTGGATTCACCTGTAACTGGCCAGCCCACTGACTGGTCAATCTTGCTAGTAAATAGAAACTTTAAAATATTTACTAGGTCAAATCGAAATTTAGTACTAGTTGTTAAAATTTACATCTAGAGGTGATAGAAAATAATGGAAAACAACTTCTTAAATGTGATGCTGCTGTATGGGTGTGTTCACAATCAGACTAATGATTTAGGTAGTTTGAACAAACTCTATCGGGACTCTTGCTGAATGTAATCAGATGAACGGAGTAACACACTTCCTCCTGGTTTTGAATAGAATACAGATGTAAGCTGATGATTATACGATTACGTTCAATGCAAGAGGAGGCGAGAGTCTCTACCGACTACCTAGTACATTACTTTTATTGTGAATGCGCCTTATAAGTGTGATGCCAAGTCTATTATATTATTGCCTTTGGTGGCAGCCAAATCACACTTATCATCATTGAGAATACTTGCTGCTAAAGTTTAAGATCACCACAGTTCTTTATATATATAGTAACACTGCCTTATATACACTGCTGAATATGACAGTGTCTTGTATAATGGTCAGATATTTTGATCATTAAAATTGTCATCATATATGTACACAATTTCTTTATATCAGAAATTGGGACACAATGTACTTAGCTTTAATGTGTTGCTATTTTCCTTTTTTCTTGTGAAAACTTGTGGATAAATGATTTTTTCTGCAACACACTTTATTTCAACCACTTTTTTTCACAAAATTGACACAACAACAGAAATAATACACATACCATACCCAAAAAGTAGTTTTTTTTTGCTACCATTGTTAGAATGGAATATATCAAAAATGAATATTTTAATCAACTTTCAACTAATACCTAATGACTATTGACTTTGATATTTAAGAAAGGTGGAAACTTGTTGTTTTCCTCTCAGTTTTGTGTGGAAGATCGGTCTTTACTTAGTCACATGATAAGCCAGTTAGATAGGCCCTCCTTGACCCTCACTCTTGGTCTTATCAGATAGAAGCAACCATGCCTGCCGTCTGTAATATTGGCCTCAGATCCTCATGCATTTTGATATCAGTAATTTAGGCCAGGGGGCAGCCATTATAGAGATTCCATCAGATTCCATCATCTTGTTTAGTTAGTTTTCTTCTCTGTAAAGTGGAAAAAGGTTATTCATACTTGATAAGGACAATTTTGTTGACAACAAGATTGAGTTAATGCAGTTCACAAATATAAAATGTGAGACTTTCACTGGCCACTTAATGTTAGGAATATATTTGAAATGTGGATACTGAATAATAGTATTTTATCCCACAGAATTATGTTAAAGTGTAAAAATAAACTGCTCTAAACTTCCCATTGGTAATAGTAACAGTGGTCATATTACTTATGTTATATGTAATCTAATTTGCGTGTATTTAAGGCAGCTTATCTTTAGTAATGGTGAAACGCCTGTTGTAAGTAAGTTGTATGTTTATCTCTCTAGCAACGCGATAAGCTGTAGTTGGGATCAGATTTTGATTTGCGTAATTCAAAAATAACCTTTGATAAAATGAGATCTCAGTCAATGAAAAAAGAATATCTGTCCAATATAAGTGTGTCAGTCAATTTGGAAATTTTAAAGAACAATAAAATTTTAGTCCAGTTGATGAAGAGGGTATATAGATGTCCAGTTGAGTAACAGATGTCTAGTAAAATTCAATATTAATATAATTAATATATTATATACAAGTCAAAAATAATTTTACATTTGATCAAAGTGACGTAATCTAGATTGATGTATACTTTACAAGACTATTAGATGGCGGTATAATTATAGCAAGCATGGTCCACCAGTTGCCTGGATTTGTTGCAATCTAAGCACAAAGGGGAGGGGGGGGGTCAAGTATGGCACAGAGCAAACCTTTTCGAGATGTTGCCCCCATCTACTTATCCTCATGATATATGTTGGACTTACCCTAGAGTTATAAGTTATAAATAGAAACACATTATGAATACATGGTTGGGGCTCTCTCCAAGATAACATTTCTTTTTGCCAAATATTTGGATTATTTTAGGCAGATCAGAAATGTAAACATTGTCACCATCATAGTCAGTGATATGAATAACTGTTTTAACGGCCATCTTGATCAAGTCACTAAACACATGGTCCATCATGGTCTCTATTTAACTTTGCCAACAAAAATATTGCAGATCATTATGATAAAATGTGGGAGGCAATGTTCAAAGCTTCTCGTAGACACATACAAGTTATTGACGGTGGTCTGAAATCATTGTCTTTCTGGGCTTACCACAGGGTAAAATTTCCATCAGCTAAACATCTGATAATTTTAGCCTAACATATTGAACTTAATCAGTCACTGTGTTGATTTTGGCAGAAAAAGAGTGTTTTCCATTTTCTTTTGCTAATTAGAATTTAAGTAGAATTTGGACAAGATGCACAATGCTGTAATGAGCATAGACTTAGATGTATGAAAGGCGTACCATTTTGGAGAAATATTTTCTCATCAGTGTCATAGCTATGCATAATCCACAAATGAACTTAGACATCTATGGTGACCATGGTTTTTTTTACCAAAGATAAAAATCTAAGTCCATTACTCATGGAATGCCTTTTTTTTTTACGTACTCATACCCAAATGTTACATTTACTACTTATTTTGACTCCTTTATGTCAATGTCCTCTGTTTTCTTTTGAAACAAAAAGGTTTTATATATGAATTCAAAATTAAAATATTTTTTTCTCATAAAGTGAGGATAAATGCATGTGTTAATACTGTTATCACCAGTCTGTAAAATGCATTTTACATCATTTGTAGCCGTGAAGATACATTCACAATACTGGTGGCATTTATAGTTAAGACAGTAGTAGCTAATCTGTATATTTGTGCCCCTCCCCTTCCAGGTGAGCCCGGGTCATCTGTGTATGGCAGTGTGTTGGGAGGAGTATTCACAGGAACCATTGAGTCCCCAGAGACTGGAAGGTGGCACATAGAACATGCCAACAAGTACTTCTCTAAAGAAGTCACAGAGAAGAAAAAGTTCCATTCCATCATCTACCATGAGGATCATATGGATATGGACCCATACAGGTGAGAAGCACTTCTAGAATTCTTATATATGAATATTATCTTTATTAAATATTTAATGCCACTGAGAGATTATTAAAACTCTAAAGATAAAGGCATGAACTTAGGGAAATATTGCATTTCTTTTTTGCCTCTATGATCCTCTAGTTTATTATGTATTGCCTTGATCTTTAGCAGGACAAACACTGGTCCAGTAATGGTACATACCAAATAACATCTAAATTTATGTTTCTGGAAGGAGGCAGTGGGCCTATTTCACAAACTGTTGTGCCACATTGTTTTATTGTATACAAGGTCTCCTCTACCACAATTTTCATTGCTCTACCAGCATGATAACTCCACATGATGTGGCTTTGAGTAGAATTATCAGTTATCTGTTCACATTACTTTTAGGGCAATATATTATTATCATTGATAATATTGCCAAAAATATCTTCCCATTTTGAGTTTTGCATTACGTTTATTCTGGGCCAATCTTTTGTGAAATGCTCAAAACCAATATCTCACAGTGAATTTTATTTTGGAAGTCTGTGCAACCTGAGTGGTATTCACTCAACCCAAAACTTTCTGAAAAGTTGTGAAATGGGTCTCTTGTTTTAAAGTTATCCTGGTAACTGTATTATTTTTTTATTTTTTCAGGCATATCCGCAGTGCAGCTGGTACTGCTCAGTGTGGAAGTAGCAATAGTGACATTGCAGACTGGATGAGCAGAGTTCAGAATTCTGCTGTGGATGTAAAGAAGGTAAGGAGATTTGTACTTAATTATACAATGTGTATTAGATCTTTATATAGCAAAAATATAAATAAAAAATTAAAAAGGAGGGAGGATTAAGAGAGAAAATTTTCCTAGATATTAATTTTTCAACCTTTATGGATAGTTGTGCCATGCTGATTGTTGATTAAGTGATGAATAGGAGATTAATTTTTTAAAAATTGAAAATAGGTCTTTTCTCTGCATACTGCTCATTGTGCACCTAAATATTCATACTAAAAAAAAACATTTCTTTCTGTTGTATTTTGAACTAAAGAATTTAGAACAGCTTTGGAAGTAAGAAAATTTTTAAAGTTTCAAGTTCTTTGTAAAACGGTCCTTGATTATAAGAAGCAAATATGACTTTGCTTCTGCAGGGTTTGTTATAAATGGAGCTCTTGGATCCAAGTGACATATATTATATCTAGACAGTTATTTCTTTGCCATATAAATGGCATGTTGACAAGTACACAATAGAAAGCATCTTTTTGTCTTAAACCAAAATAAATCTAATATCTTAGTGAAAACTTCCAAATGACAGTCAAAATGAGTGTTTAATAACCAAATAAGTAAAGAGTCTTGACACCTATAGATGTAAAGCAAGAAAATATTCAGTGCTGACACCTATATTTAACATTGGAGTATGCAGTCCTGACACCTATGTTTATGTTTCCAGAGAAGTTACAGGACGGCTACCAGGGAAGATCATCAGAGGGAACACAATATCTATTCTGAGGCTTTGAACAGGGAGAAACGAGAGGAAGAAAACAGGCAGAAGAGAGCGACTGTCCCTGTAACCACTCCGCAAAATAACACCTGCAGTCTGCTTTTACAGTCAGACCCTGCACTGTGGGATCACATGATACAAATGCATAATGTATGTTACATAGTTGAGGTCCAACTTGCTGCATCTTGAATATTTTGCTCTACTCTGCTCTGCTTTGCTCTATTGTACGTACTCTACTGTGCTTTATCTACTATGCTCTGCTATATGTACTCCCTACTCTGCTGTATTTACCCTGTTCTATTTTGTTCCACTCCAGTCCTTGTTTATTAATGTTTGTATATTATGCATTATTTATATGATTGTTTTTTAGTGTTAATTTTATTTCCTATTTGTTTGTTTATATATATTTCAGAGAATTTTTATAGAAGGTTTCTAAGGGAAGATTTTACTTTTCTTTTACCTTTAATATGTTTTAAGACTTTAATAGAATGAGTTCTAAGTAGTGATGTCAAGTGAGTTAGTGGTTTAATCAAATTTCAAGAATTCTCTTTATGTTTTCATTTTTATTCAACTCACAGGATGAGATGCGTACAGAAGAAGCCATTATAGCCATGTTTCATACCCATGTCACGGCCATCAAGGACATATATCAGAAGACAATATTTGAGACATATGATGGATCCAAGAAACTGACTGGTTATAGTTTCCGTGTTCAAAGAGTGAGGGTAAGTATTAGATATACCATGAGTCAGCAAGGTGTATTTTAAAATACACATATTACATAGGCCTTGTTGACAAATGTTGTAAATGACTAATGTCACTGTATGAGGAGAGAAGAAGACTCAGACATGGTGTAGCTTGCATTCATTACTTGTTTGTTTATGTGAGAAACTCAACATATGGAGCTTTTTTCTCAGCATCAAAAATGGTATGTTTATTGTGCATGTATGCATGTTACTATGTGGCAGTTTAAACAGATATGAGAAGCACAGGCCTGTTGGCTTTTCTCATTCTAGGTGGCATGTGAAGTAATTCTCAAGTCAAGTTGTCAGAGTGAACAAGGCTGCAGTCGCAGTAGAAGATTTACAGTTACTATTTAACTTTAAACATAGTTTAATAAGTTCTTTTCTACCAGAAGAATGATCTCAAACTATTTATACCATTAAATGTTACTTTCAGGTTTTCAAGCGTAGTGACTGTTCACAAGCAAACGTGAAAGACTTCTGCATCGCACATATAGATGTCAGCAACTTCCTTAACCTAAACTCTAAAATGGACCACGACAAGTACTGCCTGGCGTACATGTTCACGTATCGTGATTTCACTGGAGGCACCCTGGGACTGGCGTGGGTGGGCTCCTCAGGAAGTAAGTGGTGCAAAGATTTTGTAATACGTAGCCAATAGTTTATCATACAGCTTAATTAATTACTTAATTTATTTATTTGTTGATTGATTGATTGATTGATCGATCGATTTGAGATGAAAAGCTCCTTTGTCACATACTTAGAAAAAAGTAAACTCACATGAAGTATTTCAACATGTCATTGGCCATCTTCAAAAGGGTATTTGATTTTTACTATCTACCAAACCGATGAAACTTTTTAAACATGAATTTTTAATCATATATTAAATCACATATTAAATATTTAACTATTGTTTTGGTAATTATTCATAGATGGAAGTATGCATGCATGTGCACACACACACACACACACACACACACACACACACACACGATATCAATTGTGTCTTCTTCTTAAGGGGCATCTGGTGGCATATGTGAAAGATGGAAGGAGTACAGTGAGCAGGATAGCTCAGGCAGTAAGGTCACCAAAGTGTACAAGAGTCTGAACACAGGCATTGTGACCTTCATTAACTATGGGCAGACTGTTCCATCCAGGGTTTCCTCACTGACGCTGGCCCACGAAATCGGTCATAACTTTGGGTCACCGGTGAGTCCATAGTGTGTTAGGGCACATTCCCAATGAATCTGTTCTACATAGAACATTCCATCTCTGCAGGGACTCTCGTTGTATGCAATCAGATTAACAGATTAACACGCCTCCTCCTGATGTTGAGTAGAATACAGAAAAGTTTGTGATTTTAAGAGTGCATTAGAAACAAGGGGATGCATGTTAATCTGTGTATGTGAGTCTCTGCAGAGTTGGGAATAGGCCCTTAGAAAAGAGAAAGTGCATAGGATATATATATATATATATATATATNAGAAGAAGCCATTATAGCCATGTTTCATACCCATGTCACGGCCATCAAGGACATATATCAGAAGACAATATTTGAGACATATGATGGATCCAAGAAACTGACTGGTTATAGTTTCCGTGTTCAAAGAGTGAGGGTAAGTATTAGATATACCATGAATCAGCAAGGTGTATTTTAAAATACACATATTACATAGGCCTTGTTGACAAATGTTGTAAATGACTAATATCACTGTATGAGGAGAGAAGAAGACTCAGACATGGTGTAGCTTGCATTCATTACTTGTTTGTTTATGTGAGAAACTCAACATATGGAGCTTTTTTCTCAGCATCAAAAATGGTATGTTTATTGTTCATGTATGCATGTTACTATGTGGCAGTTTAAACAGATATGAGAAGCACAGGAGAACAGGCCTGTTGGCTTTTCTCATTCTAGGTGGCATGTGAAGTAATTCTCAAGTCAAGTTGTCAGAGTGAACAAGGCTGCAGTCGCAGTAGAAGATTTACAGTTACTATTTAACTTTAAACATAGTTTAATAAGTTCTTTTCTTTTTCAAAAAATCCCCAACTTTATGGTTAATTACCACCTACCAGAAGAATGATCTCAAACTATTTATACCATTAAATGTTACTTTCAGGTTTTCAAGCGTAGTGACTGTTCAGAAGCAAACGTGAAAGACTTCTGCATCGCACATATAGATGTCAGCAACTTCCTGAACCTAAACTCTAAAATGAACCACAACAAGTACTGCCTGGCGTACATGTTCACGTATCGTGATTTCACTGGAGGCACCCTGGGACTGGCGTGGGTGGGCTCCTCAGGAAGTAAGTGGTGCAAAGATTTTGTAATACGTAGCCAATAGTTTATCATACAGCTTAATTAATTACTGAATTTATTTATATGTTGATTGATTGATTGATTAATCGATCGATTTGAGATGAAAAGTTCTTTTGTCACAAACTTAGAAAAAGAAAACTCTTGTGAAGTATTTCAACATGTCATTGGCCATCTTCAAAAGGGTATTTGATTTTTACTATCTACCAAACTGATGAAACTTTTTAAACATGAATTTTAAATCATACATTAAATCACATAAATATTTAACTATTGTTTGTGTAATTATTCATATATGGAAGTAATGCATGCATGTGCACGCACGCACGCACGCACGCACGCACATACTAAAAATGTGACTTCTTCTTAAGGGGCATCTGGTGGCATATGTGAAAGATGGAAGGAGTACAGTGAGCAGGATAGCTCAGGCAGTAAGGTCACCAAAGTGTACAAGAGTCTGAACACAGGCATTGTGACCTTCATTAACTATGGGCAGACTGTTCCATCCAGGGTTTCCTCACTGACGCTGGCCCACGAAATCGGTCATAACTTTGGGTCACCAGTGAGTCCATAGTGTGTTAGGGCACATTCCCAATGAATCTGTTCTACATAGAACATTCCATCTCTGCAGGGACTCTCGTTGTATGCAATCAGATTAACAGATTAACACGCCTCCTCCTGATGTTGAGTAGAATACAGAAAAGTTTGTGATTTTAAGAGTGCATTAGAAACAAGGGGATGCATGTTAATCTGTGTATGTGAGTCTCTGCAGAGTTGGGAATAGGCCCTTAGAAAAGAGAAAGTGCATAGGATATATATATATATATATATATATATATATATATCATATGTATGGATCTTTTCTTATGTGGCCAAAGGAGATATTTAAAATACTGCATTAATTTAGTGTAAAATATTTACTCAGATGTGGAATGTAATCTACAAAATAAAACTGTAATGCTTAAGACAAAGAGATTTTTTTTTTCGAATTAGAGAAAATGACCACAGAATCCTATTTGCACTTGCTTTATGTTGATAAATGAAAAAGTAATAAATAAGAATTGAATAAAGAAAAATTAACAAAATAAGTGAGCAAAGAAAAAATATACAAATATATACAAAATTAAATAAGTTAATAAATAGACAAATAGATAAGTACTGAAAATTTAAATATAAATATTTCAGCATGACCAGGGAAGTGAGTGTACACCCTACACGTCAATGGGTGACAGGAACGGGAACTATATCATGTTTGCAAGTGCTACCTCTGGCGACAAATCCAACAACAAGTTGTTCTCCCCTTGCAGTAAAGACAACATTACTCTGGTTCTTGATGCTCTGAACAGGGGAACTAAAGCGAACTGTCTTATTGGTAAGATTAACTACGTCCATTCAGTGAGTGCTATAAGACCTTTACATAGCAAAATATTGATTTTCCTTCTTATTTGAACACCTTTTCACCAAAGTATACCCTAACCCAAACTGAAGAGAAAATTCCAACCCACAAACCAGTTCTTCAATTCTAAATTTCTGATTTTTACCAGCTACAAATAGAATCATGGAAATGGGTGAATTTCATTCATAATAGTGTACCAGTGGTTCATATATCTAGAAATATCACCCTTATTAAAATCTTTATAATTTATCAATTTGCTTTTAATAGATTTTCATATCAAATCTAGAATGTTTGGCTGTAGTGACAAGTGCTTGTTAGTCACATTTGTAAGAGAAAATGGATCTTTGATTGAGTCATTTTTTTGTTGGGTGAACATTAATAAAAAGTTGGCATATTTGATTTAATATTTATTAATAAAAACCTATTTTGATTTTTCTCTACAGTCAAATACATAATGTGTTGCATGAAGCATAAATTTTATATCTTCAAAAATACTAAATGATATTATCCTCTGTGCCACAGGCAGTGAAGCTGCTTTCTGTGGAAACAACATAGTAGAAGAAGGAGAGGAATGTGACTGTGGATTTGCCAACAGCAATGGGGAATGTACAGACAAGTGCTGCAACCCAGCAGTAGAAAGTGGCAGTAGCAGTAATGCATGTAAAAGAAAGCCTGGCAAAGTGTGTAGGTAAGGGGAAATATGGATTGTTACAGTGCCAGATGTCACATTTTGCTGAAGGGAAAAACGAGCATGAAAATATTTTAGCCTTGCTTTGCTCAGTGAATATAAAATTGTAGAAGAGGACAATTTTATGTAATTTTTAGGGCAGGGGATTGGTTCTTTAGAAGATGAAAGGACATATTCCTTTTGTGCCACCTGGATCTGCCATTAAAATGGCATTTTCTTGAACTGCCTGTAATTATTCAGCAACTGAAAAGCTAATCGTAATAGAAATGCTTATTTACCATTTTTAGGCATTGTAAGCAGTAATGGACACATAAACTAAAATTGGTAAAACTGTGATTGCCTATATATTATCTTGAATGTAAAATCAACGTCAGGGAGTGGAATCATTACGGTTGAATTGTAGGGCAACTGCTTAATTTTTCATTCATAAATTTTTCTTTTAGCCCATCGCAAGGGCCATGTTGTGATGCAGACACCTGTGACTATGTTCCAGAGTCAAGGAATCTTGTATGCAGAGCTGCTGCAGATTGCAATGAACAACAGATTTGTAAATATCCTTGGTCTACAGGAGCATTTCACTTTTGTATTATAGACCAGATTGCCTAATGGAGAATTGTGATAATAATTATAGTTAATCGAGATTTAGAAGTCACATTTTCACACTGCCAGCCTTTTTATATATGACCATATGCTCTGATAACTTTTAAGCTGATTTTAACTGCATGCGATTTAATCATAAATGAAGTACTCTTTTCTGTCAGTAAAATATTAGCCTTAACTCCCGTCTCACGGGAACAAACTACACTTGTCCAGACTCAAGATTGAAGGCGGACTTTTCATCTTGTAAAAATAATACCAAAGTATGCAAACAAGGGGTAAGTTTTTTTTTTCTGTTTTCAGTATATCTTATCACAGTGATTCCTTCATAAGGATATTGCTAGATTTACAATATGATTGTCATGTTATAAGACCTAACTTTTCACTTTCTACACAAAATTAAACTACACCTTACAAAGATTTTGATCACAAAGTGACCTTCCTACAAAGACTACACAGATGAATTTCTATCAGAATAGTTTTATTATTTGAAAGTGTTGTAACGTGATATTTAAACATGTGGATGACATAACCCTACTCAGCACTGGCAATTTGCAATCCCCTGATTCCTAACAATGGCAATAAATGGAGCAGTCAGTGTTTTTACACCAATGTATCTCTTCAGTAATTTTGACCGATGAATTGACCACAGTATTCAGCTTCTATTTCTATAAACAAGTGGTACCTTGTGCTTCCTGTGTAGTGTAAAACTTATTAATTTAAATATCTCATTTATATCAGCAGTTATTGCCCTTTTGACATGGCATAGAATTTGAATATTGTATAAAACAAATAAAAGTTCCCAGCCTTTTTCATTCTTTCAGTAAGCCTTCACACTGGTAATTTGATAGTGAGTGTAAGGAATTTTGTCAGGCAAGGATAACTCACTTCAATATTAACCAGGTAATAGACTTTATGTGGTTAAAGATGTTTTCCACTTTCTTTTTAGGAATGCACTGGGTCTATATGTGAAAGAATAGAGAGTAATAATGTCCGCTGGGAGGAGTGCTTCATTAAAGCTGATCTTGCAGATAAAGAAGTTGACAAGACATCCTTATGTTATGTATCTTGTAGAGGTATGTTGGTGTTCTTAATATTTCTGTTATAATAACAGTCCTTTCAGACTTTTCAAGTTACAGGCCATCCGGGCCACCAGGGTCTGAGATTTTATTATTATTTTCAAAAGGTTATTTTAAAAAAAGGTCTCAACATCTAGTCTGAACATTTATAAAAATGAATTTGAGTACATAACAGCTGAAAAAATCCACTGGCCCAAGTAGGTAACCCACTGGTTTTCAGAAATTTTACCTTTCCTGGCGTTGGCAGTCCGTCCAGTAGTTAGCATCACGGACTGTTATTAAATGTATTTTTAATAAGGGGTGGAGAGGCATATAATTTATGGTTCATGGTTTCATTTTTACATTTTTTTTTGATAATTTGATAATTTTCTAAAATATTTTTGACACTTAAATTTAAATGTGAAAAACGATGTATTTTCCTAATTGTAGAAGGGAATGCTACAAAATGCTGGAGCTCTTTGAATCAAAAGGATAGCGGTTTTCCAGATACTTTTAAGGACATGTTACAAAATGTTACCAATGGAGCTGCTATCAAAGCGCCCCCTGGTGAGTAGAGCGTCCATGTATAATGTTATACTGGTGTGTATAGTTGTGAGTGGGAGTGGATGGGTGTCTAGGATAGAATAGTGGATTTTGATGGTGGTGTAGTTTATTGATAGGTGTTATATAGATGGGGTAGAATAATTTCATTGTTGGGCATGTAGTTTTGATTTGTATGATGGTTTTACAACTTGTTTTTAATGTTGTAATATTTTAGTATTTTATCATTGTAAAGTCTACTGAACTTCTAACGATTTTGGACTTTAAATGAATTTTATTATAATAGTTGTGTGTAAGGATTGATGAAGGTTTATGAAAGGCTAGATGGGGTTTGTTTCACCAGGACACCTCTAGCATAATAATGTTAGGGATATTAGATGATATTGATAAAGATGATAACAATGATGGATGACATTTATTTGTTAAGAGTATATTTATTTTAAATGTTCAGTAGCCAACATTTTGTTGGAAAAAAGGAAAACCACTTAGTTCTTTGTGAAATGCCAGTATACCATGTTTACCTGCTTTCCATCTGTATTTGTACCAGGTGCGCCATGTAATAATTTTGCTGGCTACTGTGATGTGTTTTATAAATGTCGAGGGGTGGATGCTGATGGACCCTTGGCAAGACTCAAGAACTTACTTTTTAATGAGCAGACACTTAATTCAATTAAGGATTGGATTATTGTAAGTTGAGAACTAGAATGGTATTGTAAATACTTTTTTTAAAAAGAAAGAAAGAAAATAAGAAAGGAAAAAAGGCAGTTCTTTAAGGTTACCAAATGAAATATTTTTTTAAATCTGTCTTGTAAGAAGATATCTCTAGACTTGTCTTTATAAAAAATACTATCAGTAGTCTGTAGGAATTTTAGTCAGCATTGAGAAAGTGGAGATGAATGATACAAATTTGGTCATATAAATTGTGAATTAATTCTTTCTTGCATTGTGTCCTATAGCAACAACAACAACAACAGAAAAAAGATAAAAATCATTTTGGACACATTTTTCTAAAAAATTTTCATTGATTAATGATTCAATTCCAGACTTATTGGTGGGCAGTGGTTCTTATGATCATAGGTCTGATCATCTTCATGGCTTTGTTTATTAAACTTTGTGCTGTGCACACTCCCAGCAGCAACCCTAATAAAAAACCTGCACGAAAGGTCAGCGAAACCATGAACACGCTGAGGCACCCGCGACAGAGTATTCGCCAATACCGAGAGGGGGTGAGTTAGAATGTGACACAGTATTTCTGTTTCTTTTTCTGTCCATCTCTTTATTGATACATGTAAATCATTCCTTATTCTAACAAAAAAATTTGCTACGCTTATTGATAAAATAGTATTTTGACATATATAACCTAATTACAAGTTTAAAAAAAAAAATGTTTGAATTCTAAAAAAAAAATAAACATTTCCCCATTAACACCCTAGCATTATGGGAATGTTTGTACTGAAAATGGTAACAATTTTTTTCTCTCTCCACAGCACCGCCACCCCCAGGAGCCGCCCCCTCCATACCCTGGCCCAAGCCAAGGTGCCCCGCCCCATGGCCGAGGCAAGAGAAGTGGAGGAAAGGGAGGAAGAAAAGAACAAGTGGAGATGAAGGGGCGTCGTGTATAACACAAGCTGCAGATAACAATATGATGATAACAATTGTGAAAAAATGTTTGCACAAATCAGGGAGTAGCAGATACTTTTTGTTGAATTATTCACTTTCCACCATTATTGAAGAGGATGAAAAAACATATCATGCACTTAAATGTTTTTTTTTTTTTTTTTCATTTTCTTTTTGTAATATGGCGCACTATGGGATTGCTTTGTTGATCTAATGAAGATGGGAACTTTTTATATCTCTGAAGGTTGCAGTAAACATAGTGAATATAATTTGTATAATATTGGTAAATATCCCATTACCAATACAGTGATGGAATTATCATGATGCATATGTGGTGTCATGATACTGGCCATTACACACTGTATTGGCATATGTTTATGTGTCACCTTCATAGGTAACACTGCTAACACAATAGACACACCACATTTTGCTGCGTGGGAAAACCTTCTAACAGTCAAGGATCATTCCTGATGTATATATACCATTTTAAAGGAAATTTGTACTAGTTTTAACAATGATGTTTTTCTTGGCCCATGCTTGTGTAAATTCAAATGCTGGAAATGATTTAATTTGGCTAGAGATGATGTATTATTTTAAAGTATTCGCCAGTTTAATTATTACTATTATTATTATTATTTGATCCAAAATCTGATTTGACTTAAGAAAAGTGCAGTTATTTGGCATAAAGACAGAGAATGCCAGTGTTTGGCCGGGTATTGAAATGTTCTGTGAGGCACCATATGTTGATACTGTAATGTGATTGTGCAAACATGACAGCAGCGATAGAGAAATGACTACAATAACAACAGCAGGGAGTCAATATTCTTATATTTATACTTAATGAGTACTTTTGGGTTGTGAAAATTATCGTGCAAAAACAAACAAGACATGTATATGGCAACTTGCTCCCCATTAGCTGCGCTAAGGAGTGCCCATGATTTGCCTGACAGATAGACCTCGAGACAGACAAACAGACAGACACACAAACATACACACACACACAGGAAGACAGTTTTTCATCTAATTTCAACCTATATTAGACAATCATTGCCATCATCATTCATATTGCCCAGAGAGAAATGAAAATAGCCTGCTTGTCTGGTAATTACATTGTTGATCTTTATACAGTACATGAATTGGCTCATGAAGGCTTTTATCAGCTTATTACAGCATTTAGGCAAATGAAAAATTGTGATTTTACAACTGTGTCTGAAAAGCTGCAGCAAAAAAACTTGGTTAAATGATTTTCATCACCAAACTCATGCCCCGAGTTTGGTCAATATTGTCAAGGCTTAGCATTTATAAATATGATATATATACTTGAAAGTGAATATTAATATGAATATACAGTTATACATATAATACATGGAGACCAAGGGCCATCTGGTCAGACATATTTTATTAGGATGGTTGAAACTTGTATCATATAGATCAAATAGTTAATTTTTACTCAGGATAACGTTCCACTTGATGTCTAGTATAGATACTTTGCACGTGTATCACTTCTATTCAGAAAACCAAATGCACAATTTACCAATAACCACCTTTAAGATAAAATCTCATCTAGAATTTGTTTGAGTATGTATGTTAGGATATATACCTAGAGGGTCACTGTTGTCACCATTTAATGAGTAGTTATAAGACAATGGGAATTTCCAATTCACCTTTTTTTGTGTGTTGGGTGTTGTGTGTTATACTGTTATGGACACCTGGGCCTTTTCTGCAGGGCAGCTTGGTCGAGGTGATGTGTATCAAATCACGTGCAAGGCATCTATATGATGACATGGTATATGAAGATAACTTCATTTTTAGGCTGTCAATCAGTTTGATTATGCTCTGGCACTTGATCTGGCACAGAATGCTTATTCAAAATTATGCACATTTGATATATAGATTTACTTCCAAACAAATTCTTTTTCCCTTTTCTTGTCATGTGCTAAATACTGTGATAAATCTAGGCTTGAATGGAACATATTTGTGTGAATTTTGCATTTGTAGAATAAGCAAACTAGTAGTCAATGCTTCAAGAAGAATAAGTTTGTTTGCGATTAAAAGCGTAATAGTGAAAATAGTTCTGAATATTATTTTCTTATTGTGTGTGTCACTATTACTCGGTACTAAAAAGAAATCTGTCATTATTATTTTTTGTCTTAGAAAAAGGAACTGAGGTTTGTTCCAATTTTGTAATTAGACACTGTTAAATCTTCAGCTTATTTCATAATTACATTTCATGTGCAGAAATGAATCCCACTATTTTTATAGAGAAGGCATGCACACCAGTCAGACTGTCTGACACCATGATCATGTGACATACATCCATAACATCATGATCATGTGACTTCTGTCGGCTTATCCCATTTGTGGAAAGGATTGAGCTTAAAACAGCATCTTAACTAGAATTTCTGCTGCACCAATTTTCCTTTCTCAGCATAGTGATGTCTGTTAATATCTTAAATCTTATTTGATTGCAATACCTTTTTATATGTCTAGATATCTGCTTGGTGGTGCAGTCACTAGTTACAAGGATGGTTAAATATTTCAAAACTTGGATATGATGTCTCATTTAAAAGCCATGTTTGCCTTTCTGTGCATTAATTAATGCGACGGAAATGTTTTCTGGTAGTTGATGAATTTGGTGCGCTAGCCAAACCTTTGGCAAGAATGCATCTCTTTAAACAGGTGGCCAACTCTGCTTCTGAAGTCCAAAGGCTTGGTATGGTTAAGCATGAACTGGACAAAAATCATTAAACAAAAAACATAGCCAGGGGTCAGAAGCACAATGGTGTTGGTGGAAAACTAAACAAAATGCATGCGGAAGTAGTTAACAATAGACAAATATGGCGAAAACTAGTCACATTCAAGTATTGAAAAAAAAAGAGGATATATTAACTGTGTCCATCATTTTATTCCATTTGATCTTGCGCATGTAGACAAATATGTTGTTCTTTACAATGGGGGCATACATGAATTTAGCACCCCAAGATTAATCCTTATCAAGGCCCAGCTCTGAATTCTTTGTTAAGATATATTCAACGTTATGTAAATTAATCTTGAAGTGGGAGGTGGTCAAGTGTCCTCTGTGAGGTCCGTGCCGAGCATGTATGTCGTCACGAATTGGTCCCTGTGGTAACGGATCATGTGACTTTTTTACGTGACCATTGTTGTGAATAACATTTAAGTAGCGTAAAGTGACCTTATAACAAGCTAAACTGTTAGATATATAACCGTCGTCTCATCTCTCATCAATGCGGTCATGTGTAAACTTTTTCTTACTAATAGTGTTCAATAAAATTATGACATTTTATAAGTCGTTTGTGCTCTTCATTTTGTCTTTCAGACACATCTTGACGTTGGATAAGGCTAAAATATCTGATGCTCATTCTCACAAGAAACTTCTTTTGAAAGATCGTAAAGCGTACATTTCTATAGCCAGCCATACTTTCATTACGCAAACTGTCGGAGATAACTTGAAATAGGCATGTTGACGACAGAGGTTAGTTTTATTCCAGTAAAACTCAGGGTGACTATGAAAGTTTTTATTTTCGAAATGCATGTTTCAGTTTGACACAGAAGAGTAATTTGTTTAATAATATATCGTCTACTTTTAAAAAAAGAAATGAAGGGTAAATTTCCTTTTGAACTTTTAAATTGCGACTTTAACATATTTGTATGAGGTTAAGGACAAAAATACCTTTCATGCTGGCGGATCCAGGATTTAAAGAAATGGGGGGGGGGGGGGGGGGGGGGGGCACATTTTGGTGCCCGTAATAATGCAAAAACAATGAGCAATGTCCTTAAAAATGACTTAAAGGCCCTTTCCTTATTTTCAAAGCATAAAAGCGCAAAAAGCTTTGTGTCCGCTTGTTTAATTTTGTCGGTCTTAAAAACTTAGTCCGTACAGCAGAGGATTATTGACTTGATAATAATGAAGTTAAAGCCAAAAACTTTTTGGGAAAGCCCAGAAAAAATGCCATAGTACGCAGAGTGCAGACTCATTAATTGCACCGAATGACCTGAATATAGCCTGTCTGATTAACTGGATGTGCCATTCTCATCATCTTTTCACCAGTGCTAGCATTTCTTGCTTGTTGCGTAATTTGTATTCTTCATCCTACTTGTAAAGATGACAGTTTGCTTGTTTTCTAAACATGTCACCCGCCCACTCGCTCAGGGGTGGCAGGCTGGATCACGGTGGGCACGTGCATACACTGGACCATCTTAAACCGTGAAAAGAGACTTTCCATTTGACGTGAACAGTCCACATTTTGAGCCCATTGCGCTTCAGTTGTAAACTCCATGTGAATCAATCTTTAGCTACCGATGGCGTCATGTGACGCTTTAAGGCTGTGTTACGCTCTTAGGTCGTCACGCGTGTGACCAAATCGTACGCCCTTATGTATGATGTGGAGTTTAAGGGACCATTACCAGACCCTATCGTACTAACTGTGGATCGATCTATCTCCAAATTGCAATTAACTTAAGCGGCCTAGATGTCTGTCACGCCTACTGAAGCTGCTAGGGGGTAATTAATTATCGTTTAGCAGCTTTAGTAGGTGTACCACACATCTAAGTTGCTTAAGCTGAAAGCAATTTAGCGAGAAACCCCATGGAGATGGATCGATCCTGTTAGATCGATCTAGGTATGGGAACCCAGTCTAAGACATTTGTCGCTAGTGCAGGTGGACGGAAATGATGAAATTGAAAACTGTTTTAATTAATTTAAATTATTGTTTTTCTTTTTTATCAAGAGCTTATAAAATATGTAGGTTTTACCTTCAATATTTTAATGTTTTAATTAAAGTTTGCTTTTCAACTGGTAAAGCTACCATATTTCCAAGATATTCATCATCATCATTATAAATGTTGTTGTTAATGTTTTTGTTGTTGCTACTGGGAAAGTAGGTGAAAGAGCGCGAGATACTCTCTATCTTTAATCCATGATGTTTCATCTTTTCTTTCTCTTTCTGGCTCCCAAAAGAAATGGTTTATAATTAGGCGGGGGAGAAAGTGAAGGCACTGAGAAAAAATTGATTACACGAACAAAAATTTTAAGATCATTAAAATGGCCCAGGAAACTAGCTTCAGTGCAAATTCCTTACGGCATGATGTCTTACAAACTCTGTGGTCATCATAGGTTTGTTTCTCAGCGTGAGTCTTTGGCCAACAGGATCCTCTAGTGTCACAGGATACGTATCCTGTACAGGTTAAAAGGATGTCTTTGAATAGCTTGCGCTCACATTTGTATTTTAAACCCACATGCAACCCACCCCACGGTTAACTCCTTGGGTTTGGAGGACCCCCCCCCCCCCATTCGTGTGTATATGTATATATGGCAATTAAAAGATTTAAGATAACAGGACGTTGATATGTACCACATAGAGAATTTTAAGCTAAAGATGAACCATGGACAAAATTACGAAAATTCGTTATTATGTCCAAGGATGAGCATGTGATGATACGTTATATGTTCACTACATCCTACGTATTCTTTGTTTTTTAAATCTACATAATAATAATATTTATTTCTTGAAATCATGGCCAATATTGAATCGTACAAACTGAATTATACAATATAGAAAACTATTAAACAAGAAGATAAGTATTTACAGTTGCAGATGAAATTATAAAAAATAATGAAAGCAGCATAAGATTAATATAAATAAATAAATATCAATATAAGATATCAGGAGTAATCCCAATATAATATATAAAGAGTTATCTCTCTCTTTTTTTCTCTCTCTCTCTCTCTCTCTCTCTCTCTCTCTCTCTCTCTCTCTCTCTCATGAATTCATTCTAAGTTCGCGTACTTCAGTTTAGTGTCTGTTATAGCCATCAAGTTAACCTCGACCGGTAAACCGCTGTAAGAGGGTTCACCTATCACAGGAAAAAGCTCTTTTCCTATGTTATTTTATCCAGCTAACGGAAAAATAAGCAGGTAAAATTGAACCTACACACGTCACTGGTGAAACATAAGAAAACTAAGGAAGACTGGAAAAGATGTTGCGGTAGCACGGAAATAGCTCCTTGGTGCCTTAAAATACACCTCAGTTGCTCCGGTCGTCCACTTAAACGTGAACGGCATGATGGAATTGTATTAACAGATAACTCCTTTTTTAATGATGACTTGTAAACGTGTCTCTTCTACTTCTTTTTCTCTTTCCCTTCTACTTCTTCTTCTTCTCCCTCTCGCTACGCCTTGCCACTGTTAAGACTTCCATTTTTTAATCTTTTTATATTTATTTAAAAATTTTATTCATTCATTCCTTTATTCATTCATTCGTTCCTTCGTTTTTCTTCTTTCCTATTTGTGTCTTCGATCCACTGGAAACACAGAGCTTAATTCGTGATAAACTGATAAGAAAAAAAAAACGACCGAGGAAAAAAAACTCCATGCAGGGGACCACGGCATCTAACCGCAGCATTAGTTTCGACATATTTTCCGAATTTTAATCAGTGAAACATATGCTACGCGAAATGCTTGGAGCATTTTTTTCCAGTGTGCTCTTGCATTTCCCTCAATGGCATAGAAAGAAGACAAATTTCTAATTACTCATGATCGAAACCGAAAAAATAGATAGATCTAACATAACACACTCTTAGAAACACTTCATATTAAAAAACTGCTTTCATTTTTAAAAGGCATATATGGAATCATCGTATTTAGGATGGACTGAGGTTCTATCGAGTTTACTTTTTTGGCACGGTCTTATTGGCACGCTTGGTTACCTAAACCGACAACTCTGACGTGGTACCAATTCAAATCCAGTTGATCCTTACACCGAGGTATCTGCCCCAGCTGTTACCTCCTTTACATATTAATAATGCGCCAGAGGACGTTTAGTGGTCAGGAGAAAGAGGGGACAGGAATTTTTATTTGACCCAGAGAGAGTTTATAAAAGCGAGATGCCGTAAACAGTTTTTCTCAGAGTTGTTGAAAACGTTGTCACGACTTCTGTATACACAAGTATTCGATCCTTACGATATACGCACTTACAAGAGCATCGGTGAGGCTCAGATTGAAGGTGGATGCAAAGATATTTGTTGGGTGCTTTCGTCATATAGACACAACACGGACTGAGGTGAGAAGACGCGCGTGGACACATATTATTGTTGTTGTTTTATTTGTTTTGTCAGTGGTAACATGGCAACACGGTCATTAGTGAAATCAACACTTCTGGCGATTCTGTTTGTTTTGGTTACGAGCCCGCAGTTGTATTACTGCAAGCCGACAACGATGTTCGATAAAAAACTTAACAAAGACGCAGATTTGGAAAACTCGCCAAAGAGATTTCTCATACCCTCTGCGGCTAAGGGCTCGCAACAGCCACCGGAGACTTTGCAGTTGCTGCCGAAACTTAAATTCCGCGTTCCCCAGGAGAACGTCGGAGACTATCTTCCTCAATTACGTTTCAGCGTTCCTGGACAGCCGGGTTTTCTGGAGTTTGATCCACTGGAAGCTCTACGGGATCAGAGGGACTTCCAAGAAGCCGAGTACGTGTCACAACCCCAAGGAGATCAGCCCTACGTTATACCTCCAAAGAAACATAAGCATCCCCATGCCGACCACCTGGTCCCGGAGGCCGAGCAAGCTAATAAGGTGTGCAAGTACGGGAATAAGACGTACACCCCCGGGGAGTTGTTCCAGGCCGACGCGTGCACGTCCTGCTACTGCCCACCCGGGGGTGGCACTCCCAAATGCGATAAGCGAGAGTGCCAGTGGGAACCTCACTGCCTTGAGTACGACAAGTCCGAAGATCAATGCTGCGGGGAGTGCATAGACTACGGTTGCCGCCACACGGACGGGAAGATCTACGTTCCCGGGGCTCGGATGCCCCATCGCACGGCCTGTGAGGAGTGCTTCTGCGACATCCACGGCCGCCAGATGATATGTGAAAGTACTACTACCGTGTGTGAGAGACCGCGGTGTGTTGACCCCGTGCAGGGAGAGAATGATTGCTGCCCGGTATGCCCAAGAGGTAATTACTGCACGTCTTTAATTTTACATTTAATTGTATAATAGTATAACATAATTAAGCATTTTATATATATGCACATATACTGCGGGCGGGGTGACCTAGCGTTGTTCTACCCCTTAGACAACTTGCAAAAGAATTAAATTGAGTTTTAGAGAAACTGTGTCAAACGTTTTCCTCCAAGTCTTGTTTACGGGTACTAACATACCGAATGCTATTTGCCTTGATGTAAAAAACACCAAAGTACAAGTAGCCCGGAATGTGAAGTATGCAGTAAGTAGACTTAGCACAGTAAAACGTGATCCCAGGTGAAATATTACTAAACGTTGACTTTGGGGGCACAGGCCGGGGAAGTGGTATACCGGACATGTGCGTTTCGACAAACAGGGTGGTGGCTTTATTGTGGTCAGTTAGTTAATGTCCACAGCAACGCCATGCTCATTTCTTAGCATTTAAACTGACAAGGACTATTACTGGTGTTGATATTTCTGTAAAATCTGCCCAAGATGTATCATGTCACAATAAGAGCTAAAGATGTTTAACTAACTCAACTTTTGGACCTAGAAACGATTAGTTAGCGAAGCATTTTTTAAGAATTTTATGCACATTCTCTAAAGTGCATAATTTAGTTAATTTCAAAAACCTACCCGTGTTTCCTATAATATAACTACATTATTTATAACCATTGCACTAATGTCCACACTTGTTGATGCATGTGTTACAAAAGAACCATAAGTGAGATGTAATAGCATTTTCCATCCTCACAAAACGTTGTTATCTCAAACATCAAACCAGAGGATTTTACAAAATACTTAATCCACTGGGAAAGTTCGTACTGCTTTTTTTCTGTTTGTTTTGAGAAACGGTCAGTTGCAGTTTACTGACCTTTTGACATGAAAGACGGTATGACAAGAGTAGGTCAGGGGTGTCAGAGTACGCAGGGGATAAGTTGTAAACAAACGGCTGCTTACTATCTCAAGGCTGGTATCAAAATTTTTATCCATATTTTTCATTGTTTGCCAGTTGCCGTTTATGGCTTAGCATCTACGCTTCAAAATGTACAACAATTAACGTGGGGTGCTTACTCACGATTCCAAAGGATTCTATGCTATGAAAAGTTCGAGGTAAATTCCTACAGTTACGTTTACCTTATTCAATATGTTACGCACGATTCCAACATTTTGTACAGCATACCACCAAGCCCCTATCATCAATAGTAGGAACAAAGATCCAACTGTTAACATATCTTAGTTGGACTAAATGTAAATAACGTGGGATTCTCTTAATGGTACCTACCAGCGATTCCAAAACCACATGAACTGTGTTTAAGCTGCCAGGTTTTAATTAAGACTAGGGGGTAATGTAATCCAGTGGTATTCTTTTATGAGTTCTTTTCAGCCCTTCCTTGACATGCAACTGATACCGAAATGCCAAATATGTCTTTTCTTATTTTGCATATTTGTGCCGCTGTGAGTTTCTATTTATATAGGAGGCCGCTGCCAATCAAAATTGAATCTGACAGCTCGAGTTTTTGGCACGTGCTTGGCGCTCGTGGCAGTGCGTGTTTTGAACAACAAAGTTTAAGCAGGCTCCGTTGTAAGGCGAGAACTTCGCGGTGGCTACAGCTTTCCCCCCAGTTACTCCACCTCCCGTTTACTCATTTTTTAACAAAATAACATTCCTGTCAATTTTCCAATCGTGGAAAACCATGTGAGCAACAGCTGACGACAATACATAACGTGCCAAACATTGGGTTCAAACGCGCCGGCGAATTTGGAAAATATTTTCTTTAATTTATAGCCATTTTGGTTGATCTCCCCTAGGAAGGGGAAACAGGTTCACCGATTGTTGACAAGGCTGACAAAAGCAACCTGAAGCATTAGTTTCACCAAGGTTAAGACGGGTAACTTAGTGTGATTGCACTGTGCCTATACTGGGCATGGCATCCCCCCCCCCCCTCTTCCTGTATGTTTCTCTCAGTAGGCTACTTACAGAACTGAAAAGTTATTTCAGTAGCATGTCAAGGCGGGATGATACAAAAATCCTATTGTTCTTGGAATTAAAAACCAGTTTCAACGAAAGAAAGTCCCACTTGCAGTTTCTATTCAACTCGGGAATAATTTTTTGATTTGAACATGCTTTATATTTTGATGCATGCAACGGCAGTATTACTAATCTTCATATTGCTTTCAGTTACCTTGTATTGCTAAAAATAATGCAATAAGACACCATTCTAAGCATCAAATCACTAGATATTCTTTAGACGGTTAATTGAATTCATAATCTAACAACGCGAGGTGATGTGTTGCTGTTAAAGAAATGCTAAAGTAGATAACATAATTGAATTTTAAATTACTATTTTCGGTATTCAGTGTGTTACTATATATATATATATATATATATATATATATATATATATATATATATATATATATATATGATAATTATTTGAAAGTTTTCTTTTTATATATATTTGCATAATTATATATATATATATATAAATATATATATATATATATATATATATATATATATATATTTGCAATGTGACTTATGTTCATACCATATCTTTATTCCTTTTCCAGGTCCAAACTGTTACCTTGGTAACGAAATTATCTCCTCTGAAATAGTTGTCCAGGTGGACGAATGCACCGCGTGCCGCTGCCCACGTGACCTCAACGAGTTTGAAAAGTACAGTGGCGGCAAAAACGAAATCCTTGCCATCTGCATGTACCGACCGTGCTCGCCGTGCCCAAAAGGAACAGCCCCGAAAATGATCAAAGGCAAATGCTGCCCCATCTGCGAACCAATTTTTGACAACTCTGTACGAACTATGCCGGAGGTACTGACCTAGAAAATAAAGAGCGACTCCTTAAGTAGCCGTTGGCGTCTTTTCAGATCAAATTTGACGCAGATGATCTCAATATTTCTAAACCGCAGATGGCTACGACCGAGGAAAGTTGTAACCACTGGCTGAGAAATTATCCCATACAGACAATAGTTGTGTGCACTTGCTTTTTTTCATGAGCTGTTCCTTGCTTTAAGGAAGGGCCAAGGGAATAAGAGCAGTGCTCTTGTCAAAACAGCGAAAAACTCCCTTTCTACTAATAGTATCTTGCAGTACCCTGTGTCGCCTTGACTCACGGATAAATGTGTTTTCGGAGACGCCTGGGCTCCTCAAAGATTTAACACAGAACACGTTGTTTGGTTCTAGAGTGAACCAGCAAAGTCCCTCACCTACATATAAAACTATTTAAGACATTGTGAGGATTTTGAGACACAGCTTACCGAAAAGCGAATGGCTTTATTTGTTATCTGTGATATTGCAATATATTGCACTGTGATTATTGGATATTATCTCTTAAAATGAAGATGATTTTTATGTTGTACATGCAGAGTTGAGACTTGTTTGAGAAAAATGGAAAATATTATTGTTGGTTCTGGTTATTTATTTATTTATTTATTTATTTATTTATTATTATCATTATTATTATGTATCAAAACCAAGCTGCTACATGTATTTGGAGAACACATTTGAATAATTCACGTTAAGAAACAATCAATCTATGAACAAGGGTAAATAAATATAGTTAGTATACCCGTGATTTATATGCGATTAATGGTGATAGGTTCCGAAAAACTCGGAGATCAGGGTGAATTCTATTTTTCTTGAACGAAGTATACTGCACATTTTGACGCTGCTCCCTTTGTCTAGCGAGCTAAGATATTTGAGTCACAGTTTTTCCTTTGTAAATAATAAAGTTTATTGAATCTTTTTAAAAGGGCGTAATTCTGGTTTTATTGAGCTTTGAAGAAAATAAATGATTCGTAGAAAATATGGCCATATCAAGAATGTCTAAAAATGAATTTTTTTCCGGGTTGATAGATTTTATAGCACATACCGCTACGTTGTCGTTGCGCTAAATCGTATCACCTTTGGAAGTTTATAACTGACTACGATGCTTCAGTCACGTTCACAAATTTGCAAAAAGAAAATTATTCCTAATTACCCAGAATACAAGACAGAGATCATCCAGTGTATTGAAACCAATATGAACATTTAATTGACATCTGCCAGATTCGAGAGCATTTTAAATCGCCAAATTCCAGTAACCAAATTCCTCAAATTCCAGTGACCGAAATGATTTGACGCTTCACACTTTCGTGTATGTAGAAAAATGAAATAAATGAATGAATAAACAAATGGATTTGGCATCTCGCGATGTATAAAATGTCAGACAGGGTCCACTCTGCGAAGGAGTCTCGTTTTTGGCGTATTCACTATTTAGTAGTGTTAAATGTAGGATTGAGTTCTTTATTGGGCCTTTTTTCTCACAAAACCCTAACAATTTCCACTAACAGGGGCGGATTTAGGGCGTCTTCTGGGTCTTCCGGAAGACGGTCAGATTTTCAAGTTTACATTGGCGGGTATCTAATTTTTTCTGTCGGAAGACGGTCAAAAATGAAGAACGGATCAACAAAGATAATTTGGAAGACTGTCAGGAAATAACTCTGAATCCGCCCCTGGTCTAATGTCACCCGTTCTCTTCACCTTTGGCACAAATAACAAAAATTTTAGCAATGGAAATTGGAATGAATGTTGCAAATTGGGGATTATATCATTTGCGTTCCAGCGAGCGACATTAGCGAACATTACACTTGCACAACTTAACGAAAGGTTAATTGATATTGGGGCTACGGCGATGTGTACTTCGAAGAATGTTCCAGTTTGTGGTGTAATAACATTACAAACTACACTGTTTACCATTTTTGAAGCAGTGGTGCGTATTTTATTCGAAAAAAACGGGGTTTCTTCAGTAGTAGACATGCTATCACGTCTACAGTCACAGTTCAAGAATCGAGCAGCGTTTTGAGAATTATAATGCTTTAACAGTTTTCGGGCAAACAGAGCACAAGGTGTCTAGTCCTTTAAATGTATTATTTGTCTCCATAACAAAAAAGTGCACTGAACCTACTATATTTTTGGTGTCATCGAAACATTTTACTCCTATAGCATCTTTAACTGACACATCAGTTTTATGGATCCTTTACAAAACCCTCTTTATGTCGCAGAGGGAAGAATGCATGTATGCTAGTACTTGTATGCCCTATATTCTTTACGAACCTGTGATGAAACGAGGGAGAAGTATAAACAGGCTTACAGTTCACAATATTTACCATTAATTAAGTACTAGCTATTTTAACCTTTTAAAAAAGGCCACAGAAAACTTTTTCAAATTAACTTGTGCTCTGTGCAACATGATTCGTGAAATAAGCAGTAGACAAAAGAAAAGAAGATGGCTTAGCATAAACAAGTTTTAATGGACATTAATGTATACGGGGTCTGTGTAGAAGAACGCCCCCATTATTGCTTCAATGCCATGACAAGCTTAAGCCAAACACTGGTCTATGTGAAAAACCCATGTGTCGATGTCGTGATCAATATATATATATATATATGTTAGTACGTAGTACGTTAGTACATAGTAAAACCTTATTCCGAGGACAATATCGTTTTGCTGTCATATCCAGCCTTCCGCACTATAATTTGGGGCTTCATACTCGCCATGCAGCTCTCCGTCGGTCTGTTGCTGATGGTTCTTTTAGTTGTTTCTTTAGGTACGTGCATTGTGCTACAGATTACCATCTATTTGATCTCTCTCTCTCTCTCTCTCTCTCTCTCTCTCTCAAATATTCTAATAATTTTGATTTACGTTTCCGTTAATTTTATTTTATTTATTAGGCCTTTATTTTGTTTTGCCTTATTCATTTATTTATTTTAATTCATTCCATTTATTTTTACTGGTAATTGTTATTATCGTTATTGTTATTTATTCACAAGGTTTAGTATATGTTCTAATCGTCAAATATCAGAATAAGAATAATGTATATGTTCTGTGCGAATGAATGTATCTGCTTGGAATGTGGTAGTAGATCCAAGGATAATTTTCACTAGTTGGCATTTCACCAGCTGAATGAAACAAACGTAAAATGTATAACGTTTTTCGAAACTTAGAAGGAACTCCGATGCGAAGGCGACTGGACCAGTTTAGCAAAATGATATCGCACGAGACGGGCCGTTCCTCTCTTGACTACAGTAGCTATGGCAACTGGTGTGGACTTGGGGGAAGTGGGGATCCAGTGGACCCAACAGACGCGTAGGTAGTATGTGTGTGTGTGTGTGTGTGTGTGCCCGCGCGCGCGCGCGTGTGTGTGCGTTCGTGTGTGTGTATGTGTATGCGTGCGTGGGTGTTGGTCCAGCATACATTAAACATATCAGTACACATGAATGGCACGCGTGTGTTAACTGTTATACGTGTATTGAATATACCTTTTTGCAACTTACAATCCACCAGCACACTCACAGGGCAGTATGTTCGTTAAAGAAAATTTTATGTTCACAAAAATGCTACTACACTTCTCGGAATTCTCGTTGCACAGATGCCACATTTTCAAGTGAATTCTGCCTTGTCGGAGTTTCAGAGCCGACGCTAACCAGCTTCTGCATTTTCAAATTTACAAACGTGCGCGTGTGTACGGTACATGTATTTTGATAATCTGGCAGACATTGGATCATAAAAATGTTAACGCATAATTAATTTTTTCTAAGGATAACAGTGTATCATCTATTATTATAATTCAAAGTTTTCGATTCTGTATTAACTGACTGTGCTGGCATTGTTTAATTTTATTAAAAAAATATCTCATGACCTTTGTCATTGTCCAGGTGTTGCAAAATACACGATCGCTGCTACTACAACGCCAACCGTGCCGAGTGCAGCGCTTGGGTGAAAACAAAACCATATCTCAACAAGTATCAGTGGGAACTGGGGGCAGGCGGCATCGTTTGTTGTAAGTAGTGCAATTTTTAGGGATTAAATGTTTTTATTTGTGCGTGTGTGTGTTTATGTGTGTGTGTGTTTGTGTGTGGAGAGAGAGGGAGAGTTTTTACAGCACACCAAGAAAATGAACATTTGATACTGTTTAAGGTTCATTTGACAGGAAGGATAAGTAGTCCATTTCCCTACATTTCTTTTCAAATGCATTGTGCTATTAAGCTTATTGAGTTTAAAACGACAATTCTCATTGCAGTGGACACCCCAGCGACCTCCTGCATGCGGGTAGTGTGTGAGTGTGACAAGGCGGCCGCGGAGTGTTTTGGTAGGCACGTGGCCACATACTCGAAGACGAACCAAGGGCTCTTGAGTAACCTTTTTGGAAAATGAAAATGATCCCAGTCTTTTGCAGGTGATAGACTTTTAAATTGAAACTGAACTCTGTGATATGTAGAATGCTGTCAGTTTGGATAATGCATAATAAAGAAATCTGTCAGGTACTCCTGCAAGTATGATTTTTTTCTTGATAGCGACATCAAAAACTTTCAAAAGCAAATATTCCATGAGGATGAAATCTGAATTGCACGATTTGCAGTGAATATGAAGATACGTTATAATAAAGGTGAAAGTAAAAAAAAATTATACTCCTCTAAATTCTTAAGCTCTAAATTTTTAAGCGCATAATGATGAACTTTTTAAAAAGTTTATTCTCAAAAACGTCAGAAAAACAAATAGGCCTATAAAACGCTGGCCTTGAACTACCCAAAGAATCCGACTAATAGAAGGTCATTCTATAGAATACATTGAAAAGGTCGTCACGACTTTTCTTACCTCATTCTCTGAGAACCGCCAGATGTCTGTACCTCAGCAGTGCAGTTATCTGCAGGTGCGTTCAAAATAGAGTAATTTCAGATTGAAAGTCGCCATCAGAAGACCGGATTCCGCAGGCGCAATTGACAATTTCTGTAGCCTGATGATCTGACGACGCGAGGTGGACCGATTTCTCGTCTTATACAATTTGAAAGAAAGCGCTGCTTGTCGCGTGGGCGAGGTTAGCAGGGATGGTTTCACGAGCAGAGTGCATTACAGGGTCAGTATTCACAAGCATGCAGGCCAACAGATTAGGGCTAGTTTTTCTCGTCGTCCTAGGCAGCTGTAAGTACATGTATAGGTGGCTTTTTAAAAAAGATAAGAAATGGATTTGCTGAATTCAAGGGTGAGTATGATTTAGGAAAGGGGGGGGGGGTGCGTGAAAGGGGTATTTTCTTCATTTTTTCTCACAGTGCTCTTATAATACATATTTAGCATAAGTTTGCCTTTTTCTTATTAGGCAATATGTTACCGTATTCTTGCTATACATCACTGCCTTTCAGTTAACATTTATATACTTTTTTATTGTATGTAGAAATAAGATGCATGTAATTGAAAAATTACATGTATCTTATTTCTACATGCAATTTTTTATTTTGTAATGTTTTACGCTTGTGTTTTATTAATATTGAAAAATATCAATTTGTTTATTTTATCCTTTCTTAAAGCAGCTTTGGCGCTTCCTGCAAACCGCCTACACAAGCGCCGCCTGGACGAGTTCGGAGTGATGATTACGCTATTGACCGGTAGAGGCGCTCTTGACTACGACGAGTACGGGAATTGGTGTGGGCCTGGTGGAGATGGAGAGACTGTGGACGACATAGACGAGTATGGCCGATTCATTTATATGCATGTTTTATCTTATTTTAAACAGCGAGTTCTTATTTCCATCCAACCCGCAGTTTTTTCATAATTAATCGATTTTGATGCAGAAATATATTTTATTCACGTTCAGAATGAGCCCAGGTCAATCTTCTGTGCAGTCATCTGTTAATGTTTTTAAAATTAACAGAAACGCCCAAAAATGAACAATTACCATACTGTCTTATAAACGTTTAACTAAACCCTTGTGCCTATTGTAGCTATTGCTGTTTGTAAGAATAGCCACCGGTCTAGCAGTTCACAACTGACTGATAGATTTAACTTCTACTTTTTTTTTTCAAAGTTATCTGTCTGAACGAATTGTTATCTGTCTGAACTACATGTACTCGTCCGAGTAACAAGTGGGCTAAAAAAACTGTTTAAAAAGAATTCTATTATTCTTTCACCCAATTTGCGGTGACATTTTTTATGATACAGGTGCTGCAAGTCACATGACAATTGTTACGAGCGCATCGGTCACAACGAGTGTCACATGCGTTTTGTACCCGAGGACTTCCGTACCTACCTGACGCATTACGGCTACAAAGTAGGCAGCAGCAACTCCATTATATGCAGTAAGCGCATACCTTTTATATACTGCTTCATTCTTCTCCAAAAGCTGAAACTTTTTCTCTCTACACTTTACCTACAACAACGATTTAATCCACATGTATGGTATTTATATAAATTTTGTCTTACTGACATTTTTGAAACAACGATTTGGTCTATACATTTAATTCTCAAATGAAAGATGATTTTATTTATAATGGGCAGTCCCATGCTTATCCCAAAATGTGGTCACATGCAACAGTGATAAAACATCTATGTTGATAAATAAAGTTTATTTTCAACATGTCAAGTGAAAAGATATACATATAAATTATAGGTGCATTGTTTTAAAACGACGAAGAATATAAAGAAATGAGTGCAAAGCATGATGGGCCGAGTTATTTTTTATTCATTAAATTATATGCCCAACTTTGACATCGTCTGTAGTCGTAGTTGTTGCAATGGTAGTAGTAGTAGTAGTAGTAGTAGTAGTAGTAGCAGTAGTAGTAGTAGTAGTAGTAATAGTAATAGTAATAGTAATAGCAATAGTAATACATACGTAGTAGTATTAACTTCTATTTATTTATTCATTAATTTTCTCACATTCCAGCGGATGACCCCGTGAAGAACGCCTGTAAGCGTAGCCTGTGTGAGTGCGACAGAGAAGGCGCAATGTGCTTTGCTCGCTTCAAGGATGCGTACAACAGCGACAATCGTAAAGACAGCCTGATAGGAAAGTGAAGATTAAACCCTTTTCATGTACTTTGAATGTTAAGTGATAAAGCTAATATATTTCTTGAATCTGGAAAAAACGTATACTTTTTTTTTTAAAGTTTTTCTTTATTTTGAACTTTTAGACGGTAAACAAATAAAAATCTGCTTTAAAATTGACATGGCTTTCATGAACCGCATAGATACTTAATAATAATAATATTAATAATAATAATAATAATAACCGCATTATTTAAACCCAAATCAGCTGGATTCTGCTAGAAAGAGGTTGAGTCTAGAGCCCGATATCTTCGACAAACAAGATCAGTAAAATTGTTCACCAATAGATGACGCAGTCGCTTTTCACGAATAAATCGGCTGTTTTGGACAATATGCTGATGTTGTGACTTGTCCGACTTTCTGTTAGTAATTTGCCTTATTTTACACAAACAAGGGACAGGCACGTGTAACGAAGACCCTTTTTGCCATTTCAGCAATATACCAGTTATTCGCTCTCAAAAGAACCTGTTCACGTTCCTTATAATTCAAAGGAGGGTTTTGATACGATGATTTTGTTTTCTGATTTTCTTCACAGCCAACTGCAAAAACACAACGGTTCCTCACAAGGCTTTCATAAAAAAATGAATTCGTTTGCTAAAAACTTCTCCAATAGTCTTTAACTCCTATAAGCTTGTAATTTCCGATGTGACTTATACCAGAAAACATTTGCAAATCGCATCTTCAAAGTTTCCATGAAATGGGACAAATAATTTTAGAGGATAGTTTTCATCGGTTTAATAGGAAGAAAATTGACATTATTTGTTTGGCTGAATTTGTTTAATTGCTGTCGATTGCAATTTGTTTCAGAATGCCCTGAAAATGTGTGTATCCGAAACCCTTTTTTCTTTCTTTCTTTCATTAAAATTTGCCTGTCGATGAGAAGAGCCACGACAGAGATATGCTGATACATGTACTTATTTCTGCCCTTTGTAACTATTCGTACAATAACCACTGGGACCAATTAATGACGCCCCGGTACTGGCCTCCCCCCCCTCCCCCCTCCCCCCCGAAAAAAAAAACGCATACCAATTCGCCTTTGTAGAATTCTAGTTCGTATATCTTGATGGTATTTACTACTCTAATAGGACTTATTTAGTCTGGCACCCAAAAAAAGGACCCTAATTGCTGTATATTTCAGTATAGATGAGGTAAAACGAGACTCGGTGCAAAGATATTAAATGGAGATCGTCTTTGCCGGATTGTATCTTATTGCCATATCGACTACTGAATTGCGCAAATTCACCAATTTACAAATACAGACTAATTTATCAGACTATCCGAGCGTTAGAGCAAGGCACACATAGGGACCATATTGGGAGTTGTTCCCCAAGGGAAGAGCGTGTTCCGTTTCTTTGTTAAGGCAAACACCTACATTTTGTACCATCCCACAAAAAGTGATATATCGCTGATACCTATCCTGTGTCTAATACTTTTATCGCCAATATCTTCAAATTTCCTGACGCATTCCAATTACTTTAAAAAATGGATCAATATCCGCGATGTAGTCTTAAGCTTCAAGATATATTCCAACTTCACAAAGATGAATCACAAAGATGAATTTAAAAAAAAATACGATTCACCCTAAAATAAAGTTATAAAAATTCGTGGTCTACTGTAAAATAAACTAGTAAGCAATTATTGTTTATATCCCAAACAGAAAAAAAAGATAATTTCATGAACGGAATAGGTCTATTGAACGGCTGTCCGAGAAGGGGTTATCAATTTCGTTGTCGTCTGCAGTGGGCCGGCTGTTGACGCACGCGGGTGAAGTGAAGGTCATCTTGATCTTGGCTTACGTCCTTCAGATCTCTCTCTGCCTTTGAGCTACTGTCGTGTTGTATTAGATAAATCGCTCACTAGAATGTTCCCTTAATTCCATATTCCATGACATGACATTTTTATATTCAGATATATAAACTTATTACTGAAAATTGATAACTGTGTAAGTGTGTGTGTGTGTGCGTGTGTGTGTGTGTGTGTGTGATAGAGAGTGAGAGACAGACAGAGAGGGAGAGAGAGAAATGGTGCGTGCGTATGCTCTAAAATGAAACATTTTTAATATGCATGCTTTTTAAATTTCCTTCTTAGTTTACAATATCAAAGTAAAGCTGTCCACAAGGCAAACGAGATTTTTTTTAACCAGAACTTATAAAAACCTATAAAATTTAACAACATTTTAGTGCTATTTCTCTTGGCGTTGGATATTGATGATTTAAGACTGCGTATAACTGATAGGTCTGCAAATGGTCTCGAGGGAGAAATCGCGAGATCTAGCATTACCATTCCCCAGCAGAATCAATCAAATTATATGAAAAGATCACCATTATTTAATTTTTGTCTGATACAATTTTGTTCGCGGAGGCAGAGATGTAGAAAGCTGTAATCTGGGCTACAGTTTTGTTAAGACGTTGGTTTAAATATTAGTTTCAAATTTCCATGAAAATGACATGAATACTTTTTCACTCCTATCTTTCAAACTGAAGAAGGAGGAGGGTGGTCAAACAGTCGTTAAAAAGGTGTGTGTATGTGTGTGCATGTGCGTGAGAGAGAGAAAAAGAGAGAACACTTTAGGAAAAGCGATAATGACAGGTTTACTGAGATCTTAAGATCGAGATCTCGAGATTTTGTACAAGAAACCAGAATTTTTCTGTGAGTTTATTTTTGCAACGAAATAAGCTATTTCAGTAGTCAAAACGGCTGCCTTAATTTTGGTTTCATTTAGTGTTTAGTTATTGACTAGCTGGAGAAAGCGATAGCCAAGCCACCAGTTATGAATGATCTACACTTGACCAAAAAAGTTCGGAAACATGAAATCATTTTCAATAATTAAAACACATGTAATGTAGTGAGGAAATATTCTGTGTATATGATAAAGTAACGGTGGGTGCATTATCCATCAATATTTGGTTTAAATATTTACCCTCGCTCATATGGTTATTTATAATTATTCAAAATAAAATTGTTTCTGAACTTTTTTAGTCTAAAGTGTAGTTGCTGACCAGTTCACGTGGTGGTCTTTGTGGCCAGTGGTCAGTCAGAGCGGTCAATTAGGAACATGAAGGGCAGATTTGATTTACTAGTAGATTAACTCGGGATAAAGCGGATTATTGAACATCTGTCTGTTCAGCGATTGCGGTACTTCACGACTGAATGAGCAGAAGATCGACTACAATTTGAAAAAGTGAAACATTCTTTGAGCGACCGAGATTGGTGCTTTTAAGGAAGAAAAAAGATAATCAATTTTGCCTTGGACATAATAACGAATTATGTCCAAGATTTTGCTATATCTTTGAATCTTGGAGGGAGTAAACTTGGTGGCCGCCACAGAGAGGTTCAATTTAGGATACCTATGATAAAACGCTTCAAACGTCAAGTTAGTGCCAAATTTTTTTCGTTTTATCGAGAAATTCCCGTGATGGAAGTAAATGGACATAGCTGTTAGTTCATTACTTTCAAACTGACAATTAACCGATGGAGCTTCCTCCTCCACCCGTCGTTTTTTCCCGAAGTCTAGACTACAATCAAAGACATAATATCTGTCGAGTTGATCTTATAAGAAGCCAAAATCCGCAATGTTTGCCGGCTCCATTGAATGTCTCGGATGTAATAAAACGTTCCCAAAGTCTCGATTTACACCTAGTTAAATGTGATCAATAACTGTGGAGGGTATTTTGAAGACAGATACCAATTCCCATCTTTAAGAGTGGCCAAACCCGCCGTAACAAGGGCCAACCAGTGCCTGTCTTCACAAGACCCATATTTCCAACATAACGAACGGAATCGTTTTATATGAATTAATCTAATTAAAACTAAAACACAGTGAAGCTGTCTAGCAGTTTCCTGGATGCATTAACCCATGCAGATACATGTACTTATCAGATAAATGTGCATGACTCGCATCTCCGCATCTTAACTGACTGCGGGGAGGTGAATTCATTTTTTATTCCGACGGGAGAAAACACTTATACCAATCAGAAAAGGAATAAAGATAACAATTAGTTCTGTGTCCATATTTCTACTTCCCTGTTTGACTTTCCTTCCTTCCTTCCTTGGGTTAAATGGCTCTCTGTCAATATTTTTTTCTGACGCGCTATGTCTGTTTGTCTGCCACATGTTTTTTCAATAATTGTAAAACAACTCTCTTGACCTGAGGTAGGTATTCAAAATTTAGTTAGTTTCTATTCTGTAAAAGGAGCATCGGAGAATTAATATAACCAACATATTCAATTATTGAACATAACTGGATATTAGACTTAAATAAATAAATATTTTTTAAAAATTATTATTATTATTACTATTATTATTATAACTTTATAACCATTTAGAGTAGTAAGGCTGTACAACCAAAGTCGTTTTGTTAATTACCAGTATACTCGTACCTGTCTAAATCAATTAAAACATGTTGAGAAGTTTCAAATCAAAATATAACTTATTCCAGCACGATGCACGAACATCTAATTTCAGTATTTGATTGAGAAGTTGTTACAGTTGAAGAAAGCGGAATTATTCTATTTCACCGGAAAACAGACACATTATTTTTACAATAATATCATAACAGTGTAAATAGCATCATTATATCGCCGAGTGACCTTATCCCGACCCCCATTTCCGTAGATCAGGGGGAGGACAATACAAAGTGAAAAAGTCCCATCGATTTCAATGGTTTAAGGTTCAATACAAGCCGAACACCCTGAGTTTACACGGAAGTCTCAATCAATCGACTAGTTTTACTGCTGATGGTTGTATTCCAGGTGCAATAACGTGACAGAGAGTCCCCCACTCTAGAAAGATAGAAAGTTCGCTTTCCATTCATTTGCACAGGTAAGCCTCGTCCTAGATTTTGGCCCACTTAGGTCAGGCTAACCCTAACCATTATAACTAAATAGAGGGCGGACTTTCTGTTACGCGGACCCTCAGTTTCGTTACACCGGGTCCAGAATGTAGCAGGCAAAGTTTCAGAGATTGCTGGGAACTCGGCTCTTTAATCAGCTTCCTGCTGTTGGTAGTAGTACGTAACATGCTTATGACATACTCTCCACCAGAGGTACTCCAGCTGCCACAGAATTGTAAGAAATTAAATATATAATAATTTTAATAATAATATTATAATTTCATGACAGCTAGAGATCCTTTAGCGGAGAGTACTGATGACAGAGTCCAGCATCTAAATAAAATGCAACTCGGGGTTAGTGTTTCCACAATTACTGGTACGTGGAATGACTTCGCTGTTTTCTCCATAATGACCACGGAATGTCAGGGTGCATTTCATTGATGGGCGCACTCGTTTTTGGATAGATATCCCGCATTTAATGACAGGTGCTCAATTAACAATCTGCCTTTGGCTCATGGCGACATTTTTTTTTTTGCAACTTCGATTTTTATATTAATAACTTAGGCACAGACAAGGACAAATATAGCACCTGTCCGGAAATATCTGGCCGCCCACGCCCCACACACCTATTGTTGACTCTATTTGTATATTTTAGTTCTTTGTGTGTATACGGTTAAAATAGATACTGTTCGTGGAAGCAATTACGGGATGGAATAAACACGTTGTTTGAGAGTAACACCCCANTTTTCCCTTAATTCCATATTCCATGACATGACATTTTTATATTCAGATATATAAACTTATTACTGAAAATTGATAACTGTGTAAGTGTGTGTGTGTGCGTGTGTGTGTGTGTGTGTGTGATAGAGAGTGAGAGACAGACAGAGAGGGAGAGAGAGAAATGGTGCGTGCGTATGCTCTAAAATGAAACATTTTTAATATGCATGCTTTTTAAATTTCCTTCTTAGTTTATTATATCAAAGTAAAGCTGTCCACAAGGCAAACGAGATTTTTTTAACCAGAACCTATAAAATTTAACAACATTTTAGTGCTATTTCTCTTGGCGTTGGATATTGATGATTTAAGACTGCGTATAACTGATAGGTCTGCAAATGGTCTCGAGGGAGAAATCGCGAGATCTAGCATTACCATTCCCCAGCAGAATCAATCAAATTATATGAAAAGATCACCATTATTTAATTTTTGTCTGATACAATTTTGTTCGCGGAGGCAGAGATGTAGAAAGCTGTAATCTGAGCTGCAGTTTTGTTAAGACGTTGGTTTAAATATTAGTTTCAAATTTCCCTGAAAATGACATGAATACTTTTACACTCCTATCTTTCAAACTGAAGAGGGGGGCAGGGGGGAGGGGGGGTCAAACAGTCGTTAAAAAGGTGTGTGTATGTGTGTGCATGTGCGTGAGAGAGAGAAAAAGAGAGAACACTTTAGGAAAAGCGATAATGACAGGTTTACTAAGATCTTACGATCGAGATCTCGAGATTTTGTACAAGAAACCAGAATTTTCTGTGAGTTTATTTTTGCAGCGAAATAAGCTATTTCAGTAGTCAAAACGGCTGCCTTAATTTTGGTTTCATTTAGTGTTTAGTTATTGACTAGCTGGAGAAAGCGATAGCCAAGCCACCAGTTATGAATGATCTACACTTGACCAAAAAAGTTCGGAAACATGAAATCATTTTCAATAATTAAAACACATGTAATGTAGTGAGGAAATATTCTGTGTATATGATAAAGTAACGGTGGGTGCATTATCCATCAATATTTGGTTTAAATATTTACCCTCGCTCATATGGTTATTTATAATTATTCAAAATAAAATTGTTTCTGAACTTTTTTAGTCTAGTGTAGTTGCTGACCAGTTCACGTGGTGGTCTTTGTGGCCAGTGGTCAGTTAGAGCGGTCAATTAGGAACATGAAGGGCAGATTTGATTTACTAGTGGATTAACTCGGGATAAAGCGGATTATTGAACATCTGTCTGCTCAGTGATTGCGGTACTTCACGACTGAATGAGCAGAAGATCGACTACAATTTGAAAAAAGTGAAAAATTCTTTGAGCGACCGAGAAGGGTGCTTTTAAGGAAGAAAAAGAATATCAATTTTGCTAAATCTTTGAATCTTGGAGGGAGTAAACCTGGTGGCCGCCACAAAGAGGTTCATCAATTTAGGATACCTATGATAAAACGCCTCAAATGCCAAGTTAGTGCCGAATTTATTTCGTTTGATCGAGAAATTCCCGTGATGGAAGTAAATGGACATATTTGTGAGTTCATCTCTTTGAATCTGACAATTATCCGATGGAGCTTCCTCCTACTCCACCCGACGTCGATTTTTTCCCGAAGTCTAGACTACAATCAAAGACATAATATCTGTCGAGTTGATCTTATAAGAAGCCAAAATCCGCAATGTTTGCCGGGTCCATTGAATGTCTCTGATGTAATAAAACATTCCCAAAGTCTCGATTTACACCTAGTTAAATGTGATCAATAACTGTGGAGGGTATTTTGAAGAAAGATACCAATTCCCATCTTTAAGAGTGGCCAACCAATTCCAGCCGTAACGAGGCCCAGCCAGTGCCTGTCTTCACAAGACTCATATTTCCAACATAACGGAGATGTTTTATATGAATTAATCTAATTAAAACTCAAAACAAAGTGAAGCTGTCTAGCAGTTTCCTGGATGCATTAACCCATGCAGATACATGTACTTATCAGATAAATGTGCATGACTCGCATCGTCGCATCTCAACTGACTGCGGGGAGGTGAATTCATTTTTTATTCCGACGGGAGAAAACACTTACACTTATACCAATCAGAAAAGGAATAAAGATAACAATTAGTTTTGTGTCCATATTTCTACTTCCCTTGACTTTCCTTCCTTCCTTCCTTGGGTTAAATGGCTCTCTGTCAATATTTTTTTCTGACGCGCTATGTCTGTTTGTCTGCCACACGTTTTTTTTCAATAATTGTAAAACAACTTTCTTGACCTGAGGTAGGTATTCAAAATTTAGTTTATTTCTATTCTGTAAAAGGAGCATCGGAAAATTAATATAACCAACATATTCAATTATTGAACATAACTGGATATTAGACTTAAATAAATAAATATTTTTTTAAAATTATTATTATTATTACTATTATTATTATAACTTTATAACCATTTAGAGTAGTAAGGCTGTACAACCAAAGTCGTTTTGTTAATTACCAGTATACTCGTACCTGTCTAAATCAATTAAAACATGTTGAGAACTTTCAAATCAAAATATAACTTATTCCAGCACGATGCACGAACATCTAATTTCAGTATTTGATTGAGAAGTTGTTACAGTTGAAGAAAGCGGAATTATTCTATTTCACCGGAAAACAGACACATTATTTTTACAATAATATCATAACAGTGTAAATAGCATCATTATATCGCCGAGTGACCTTATCCCGACCCCCATTTCCGTAGATCAGGGGGAGGACAATACAAAGTGAAAAAGTCCCATCGATTTCAATGGTTTAAGGTTCAATACAAGCCGAACACCCTGAGTTTACACGGAAGTCTCAATCAATCGACTAGTTTTACTGCTGGTGGTTGTATTCCAGGTGCAATAACGTGACAGAGAGTCCCCCACTCTAGAAAGATAGAAAGTTCGCTTTCCATTCATTTGCACAGGTAAGCCTCGTCCTAGATTTTGGCCCACTTAGGTCAGGCTAACCCTAACCATTATAACTAAATAGAGGGCTGACTTTCTGTTACGCGGACCCTCAGTTTCGTTACACCGGGTCCAGAATGTAGCAGGCAAAGTTTCAGAGATTGCTGGGAACTCGGCTCTTTAATCAGCTTCCTGCTGTTGGTAGTAGTACGTAACATGCTTATGACATACTCTCCACCAGAGGTACTCCAGCTGCCACAGAATTGTAAGAAATTAAATATATAATAATTTTAATAATAATATAATAATTTCATGACAGCTAGAGATCCTTTAGCGGAGAGTACTGATGACAGAGTCCAGCATCTAAATAAAATGCAACTCGGGGTTAGTGTTTCCACAATTACTGGTACGCATTTCATTGATGGGCGCACTCGTTTTTGGATAGATATCCCGCATTTAATGACAGGTGCTCAATTAACAATCTGCCTTTGGCTCATGGCGACATTTTTTTTTTGCAACTTCGATTTTTATATTAATAACTTAGGCACAGACAAGGACAAATATAGCACCTGTCCGGAAATATCTGGCCGCCCACGCCCCACACACCTATTGTTGACTCTATTTGTATATTTTAGTTCTTTGTGTGTATACGGTTAAAATAGATACTGTTCGTGGAAGCAATTACGGGATGGAATAAACACGTTGTTTGAGAGTAAGCCGGTGTTTCAATCACGTCTTAGTGGAATAAAAGCCAAATTGCTTAGATTTGTGCCATGTGCATGCGTGAATGTAAATAAACAGTTTAAGCTCTCACGGCTTCATTTAAATTAAGTTGCGGACAGCTTTATGAAAGGATTTAAGTCCAACTCAGGCCCCATTCCCATGGACACCATCGGTCTACGGAGATCGATCCAACTCTGTGGGGACTCTGGCATTTATTAAAGGTGACTGCACTCAGCAAGAGTCCCCGCAGAGTTGGATAGATGATGTTTATTGGGGTCTGAGAGTGGTCTTAACTCGAAGACCGACGCTTTTTGGTCTGTTTTGACCCATGTTAGACGTGAACTGGAACAGTTAGATAGTTTTACCAAAAAAAAAGGGGGGGAAACGGTTATGAAATGGTGAGAAATGACAGTTGTATTATTTTAGTGGATTACTGCTGATTTAAATCCCTGGTCAAAGTTGACTAAATTCTTTGGTCTCGTAAATAAAACCCAGTTTCGGATAAAGCTCTTTCGTGAAACTGGTTCCAGCCTACCGCCTCTTTTAGAAACTGGCAATGAATTTTAAGTGCATAGCATTGCCCAGCCATACATATATTTCTCTTAAAAATGCTTTAATTTTTAACCAAACCCGATTTTATTTTCACAGTAGATTGAGCAAGGTATTGAAATAATAGTTGATGAAATGCGAACGTTCACAATTGAGACACTTAGGAAGCAGCTTTAGAAGTGAGATATAATCGAGTTAGAGAAATTCGTCATTAACCATAGACAGACATAAAAAGGGAAACAATCTAACGCAGCAATTACTGATGACCGACATCGCCATGGGAAATAAAGGGAAAATATATCGCTTTCGTCAAAAATGTCAATCATCTCATTTTGTGATCTGTGTAATATACCAACGATTGAAAAGCGAGTCAATTTAAAACTCGAGACATATTTGCCAACTGGTTGAGACCAATTGATCGGGAAACTTTAACTACCCCCCCCCCCTTCCTGCTCCTTCACCCACTTTAAATCAAACATTGGTATGACGCGTGATATGGGAGATCCGCATGGCAGCGCAAACACAGCGCGGGTACTTCATTGATTTCAGCCTATAAATTACGCTGTTTAAAACGAGAAAATTTGACTTAACAGCGAGAGAGGAGAAAAGAGATCAATAACCGTTGATTTTCAGAATTTGGTTAAATACCAGGCTAAGCTGAGAGAAGTCAAGTATATTTGGTGCAGAATCTGTTGATTGAGCTTTTTTTTGGCTCAGCAAAACGGCGCACGTGCTTGGAGAGAAAATGTGATTTATGTCTTTATTAGAACTAAACGCACATATCTCTGGTACATGGGTATGTGAAAGAATACTTTCGCACGTTTAAATGAGTGCGCTCGGTTTCTTTTTTTTTAATGAAAAAATATGGCTTATAACACCTCTCAGAGGTAATCAATAGAAGAGCTGGCGTCAGTTTCACAAAATTCGCCACACAATTCCGTTTCTTTATGAAAACTATAAAAGAAAACTGAGCAATGATATGATTAATTAGACAGAAACAGGTGTCGCAGTCGTAGCGTGTTACATATGCTTTATTCATGCTTTCCACGCCAGACTGAGCTGGTGAAAATGTACAGAGTTAAATAGTAATAATACAAAAAAAGAGAAAGAAACTTTCACACTGATCTGCTACCACAAAGTGCCTAAATTTTGCTGCTGTAGGCGAGAGAGGGGGTGGGGTGGGGCACATGTCGAACCTAAACGAGTTGATAATTGCCCTTCCACCTCTGTTAATCTTACCCCTTCTCCTCCTTTTTTTAAACCCTGACACCATCTGTCATCTACCTTATGAAATAGTCTATCAAAGTATTAAACTCCTTTTTTTAAAAAAATGTTTCATAAAACATGAAGCAACTCCGCTTAAGAAGGAACGACATTTGTATGTGTATGAATCTTGTGGCGCACAGGAGACTATAGGGTAGATAAGCCTAATTGCACCTACGATTTGTCCAAAAAATAAGAACCTGAAATTTATGACTGGATTGCCCACACCCGAACCGCACATCGCATGTTTCCCAGAAACGAGGATATTCATAAAGCGAGCTCCAGCGAGAGGCGCATTGATTTTATTCTTATTCATTTAAAGCTGAAATCCCTTGGCACCACTATATTTGCCCATTTTCCAAGTTTTTCCCATGAAATGATTGTAAACCCGCCAATCAGTCATTTGATTGGAAGATACACATTGGCCGTGATGTAAATTAATTGACGAGCCAGGGACGCGTACAGACGTCAGTCTATAGGAGCGGAAGTTGTGGGCGGATGAAAAACTGTATGATATGTTACAGCAGTGACTGTTTAATTACATTACGTCACGCGTCACGCGGGGATTTTTATTTTCCACCATTGGAAAATCTATTGGATACTGTTATGATAAATTCCGGATCGTTACGAACAAACAGGGTTATTGAATTGATTTCCAGTCGCTAGAAAGGTCCACTGGACGACTTTCGGAAGTGAATAGACGGTGGATATACTCCTTGCTAGCCCCGTCTAAAGTTACTACCCCTACTTCGTCAGCTTCTCGTATGAGGTATCTTTGACGCAGTGCTGTCAAAAATTAGCGATTTGAACGTCGATAAAAAGAAATCACCGGTTTTCGCGTCTTTGCCTTCTGGCTCGGTCAAAACAAAAAGCGGTTATTGCTTTTCCCCCCAATTTGAATTGCTACGATTGGATTTAGTGTCAAGCGGAATGAAGAAAGTTCCTGCGTTCCAAAACTTCGATGAATTCAGTATTTGAATATCAGGATGGCCCTTTGAGCGCTGCTGAAGTCGTATATTCGTTGTGAAAAGTTACTGGGAGATTTTTCTACGCTACCAAGGTAAATTGTGTCTCATACTTGCTAATTATCCTTTTAAAATAGTTTTGTATCAGCATCGAATCCGTGTTATTGTTTAAAGATCAGCAAATAAGTGTTGTAAAATCTTTTGTTACATGTGCTTACACTTACATGTGTACCCATTTATGGAATTTATGTCGATGGGATGCGTCCAGTGGATTTATCGTCCTTTTTTTGTGTGGATGTGTGTCTGTCTGTGCTCTTCTCAAAGAATGCGTATTTAAAGTTGGTGTTTATGAAACTGACTTTGATGACAACGTGAAATGATAAAACATTTGGAACTGTAAATGGCACTTTGTCTTCATTCTAAGCGGTGATCAAAGCTGGGCGAGAGGGTGTCATAAATAAAAAACGCAATACAAAAATCTCGAACACTCGAGCGTCAAATGCGGGACAATGGAAGTGAATTTGGGATAAAAACGGCTCTGTGGTATGGGACGTTTGACAAGAATACAATGTATAAATTGGGATGTTTGGGAAAGAAATCAAGTTCTTATACGTATACATTAGCTAAGCTGATACGGTTTTAGACTGTATGTTAAAAAAGTTCCCTCGAAGGGCAGGTTGCCTGTTATTTTGTAACGACATTTTCTTTGTCGGATGCGGAATGAAATTACAATTAGACGACGTGCATCATTGGCTTCAAAAAGTTGAGGCGGCTTACATGTACATGTACTGTTGTAACTGACACAGTCCACAATGCCGGTGAAAAATATTCAGCTTGCCATTAGTATTTTTAACCCTCCAAAGAAGACCCCGTCATGTGTCGTTGCAACATCGATCTCCACTCATTTCTGAGCTAGTAAAAGCAGGAGCTCTTTTCCCTTTCCCTCACTGTCGCCCGCTAATCGATAGTGGACACAAAGCAAGTATAGAAACAACAACTGGTAAAATTAATACTACCCTTCTGAAGCGACGCGCTGGGGCAAGGAAAAGTGGCTATATAGATTTGTATTGTTCTTCAGGGGGAAAAGTCTGGTCTCTCTTTCTTCACGGCGAGATGCCGGACATTGCGTTGTTACTGAGTTCACCGATATGAGATTTCTTCTTCGGGCAAATTAACTCAACTACGGTGAAATTAACTGAAAGTGGAGAAAGGTCTGTAAATTGCACTTCTTGTCGCATTGTTAGCGCTTACTCCGGCGCACCTGATATTACGGGCCATTGTATGTGCATCGATATTTTGTGTTCTTTGTAATTTACTGTTACATTCACTGTGCAATGTAATCAATAGCGTCCATGTAAGACCTAAACTGGTTCGAAGGGTCAGGTGGGTAATGTTGTTGTAATTAATAAAGACGGTTGAGAGATGCCATTATAATATTTGGTAAGTACAGGTACTTGTCTACCTACATCGTTTTGTGTAAAATTGTCCCCTCCCTCCTCCCCACTTCTCCCTCCACTTTCATTTTTGCGGTGTAGAAAACTGAATGTGAAGTCACGACCCGAATGGCAGGAGCGCACGTCCTGGTAATGCTAGTCCTATGGGACGCTCAGTCCTGGGAAAACAAATCCTACCTACCTGTATTACAATTATGAGACAGGAGCGAGATCTCATTAGGACAACTGTTCCTAAGTAATGGTGATCCGTAGGACTTGGATTACTATTACAGCAGCTACTGGACAAGCAGAGAATCAAAAGCACTGTAAACATGAACATTAACAGCAGTTTTCGCTATGGTAAAAAGTCGTCAGTTTTTAGGTCAATTCGATCAGTAAATAGAAGGCTTCAATTAACCATGTCATTAACAGAGTAACTCCAGATAAATTTCACTGGAACTTTAAAGGAAACGTTTGCACTGCCATATCGATGAGAGAGGGCAAATAAATGTGTTGTACATAATTACAGTCTCTATCGTCAAAATAAACATTGATTTTTTTTAAAAGGCTAAACTGTTTTTAGCTTCTTTTTTCATAAAAAGTTGCTTCTGTGTACTTTTACTTGATACAAAGTAAGAAGATATCACTCTGTATGAAGTTGTTAGTCTAAAAAGTTATTTTGGGTTTAAATTAATGAACAGAACGGAGTCTATGATGTGGTAATTAATTAACCTAATTAAGATCAATGGAAAGACACCTGAAACTAATCCATAACATGCAGAGGTATTGGTTTATGTTGGAGAGCTGATAATGCTGAGGAAAAATACACATTGGCCTTGTAAATTGCTGTAATGCCCTTCTGAATGATGTGTTTTCCTAAGCCTGTCTTGATGAATGTCATTTTGACACATATTTGTCAGTTTTGCACTACATTCTTAATTACTGATGCCAGGGTGTTAATTTTCTCTCCTGTACATAATCTAATAGCAGTTTTGTTTTTGGCCAGCTTGCATAGAATTTTTTGCCCAGACAAAAATTTGATCGAACACTTATTAGAAGAAGAAAAGGTTATGAATATTTTTCTTTGCCAAGAAGTACCCTTTGAGAACTTGGTAAATACAAATACAGATACAAATATTCATGAATACTCTGCGTGTACATGTACATGTACATGCAAGTTAATTCAGTGCTTACTAGAGCTTGTCCACTAAGTCCAATGGATATGCACGTCTTATCACAGTGTATTTGCCATGTGCTCATACATGCTTATCTAATTAAGTACTGCTGAGTCTGCCTCAATACCTGGGCTCACTTTTATTGTATGAGTAAATTTATAGCCATGTACTTAACATATTCTATTGAATATGAAATATTTTAGTAAAATATTTTTTCTCCGTAATATTATCATTGATTTGCTTTTGCTAAAATTATTAAGCTGTATGGCTAAAAGAAATTTTCATTTAGAGCTTGGATGATTATAGGCATTCTACTGTCCAAATTTTGAGTAAAACAAAATAACTATGAACAATTACAGGAAAAATGATACAACACAATTTTCAACTCATGTTGCAGAGAATTGGTAAATCGCAGTCATTATGCTATCACATGTACCGGTTAACATTTCAGCTTACAGATAGAAGAAGAGAAATACAGAGGAAAGGGACTTAAACCACAGTTATAATTTGGAAACCTTACTCAAAGATTTATATGGTCTGAAAACTGCATGCTACACAGCATCCACTGATTTTGCCCCATCTGTTAGTGGTGACCATATCGGACTGACCTGATTGAGGAGAAGCTTTATACTGGACAAAACAGTCCACGGGGGACAGGTGAGCATTTGGCTGCAATCACTTAAGTTTTCACAAAAATTGTTCTAGTCATTGCTTCTGTATTTATTGCACCCCCCCGAGGATAATTAAATTCAGGAAGGGGGGGGGGGGGGGTAGCTCAGAACCTGGTGATATCTGGCATTTAAGTGACGACAGTTTGACTGTTATTATAGGTTGAATTGTTTTGATCTGAACTCATTTCATTGTGTTATACAATGCAGTAATTGGGTCAAGTCAGGGCCAAATTATTTTATGTTAAGTCAACCTTGGAAAAATGTCAATGGCATGTTATAATTTATGAATAAGATTCATATTTATAGGACCCATAAGATATTGCTTTCATGTTAATTTTTAAAATTGTTTAAAGTATTAGTATATATGTAATAATTCATTTTTACCTTTTCTTTTTTTATTGGGAGGGGGTATTAAAACAATATAGTTGGCATTGGTTAAATTTTTCTGTTCAGAATTCATGGAAAAATTGATAAGTAATTCTCAGAACTAAATCAGTTCCATAGAATTACCAGTGCCCTGCAGTGCATCTGTGTTATTTTTCAAAGCAACAAGACCAATCCTATTGATACTGAGCTCACTTACAAATTTCTTGTTTGTTTGAAAAGATATTTATGAAGATTAAACGTAATCACCCAGATTTTTACAGGCATATTAAATCAGTGAAGAATTGGCAAAATGAGATAATATTCATTTCATTGAGCCAGAATGTTTGTAGCTATTGACAAAACATATAAATAATGGGATGGGTGAATTGTTTAGTTCCTTTTTCAATTCTATATTGATCTATGGATCTCCTTACACTTTAATCTCTCAATTAAGATATTAGTTACATAGTTTTATAGTTTTGTCTTCTTTTTTCTTTCCAAAATTTTTTTTATTAGAGTCAGACTGTAGAATATAATCAAAAGTTACATTTCATTTATCTCAGCAAAAATCTAGTCATCATATCCTCCATTACAGCCTAAACCAATTAGGGAAAAGTAATAAATTCTTTCCGCATCTACCTCTGCTCCTCTGTTTCTGATTAGGGTCAGACGTAATGGCTCTAAGTCTCTTCTCCATAATAAATGAAGAAAGCTTGATTGTAGACAAATACCCACTGAAGCTATGATGAAATACATTTACAGATATCTACACTATACACTATCTGTAATACTCTTAATGCAGCTTAGGGCTTTATTCTTGATTTCAAAACATGCACGTGCACTGTTACTAGTACAGTACATGTATGTACATTTTTGCGGCATGCATGTTCAAGTTTGCAGTGTGGAGTTTGCAGGAAAATTTTGAATTGCTGCTAATTTGCAGCAAATTTCCAAGAACATCTTGAGTTTGCAATAGGTTTGCAAAAGATCTTTATATTATTGCAATTTTGCTGCAAATTTGCAAGAAGCCCTTTATTTGCAAAAAAGTTTGTAGTGAGTTTGCGAGAAAGTATTCATGTTCTTCCAAATTTGCAAAAGAGTTTGCGACAGGCCTGAAATTTTATAGATATGCCACAACGGGATTTGAATTAAAATTTCTACAGATAATGATGATGATTATATATTTATTTGTGTCAGATAAAAAGAGTAAAGACCATTACAAAATGGGTTTAAGGTTGGAAATGGGAAAAGGGAAATATAGAAAATTCTTAAAAATTCTGAGAATTTTGAAATTTTATAGATTTTTGATCTACTAGTACATGAACCATTTGAATAAATTCTCTTTTCACAGATGGGCAATTTTGATTTAGATAAGTATTTTACTGCCAGCTATCTTATTTAGTTAATCAATATTGTTTTTGTTTAATCACATGTATTCTTATATAATTAATAGTCTCAAACCAATCATCAGTTAATCCAGCTCTGTGATTGTAATCAATTAAGGTAAAACCAGTGTTATGCAGTAAACCTATCTGTTAACTGCTGGCATGCTGTGATAAGCCTTGGATTTACTGTTTAAGTCTGTGGAAAATCCTCTGAGACTCCAAGAGATGATCCCCTATTATTGCTCAACATTAATACACCTTAGTTGTTATTCCAAACACATTAAGGCTCACATTAAGACCACGTTAAGCTTTTTGTGATGTGGTACTCAGTACTGAGATTATGACTACATGTGCACCAGACTAAACATGTACATGTACCAGTACAATATCCTTCTATTAAAAAAAACTTGAGATCATTATCCATGAATATGTAAGTAACGGAAATGAAAAGGGGACTGATATCAGATAAAGGAGATGGACAATATTTTATCACTAATTCTTGTTCTTGGATAACAAAAAATTAGAGTCATAAAGCTTTTTCACATCTTAGGCTCCATTCAGAACAGTGGACTAACTAGTCCGAGGGTCAAATATGGCAACCCACTACAAAGCTTGCCGTCTAATCTGCTAATAGACACTGAACAGCTATTCCTTGGGGAAGTATTCAAGTTGATTGGCCATATTTGACCCTCGGACTAGTTAGTTAGTCCCCTATTCTGAATTGGGCCTTAGTGATACAGCTGTAAGGGAATGTTTTGAGATATTAATAGCCTGACTGTTATGTAAGAGTGTCATCTAAATAGATCCCCTACACACTTGATGGCCTATTAGTTATTATTTTTCTGCACAAACTGCAGCAAACACTTACAAAAGGGAGTAAACTTCCCTGTAGCAAAAAAAAAAAAAAAAAAAAAAAAATTGCACAACCTCTCAAAACATATCAGTATAGCTGAATTATTATTTTCATGAATATTTAAAGGATTAGCATGGGGTTTAGTATTATGTAAATTTGGCCAATCCTCTCTACTTCCAGTTTTTTAAATCAATTTAAAAGAATCTCACAAATAGACCAAAACATATGTTTATTCACCTGGGTTTATGAGCAATCTTCTCTTTAAATTTTTTTTCATGCAAATTAATTGAGCTCTACAAGGGGAAAAAAATTAACACAAAATTTATCTTCCATAACAGTTCATTACGTTGTTTTATACCAATGTACATGTACATTACTACGGTGTGTAGGCTTCAATTATAACTTTCCACTGGGGCGTGTGTGCCACAAGGATTTATTGGTATTTGTGAAAAATTAATCAAGGTTCATGGGATATGGGAGTTAAATGAACAAGTGATGGATTGTTTGCTCATCATAAAATATTCATTGAACAGCCGTATTGTTTCCGACTGCCTCTTGTTAAATTGGGAGAGAATAGCGTGGATGCTATTCTAAGAGCGGACACCATTGCTGGGGGGTTTATATCTCATTCAAAGGAATACTATAGGAATGCTGCAGTAAAGTTTTCTTTGCCCTTGTCTCTAACATTTCAATGTATTGGATTGCAGAGGCCTGTTAAAAAGAACAACTCAAGTTGAAAATAGACCATACTCAAGAATGCAATATAGATCTTAAAACTAAATTGCCAGCCCATGTGCAGGAGGAGCTGTGTGTTTGGGGGGGGGGGGGGGGAATAGAAAGAATAACCCTTTTCCATGGAAAAGATCCACTCTGAATCACATTTTTATCTATAGGTTCTTTGCCAATTCTCAAGTTTGGTCAACAAAGGAGGGAAAATTATCCACTTTTACAGATAAAATATTCTCCTAATTGACATTGCTGGCTATGGGTTACAATGCCTGAGTTACTGCAGTGGGTGTGGTGAGAAATGAAACATTTCTGAAACATCAAAAGGTCTAAATATTCATACCCATTCATATGCAACACTAGTATCTGAATGCCAATTTATAAGCTTCATCAGGATCTACATAAAAGAAAAGCTGGTCCTCTTCATATTGCATAATTGACTCAGTGTGTCTATTTCAGGAAAAAATTTGGTATTAATTGGCAATATTTTGTCAAAATGTCCCCACAGATCAATGAGATGTCAAGGTATATTTTATCTCAATCTAATAAACATTGATTTTTGGAGGTCTTAATAAATGTCATGCCCTGGGCTATTTGCAGAAAATGAACAATGGAATGTAAGAAATAAGAAATTTATGGAAACCAAAACTTTTTTTGGAAAATAGGAATAATTTTTAGTCCTGCAGTCACAACAACCCCCCTTTGAATAACTTTCTACAGAGGCTGATTGCATTAATTTGAATAAATAAGATGTTGATATGGAAGTTAGAAACAATTGAGAAAATTGTTGAAATTGCCAGAAAACTGATGTGACCTGCATTCTCAAAATCTGTACTTCAATATTATCATATTAAGGAATAGAAATTCAATGAACTGAGTATTTCAACATAGATATAGATAAGAATCTCTTGGAAAATTGAAACAATACTAAGCAGATGTAAATATTTGAATAGGCAAAAGCTTAATAGGCCCAAACCCAGGGGACAGCCTTTAGGGTGGGGAGGGGGAGGTTGAATGAACAGCCCTTTTAGGAAAAGGTCTGCTTTAATTAGTTAAAATTTTATCTAGGTACATGAAGATTTTATGGTAAAAGATCCAATTTTTCAGGAAGAGACCCCCTCCCTTTGAAATTGCAAGCTCAGGGCCTGTGGTGTTTTATATTACAATTAATACAAGTGTTCTCATATTACACAATATCATAAATTTTTGAGTATCGTTACCCTCTGCATTGGTGGGTGCATGTAACTTGCTACAACAATGAAATAAAATTAAAACAATTAACAATGTTATTCCACAATTTACCATTTTATATAACAGAACAATGATAGAACACTTTAAATTATGTGCTCCAAATTTTCAGTGTTTTTCAATAGCCAATTTTTTATGTAAGGCCATGTAGTTTACAGAAGACGTTATGTGAGGTATTGGAAATCTTTAACTTAGTATTGACTGTTAAGCCAGACATGTAGAGTACAGGAATTAAATCTCTTCTGCTGTTTTAATACCATTATTCTAGGCCAACAGATTATAATTCTGCCATTTATGGCAACTTAAGATCGCATTCAAAACAAGTTGAGCCAGGCTTTACAAATCCTGGGGACTAAATATGGCGGACGTACATGAAAGAAAAACTGCCTAATCTTTTAATAGTCTCTCCGCCTCTCACACGCCTCCCCACACGTCGTCCCTGCGGGGGGACAGTCATTAAATCTCGGCTCCATTGGGACGACACATGGGGAGGCGTGTGAGAGGCGGAGAGACTATTAAAAGATTAGGCGGTTTTTCTTTCATGTACGTCCGCCATATTTAGTNGCCTAATCTTTTAATAGTCTCTCCGCCTCTCACACGCCTCCCCACACGTCGTCCCTGCGGGGGGACAGTCATTAAATCTCGGCTCCATTGGGACGACACATGGGGAGGCGTGTGAGAGGCGGAGAGACTATTAAAAGATTAGGCGGTTTTTCTTTCATGTACGTCCGCCATATTTAGTCCCCAGGATTTGTAAAGCCTGGCTCAACTCGTTGTGAATGCGATCTAAGAAAACCAAATTGTGCTGACTAGAAGTATATATAGTGTGTGGATACGTGCATGCATGTGGGTATATATGTGTCTGTGTCTTTACACGCATGAGCAATATGCACATGATGCAAAGTGCGTAGCCTTGCAAACTTTGTCGAAATGTGCAGATCTATTGTTTACATTATTTGTAGTTTACAATAAATAAAATCTATTTAAAACAAAGGGAAGGGTTGATAAAAATGGGTTACGTATATCTGCAAAAAACACTGGATGTAGATTTTGCAACACAGAATTTGTGTAAGCATGTGTGTATGATGTGTTTATGCAATACATGTTTTACATGTTAACAACAAGAAAAAAATAGTTCTGTATTTAATAAATCTAAGGTATACATTTTTAACTCCAGGAAAATATCAAGTGAATTAAGTTACATGTGTGAAAGATGCTGGAAGAAAGACACATAAGAGCAGTCTATTTGATTTAAAATCTTAGAAAAGTTCAAAGGACCCAAAGGAAAAAGCTCAGATTTCAAATGAATTTTAGACATACACACATGTACATATGATTAAAGTCTGTGATCAAAAGTTTATTTTTATGTTATCCTATTTTTTTTAAAAGCTAAAAAACAACAGAAAAATGGGAAAATGTACTGGTGTTTTAGTAAGGGTTGTTGCAGAAGCTAAAAGTGGTTAAATGCCATTAACTTGGTTCTGACATGATAAGAAAAATTTACAGCAGTACAAATTAATTTCTTTTAAAGTTAGATAACTTGCATTGCAAGCAATGTTATATAGTTTTATTACTCGGGATATTGCATAGATTTTCCCACCGATAAACAACCAGGCATTTATGATATCTATAGCATTAGGTACTAGAATTGGTTGTTGTACAGTACTAGCTTTTATGACACTACCACTGCATATCCTCATAGTGTTCAAATCTCAGTCACTTCACAGCACTCAGGCCACTGTTGTATTGTGTGAAGCATGGAGAAGTACGTCATATCAACAAAGGACGCAACTGAGAGTCAGTCGGTTTCATAGGGCACCTGGGACCACTCCGAGAAAGTTAGCTTATCCCAAGGGAGCCACTGGTAAATGGAAAATCAATGAACAGAGTTTTGAACTGCTTGCAGGGATGGGAGTTAAGCACGTTGATGAAGTGGTATTTAACTTGTATAGTGGCCTATTTATGTGGTTATAAAACTGTGGTTATAGTCTTGAGCCTGGTGAATTAACACCTGTGTAAATCAATTTCTTAAAGAAAGTGGTAGGATGTTTTCATTTGTGTTAACTGATAAAGGGTGTTTGAATAAAAGCGTGTATGGAGTGTAAATACTGTAAATTTCCTATACTGTTATTGACTTTTTTTATATTTTCATTTTGTTCTTATGTGATTATACATATAACAGTTGTTATATTTGTGATATATTACATGTACCTTTCATGCACAAGTATGTACCTTGCAACTTTCATCAAACCGAAAAAAGAACTAAATTCATTGTTTTTTCCAAGGATTTTGGTTGCAAAAATAAATATTTCAATTATTTAAAAATTCAGAAACATCTGGAAACTTTATTCTAGCTTTATTTAGATGAAGAGAGCAAATTGATAGGATGTGTATATACTGTGTATCACTTATGAGTTATTTAAAAAAATGGATGTAAATTTATATTAGCTGGAGTGCTGTGAATGCAATGGCACAAATGGCAATGGTGATCTGACAAAGTATATGTGAACTAGTTTGTAATCTGTCACTGCATGACCAGAAATACTGGTGCTTGTGGACATTGTCATTTCCATTTCAACTTTATACATCTACAGGTATTGATATAATTAAAAATTTTGCATGTAAATTGAAAAAGATTATCTTACCAGCTCCTGGACTATTTTTACCTACATGTATTTGTAATATTTTGTCGACCTGAATGAGTGGAATTAACACCTGTCTACTTCTTTATCTTCAAACCCAATGCACCTTTCACACTAATTAATCAATGACTTTAAAAGAGAACACAAGCCATGTCATGAACTAATCGTGTATGAAGGAAACACAGAATAAATATTTGCCTCCATGTCTGTCTGTAATACCTGTCTGGCTTGATTCACAACAGAACTGGAGACCAAAGGGTTTTTTCTTCACTTCAAATTAAAAAAGTATAGCCATTGGTCTGATAGTTTACATGTAGTTACATGTAGTAGCTATTTCTTTCCTTTTATTTTCAGTTTAATTTGTTTTTCAAGCCTATAGCCAGCAATTTAAAAGGAGAATTTTCTTTTTCTGAAAAATGGGTCTAAATTTACCATGAAACATTTGTGTTCCTAGGCCAAATTTTACCCATAATGGACATTTTTCCAACAAAAAGGGTGGTATGTTCAAATCTCCCAACCCCCCTTGCTACGGGTTTGTTTTAAAACAAGTGTTACTAATTTTCTGGGGTCAACATACTGGTAAGCTAAATACTACTAGTATTTAGTTATAAATTCAGACCAACTTCTAATCAAAAGTTAA